>CAWUFW010007663.1:600000-981891 GCA_963921515.1 Calotriton arnoldi | reverse complement strand
TTACTGGCTTCAAAACCCTGTGCAAATACTGCCCCAGCACATCAGCCCTAACGCCCAATCACTCTACAACCCTGAAACACCACCTCCTGCACGACCCTCCTACACTGCCGGAACACCACTGCACTGCCCTAAACCCTGAAACACCACCCCCAGCACGACCCCCTACACTGCCCGAACACCACTGCACTGCCCTAAACCCTGAAACATCAACCCCAGCAAGACCCCCTACACTGCCTGAACACCACTGCCCTAAACCCTGAAACACCACCCCCTACACTGCACGAACACCACTGCACTGCCCTAAACCGTGAAACACCACCTCCAGCAAAACCCCCTACACTGCCTGAACACCTTTGCTCTGCCCTAAATCCTGAAACACTAGCCCCAGCACAACCCCCTACACTGCCCGAACAACACTGCACTGCCCTAAACCCTGAAACACCACCCCCAGCACGACCCCCTACACTGCCCGAACACCACTGCACTGCCCTAAACCCTGAAACACCAGCCCCAGCAAGACCCCCTACACTGCCCGAACACCACTGCACTGCCCTAGACTCTGAAACACCAGCCCCAGCAAGACCCCCTACACTGCCCAAACACCACTGCACTGCCCTAAACCCTGAAACACCAGCCCCAGCAAGACCCCCTACACTGCCCGAACACCACTGCACTGCCCCAAACCCTGAAACACCAGCCCCAGCACGACCACCTACACTGCCCGAACACCACTGCACTGCCCTAAACCCTGAAACACCAGCCCCAGCACAACCCCCTACACTGCCCGAACACCACTGCACTGCCCTAAACCCTGAAACACCAGCCCCAGCACGACCCCCTACACTGCCCGAACACCACTGTACTGCCCTAAACCCTGAAACACCAGCCCCAGCACGACCCCCTACACTGCCCGAACACCACTGCACTGCCCTAAACCCTGAAACACCACCCCCTGCATGACCCCTACACTGCCCGAACACCACTGCACTGCCCTAAACCCTAAAACACTCCCCCCAGCACGACCCCCTACACTACCCAAACACCACTGCACTGCCCTAAACCCTAAAACACTACCCCCGCATGACCCCCTACACTACCCAAACACCAATGCACTACCCTAATCCCTAAAACACTATCCCCGCATGACCCCCTACACTACCCTAAACCCTAAAACACTACCCCCGCACGACTCCCTACACTACCCAAAGACCACTGCACTACCCTAAACCCTAAAACACGACCTCCTACACTACACAAACACCACTGCACTACCCTAAACCCTAAAACACTACCCCCTACACTACACAAACACCACTGCACTACCCTAAACCCTAAAAACTACCCCCAGCATGAACCACTACACTACCCAAACACCACTGCACTACCCTAAACCCTAAAAACTACCCCCAGCAGTACCCCCTACACTTCCCAAACACCACTGCACTACCCTAAATCACTACCCCAAGCACGACCCCCTACACTACCCAAACACCACTGCACTACCCTAAACCCTAAAACACTACCTCCAGCACGACCCCCTACACTACCCAAACACCACTGCACTACCCTAAACCCTAAAACACTCCCCCCAGCACGACTCCCTACACTACCCAAACACCACTGCACTACCCTAAACCCTAAATCTACCCCCAGCATGACCCCCTACACTACACAAACACCACTGCACTTCCCTAAACCCTAAAACACTACCACCAGCACGACCCTCTTCACTACCTAAACACAACTGCACAATTTGTTACAGGCGTTGCAACGCAGGCCTGTGGTGCTTACTGGAAGTACCTAGTGGGCTAGTTGGGCCCCAGGGACCCTCAGGATTCAAGGTGACCTAATCCCCCAACTTAAAACGCACCACGGGGCACGTTTGCACAGTGGTGAAGGGAGGGGGCGGGGCCTCAGGTGACATGTGCGCAAACACGCCCTGTGGTGCGTTTTAAGTTGGGGAATTAATTCCCTTGAATCCTGAGGGACCCTGGGGCCAACTAGCCCACCAGGTACCTTCAGTAAGCACAACAGAGTTGCGTTGCAGAGAGGTGAAAAAGGTGCGTGGCCTCGGAGCGCCTCTCTGCAACTCAGCTCTGTGGTCCTAACTGTAGGTACCTGGGGGCTAGTTGGGCCTCAGGGACCCTCAGAATTCAAGGGGACTTAATCCCGCAACTTAAAACGCGCCACGGGGTGCGTTTGCACACATGTCACCTCAGGCCTCCCTCCCTTCACCACTGTGCAAACGCGCCCTGTAGCGCATTTTAAGAGGTAGTTTTAATCCCCTGCCCTATTATGTACTAGGGACTTGCAGAGGAGGTCATGCTAATCACAGGGGTACCCCAACGCATAGTGTTCCCTAGTGTATGTAGGTGTTTTCACTGTATTCTAAGTCTCTTTTAGCATAGCACTGGCTCTGGTTAGTCAGAGTCAGTTACCACCAGTACCCGTCTGAAAAAGTTGTGGGCACAGGATGATTTTGCAACAAGGCCTCTTTCTGCTCCTCTGTTGGTTCTTTCTGCACATCTTTTGCTTCTTTCTGTGCGTTTTTCTTCTTTCTTCACATGTCCTACCTCTGTAGGCATAGTTAGAAACTAGCATTTAAAAAACCTTTGAAATTCACTTAAAAAAATCATAGGTTTCAGGCACGTTATAGTTAGAAATTAGCATTTAAAAAACCTTTGAAATTCACTGAAAAAACCATAGGTTTCAGACACGTTATAGTTAGAAATTAGCATTTAAAAACCTTTGAAATTCACTGAAAAAACCATAGGTTTTAGGGACAGTTATAGTTAGTTGGACATTTCACTCGTACAAAACCATAGAAATTCCCCGTTATAGTTAGTTCAGCTAACTATAACTCGCGCCTCGCAATGCACTGCTGATGACGTCACATATTACATCACTCATGACATGGTCAGTGACATCACTGATGACATCACTGATGACATCTCAAATGACATCACTGATGACATCATCCATGTGATAATTTCATGCATCTTCTCACACCCTAATATAACTTTTGATACACCCACTCTAAATTACAGACTGCCATTCTCAAAACCATAGACACTCCAACACCAAAAACTACATACCCACTCACTGATTCTTAGGTCTACACACACATCCACTCACTCACCCGTACAGTCACTCATACTTAGTCACTCAGTACAGGACTATCATATGCACTCATACACCTATATAAACACTCACACACCGCCACTCATCCATAGAAGTACTCACACACCTAGTCAGTCATGCAAAAACTTAATCACACACCCATTTACTCACCTATACAGTTATACACACACCAGCTCACTTACTCATACAAATACTAGCACATTCTTACGCTCTTATACAATCACTGATACAAGTACACACTCATCCATACAGCCACTCTCACAATCACACACTCTCACTTATAGCCATTTATATACTCCAACACACATATATACTGCCTTTCACATATGTAGTTACTCACACATGTACCACTGAGATATACATTCAATCACTAACACACCCATACACACACTCACCCACCCATACAGTCCATCACAGATGCACTCTTGAAACCATGCACCCAGTGAATCACCAACTCACACATCTATGCACAGAGTCACACACACCCCACCCACACAAACACTCAGGCACCCATACAGATACTCAGACAATCAATCAATAACCCATGTAGACACTCATGTAGCTATTCAGAAAGCCATGCAGCCGCTTACAAACCAACAGACAGACGGATACAGACATTCACACAGTTTAGTCACTAACCCATGCATTCAGTAAGATACATTTAATCACTCACTTGTAGAGTCAGTCACTCACGTACTAAATCATCCATTCAGACACTTATACGCCCACTCATTCTTCAATACGCCTTTCCCTATATATATTAAGCATATTTAAACTTTACAGAAACACACAGTCACTGGATGATGTCATCAGTGATGTCATTTGAGATGTCATCAGTGATGTCATCAGTGATGTCACTGACCATGTCATGAGTGATGTAATATGTGACGTCATCAGCAGTGCATTGCGGGGCGCGAGTTATAGTTAGCTGAACTAACTATAACGGGGGAATTTCTATGGTTTTGTACGAGTGAAATGTCCAACTAACTATAACTGTCCCTAAAACCTATAGTTTTTTCAGTGAATATATATATATATGAAAACCAAATCCATCTCCTGCAACGAAGAAGGCACGTACTCAAGGCTGCTTAGGATATGGCAATTTTATTATCGCGGGTCTTCCTCGACCATGAAACACAAGAGACGCGTTTCGGCTTCGCAGAAGCCTTTCTCAATATATATATATACACACAACAATGTGTATGGAGGAGGGAGGAGGTGGATTCTGTAATTAAGTATTCCTAACTTTACCTTATCCTGAAACTTTGTTTTTTTCACTGAATTACAATAGTTTTTTTTTGTAAAAATGTATTTCAAATCATAGAGTGTAGAGTCGTTGAGTAAAGTGGAGGAGAGTGTTGTACAGTATAATGTTGTAGAGTGTAGTGGAGTGATGTCACTGACCATGTCATGAATGATGTAATATGTGAGGTCAGAAGCAGTGCATTGCTGGGGCGT
Organism: Calotriton arnoldi; assembly: GCA_963921515.1. NCBI lineage: Eukaryota > Metazoa > Chordata > Amphibia > Caudata > Salamandridae > Calotriton > Calotriton arnoldi. The sequence continues at coordinate 977,292 of CAWUFW010007663.1, read as the reverse complement.
AAGTTATAGCTAGCTCAGGTAACTCTAACAGCTGAATTTCTATGGTTTTGTATGTGTGAAATCTGAGCCTAACTACAGGTCCCTGTAACTTATTGGATTTTTGAGAGAATTAAGGTTTTCTTAATTCTATTTCCTAACTATAACGTCCCTGTAACCTTTGTTTTTTTGTGAATTTCTATGGCTATTAATGTTATTTCCTAACTATAACATCCCTGTAACCTTTGGGTTTTTTAGTAAATTTCTAAGTTTTTAAAAATTGTATTTCCTAATTGTAGCCTGTAACCTTTGAGAGTGGGTATGTGAGTGGCTGTATGGGTCTGTGAGTGAGTCTGTAAGTGGATGTGTGTGGATATATGGGTCTGTGAGTGGTTGTCTCGGTCGATGAGTGTGTGTGTAGCTGTATGGGTCTGTTATTGTGTGTGTGAGTGATTTTGTGGATGTGTGAGTGGCTTTATGGGTCTGTGAATGGGTGTCTAAGTTTTTTTATGGGTGTATGAGTGGATTTGTGAGTCATAAATGGGAGTCAGTGTGTAAGTGGCTGTGTGGGTCTGTGAGTGTATATAAGAGTGGGTGAATGGGTGTGTGAGTGGGTGTCTGAGTGCCTGTGTGGGTGTGTCAGTAGCTGCGTGAATAACTGGGCCAGAACGGAACCTCACCTGCCCCTTTATCCAAAAAGAGTCAAATCTCTCCTCAACTGGAGAACTTTGCATTGGCTAATTAGTAAATGCTACCTCATTGGGTAAATGTCTAGTGTTTAATCTACACTACAGCTGTGTAATGGACCATGTGGAAATGTCTCCAGTGATCTTATGTGCATTTCAGAAATGTGATTGTTCCTTAAGATCTTGACCCACAAATCTGTGACAACATGAATCCTTTCTAGAGAAGACGACAAGACTACAAAGAGGGGAATCACCTCCAAACAAGGGTACTTCCTCTTACCTTTATGAAGTAGGTGCTTCTTTGTTCGGTGGAGGTGTTCTCATACTCCTCTGAATCAAGAATGTCACCAAAATTGTTGGGTAGCGGTCTAGGGGCCCTTTTGGTAAGCTGTAAATCAACGTGGCAAAAGGCGGGAAGACCTTTGCATACTACTAAGGAAAACAGAGATGGGCCAAACGGGTGGAGCTTGCAGCTGATTTTGGGCATTTGCATACTCAGGGTAATTGAAAAGGAAAACCATGGACTCTGCTCTCACCAGGAGATGACAAGAAAGAAACCACTCATCACAGTCACTAAAGATCAGATGGCGCTCCAATAGATCAACAATGCATTCACCTCCATTAAGGATTTCAAGGGTAGGGGGCTGTGTGGCCCCCCTTCTTGGGCCAATTTCAGCCCTGGGGTCCCATCTCCCAGGGCCCGGCCTCTTAATGCTGGGTGCCCTGGAGCACACCCAGGGAACCCAGGGTGCAGCGTTTGGGACACCCCAATGCCCCCATGGTCCCTGCCGACTCCCCACCTTCAGCGGGAGCCGGCATTGCTCCTGCAAGCAAGGAGCAGCCAAAAATGCTACTCTGTGTGTTGGAGCAATTTTTTCATCTGTTTTTGGAAACAGATTAAAAGTCCACTGCCAGCGAGCGGAAGCAGTTTTCCTGCTCACGCCCACTGGGAGTGGATCCTCAGTTGCTCTTGCTTGGCGGGATCTGTCAAAGCTCCCACCAAGCAAAAGCAAACTGCTATCTCTCAAGTGTGGGCTCCTCGGGAGATAGGGAGCCAGCCCTGGGTGGTGGCTGTCCCCAGGACCATTAATGGCTGTAGGAGGGGGGCCTCACGGCCCACCCTCCTTTCAGTTTGCACAAGCCGGCACCGGGGTGGTGGTGGTCCCTAGGGCCATATATGACATAAGAGGGGGGTCGCTCGCTAGCCCCCCTCCCCCTTATTTGGATTTGTTGTGCCCAGGGAGGTGGTGGTCCCTGGGGCCAGACAGGGAAAAGGAGGGGGGCCCACGTGGCCCCCCTCCAATTTAGTTTTAAAGCCACAAGGAGGTGGTGGTCCCCAGAGCTCCTCTCAGCCACAGGAGGGGGGATCTGTGTGGCCCCTCTTCAATTTTCTGTTAATGCCCCAGGGAGGAGGTGGTCCCTGGGGTTCTTAGAAGCACAAGGAGGGGGGGTCAACACAACCACCCTCCATTATTTACATAAAGCCCCAGGGAGGTGGTGAGACCCGGGGCCCAAATAACCTGAGGAGGGGGACAGCACGTGTCCCTCTCCCAACTTTATTATATAAGCAATGCCCCAGGGACCAATCTTTAAACAAGCGCGTCCACTCTTGTTTTTTTTTTAATTCCCATGGATTCGCGGTTCCTCCCACAATTTCATGGCAAAAGGTTTTTTTCTCATGCTTCTTTGACCTTTCGGGTAGGCTGGGGGACCCCAGCACTAGGGCTAGGTGGCCAGGGTAGTCTAACCCTGCCCCCTTTTCTTTTTTACTTTATTTTCGGGACTCAGCTGAATATGAGTTCCAAAATGGCTGCCAACACTTCCTGGTTGAAGTGTTGGCAGCCAATCAGATATTAGCACGCAGACTGTTGGATCCGCGGAGGTCTGCATCCCTAGATATACAGATTAATTTTTCCTTTAATATCTCGAAAACTACTGAACAGATTTACACCTAATAACAAAAAAAGGGCTCTTTCTGGAACAAGAGCTACCTTTCTGCTAAATTTTGTATAATTACGTCCAGCCGTTCGTGTGTTCAACATCCCTATGGGAAATTGCATGGTGAAAACACGTTTTGGGACCCCCCCTTTTTACTCGTTCCCTGCTTGATGGATCACCCCAAAACTTTCAAGACAGCAGCTGAACTGAGTGTCGTACTAATTTTAAAAATGTTGTGAAGATTTGTCAAACGGCGCCAAAGTTATTGCCAAAACAAAAACGCTTTTCCTATGTAAACTAGGTCTTAACTATAACTACCTGCTGACAACCACCAGTAGATATTAGATAGATAGATAGATAGATAGATAGATAGATAGATAGATAGATAGATAGATAGATAGATAGATAGATAGATAGATAGATAGATAGATAGATAGATAGATAGATAGATAGATAGATAGATAGATAGATCTTGCCACTGGGTAGTTATAGTTAGGATGGTGTTTCCTTAGAAAATGGTTTCACTTTAGCTCTTTCCTGTAAAGCTTCCGGGTGATCCGTCAAGAGGAGACAAAAAAAGGGGGGTCCCCAAAACACATTTTCCCTATTAATTTTTCCATAGGAACTTTAGACACAGCTGCAGCACAAACCACTGAATGGATCTACACCAAATTTGGCAGAAAGCTAGATCTTGGTCCAGAAAGAGTGCTTTTTGTGATTTTGTGTAAATCCGTTCACTAGTTTTTGAGCAATTAATCTTCAAATACTTTGTATATATCATGCCACAGAGGATCCGCCAACCTGACAGATCTCTTGGAGAGATCTGATTAAGTTGCACCACAACAACAACGATATGGCGGCAGTAATTATAGAATTCAGAACTCAGTCCAGAGTCCTAATAAAATGTGAAAAAAAGACATAGGGGTAGGCGAGTAGGGGCCAGGGTAGGGATACCCTAGCCCCCTAGGCCTGGTAGTGGGGTCCCTGAGGGAGTATCTACAAATTTGTGCTACAATATTTTTAAAAAATGAATACCCCTCAGGGTGTGCCAGGGTTCGAGGGGGCAGTCATACATCATTTAGGGAAAGGGGGGTGCATGACCCCTCTCTCCAAGCTTCAAGAGGCCCCAGGGACCACATCTACCACACCCAGAATTTTAATGAAGGAGAGTGGGCTGCGCGTCCCCCTTCCTGACTGTAAAATTGCCACAGGAACCCCATCCCCCATGGCTGATGTTTAAAAGGAGGAGGGGCCATGCGACCTCCCTCAAGCTTGAAAAGGCCCCAGGGAGCCCATCCCCAAAGCTGAATCAATAAATATGATCAGGGGGCCCCCCTCTCTGAGCCTCTTAAGGCCCCGGAGGACCCTATCCTCCAGAGCCAGATGACAGACTGTGTCCAAGGGTGCCCATCCCCAGGATCCAGTAGTTTCCCTTCCTGAATCAGTGCGGGCAGGAAAACATATGTTTGTTCTTGCCCGGCAGAAGCATTTTTAAATCTTCCACTGGTGGGTGCAAACATGCCTTCCCTGCTGCAGCAGCACAGGCAAGGAACGCTTGTCTCCTCCCACCAGATGGGAGCTTTAAAAATACTACCACCGGGTGGGAGCAGACATCTGTATCCCTGCCCCACTGATGCGGACTGGGTAACACAGATTGCTCCTGCCTGAAGGGAGCATACAGGAATAGCTGCTCCTACCAAATGGGAGAAATGCAGGCTCCCATAGTGTGCCGGGGCCAACTGGGAAGAAGCAGGTCTCTCACCACAGCTGCCCACGTTAGAAAATGTCGCTGGGGATGACAAATCTCGCCTACATTTCTACAGCCTCGCAGGAAATAAATTCCGTCACACAGCAATTTGCAGAATTTGGCCAGAACTTAAAGTTGCAAGAATAACTTGGTGTCGCCAAATGTCTGCCAATTCAAAGGGAGGAATGAAAAATTCTGCCCAACCCTAGTAACTACAACTTGCGCCCTAAGGTAACTATAACTTGCGCACTCACCATGCACGGCTAATTATCCCATATATACATCACTCATTATATCTTCCATGACATCATTGATAATATCAGTGCAACATTTGCAATTAAATTATTGATAAGAGAACTGTGCATGGCAGGGGTACGAGTTATAGTTACCTTAGGGCACAAGTTATAGTTACCAGAGATTCCTACTCCAATCCAGGCAAAATTAGGGAGAGTGTTGGACTTCAGAAGGGTTACATTTACTCTTCCCACTCCATTCCAAACAACAGTAGGGAAAGTGTTATATTTCAGAAGGAGTTAGATTTACTATTCCCACTCCAATGTAAGCAACAGTAGAAAAAGTGTTGGACTTCAGAGGGGTTACATTTACAATTCCCACTCCAGTCTAAGCAACAGTAAGGAAAGTGTTGTACTTAAAAGAGATTACATATAACATTCCAACTCCTAATAATTTACTGCAAATACTTAAATACATGAGATCAGAAAACTATTAAATCTTATTGTATATTAAAAATAGTTACTGTACAATTTAAAAAACGATGAAAAAATACCAAATAAAATGCAAGAAAAAACTGCAATTCAATTATCATAAAATTCACAGAAAAGGTAAACAAGAAAAAGAAATAATTACACAATTTAAAACTTAACATACAAAAAATTAAATTAAAAAAACACATGCATTGTTATTAAAAAAAACTTAACAATAACCTAATGAAAAAATTCAAAAAAATTATTGACACAGTAAATTCTCTTAAATCCCTTAAACATTTAACAAATTATTTGCCCAATTAAATATGATTAAAAATTAATTAGAAAATATAACAACTTCAATACCTAACCACCCTAACAAAACTAACAGTGCTCTCCACAAATAAAAATTATTTTAAAACATTAGAAAACATGATACAATGATTAAGAAAAATACATTAAACTTCCATTAAAAAGTAAACCATTTACATATTAAATTTAAAATAACACGTTACACTACATAATTAATGATCTGTTAAATATTTGAATAACATAAAAAAATTATTAACATTAATTTCAAATTAATTATAATTTAATTACTTCCCACCCTATTCACTGACGCACCCAACAACCAGCTACTACCTTATAAATTACTAATTTGTTTATAAAAATTTCAAACATTTGAAATTCCAAGCTATATTAAAAAAAATATTAACAACTATACTAACACCTAAAAGTAATATATTAACTAAAATATTTTACATTTATTAAAAAAACAATATTTATTACAATTATAATAATGTAAACAATACTAAATACAACAATATTATTAAAAAGATTATATACCAAAACAAAAACAATATTCTTATCTTCAATATTCTGTTCCACAATATTTTTGACATCATATTCATGTTAAACAAAATTTTAGAATCAATATTTTGTCCAAGCACTACATGATAGGTAAGAAACCCAATCATACTTGTGATAAATTGTGTCCCATGGCATTCGCCACAGCTCCTGTTTGTCTCAGCACATCCATTACAGGGCCACAGTTTCTGAAGGATCTGCTCCTCGCCACTGGTATTGGGACTCACTGAGCAAGCATGACATTTTCTAAATGAACAATGTCTTAGGACCTTATTGGTACTTTGGTGGTCTCGGAGCTGCGTTGCCATCCCGCTCCGAGACTGCCAAAGCCATTAAAGACCGTCCACCAAAGTACGACATATTTTTACTCTAGCTGGCAGTTCATTGGCGGCCCCACTGCAGTGCCTTTGAAAAAGGCATCGCAATGGGAGCGTCAAAGGCAGTTCCTGCAGTGCATGGACTGTCAAGTGCATGCCTTGTAGGAACTGGGGGTGCATGCACACAGGGTGCACACTATGTGCCCCCCTGCATGCACCCCATGGCACAGAGGCACAAGGGAGCCCTGTAGGGCCCCCTTTGTTTCCTCACCACCACACTTTTCATGGCGGTCACACCCTGGTCATAATAGAGTGGTTGGAAGACCACCACTGCCGCTCTCTCACAAGTCTGATGGTCCGTGCACCGCCAGACTCATAATAAGGCTCTTAGAGAGGTGCTGGTGTCTTCAGCCATCAATGACTCATGAGCCCCAATCTGCTATTTCGATTTTCAACCACACATCAGTGTCACCAAGACAAATGCCTACAAATACCTGCTCCTGGCCATTTTACCACAGCAAAGTCACAAGAGTATACATTAGTACAACAGCAAATGTCTTGCCCTCAGTCCAAGTCGTACAATACTCAAAGGAGTCACACCACAGGTCAGCCAGCCCATACCCTGGATGTCCCAAAAACTCTTACTAGTCTATGTTATTAGACTAAACACTGTCTCACTGAGAGCGGTAAAAAATGGATGTCGTGGAGCCAAAATTTACTTTACGGCTTCTCCAGAGGAAAGGTAAGAATTTGCCAAGGAGTATGTCATTGCGTTGAGACAAAAATGCACTTAGTAGTGTCACGTGGCCAATAGGGACATTGTCGACATCGCTAAGTTAGAATGAGTCCAGCAGCCATGATGCAGCTTTTGCCCACGTTAATACATGGCTTCATTTTTGCAAGACTCTGTTTATGCCTTTCACATGACAACCATCTGCTTTGTTCGTTCTCTGCCTGTTCCTGGAGTTTAGTCTGAACACTGTGAGCAAGGTCGATAAATAATGCCCCTTGTTATTCTGTTCTGGTCAGTCCCTAGCACCTAGACAAAACATGCTAATGCAATTGCTGCTGGAAACTCGTACTTTGATATTACCGGGATGCATGTTTAGGTAACACACACTTGGAGAGGGAGCTTTCCAGGGAGATGAGCAATGTGGTTCCTATGATGTGGATATACCATCTAGGCACTAAGGTATGGAGTCTGCCGGCAAAGCCCGGAGATCTTCTATTATATAATAATACTTCTTCTTACCAAGGGGAGGGTGGCTAGGCTTTACAGTCCTTTCTCCACCGTCTTTATATGATGACATCTCCCTTTATGATATATGGCCTAGCTGCAATGCTAACTGTATTAGTTTTATGCATTTTTCTGCTGGTTGTGGCTCGTATACTGCATTTTAAAGCACAATAGTTAAAATTAACATTTTAAACTATATTCATGTTTCAGTCAGTTCTTACTGTGGACAGGTACGAGAGTGTGAGCGAAAAGGTGTGTCTTGTTACCGCGATTCCTGAGAGATCCGGGAGTGTTGTGTTCTGGGGTGTCTAATCATTTGCTTCTTCATGAGTGTGTAGGAGAGCAAGTGAGACACTATAGCTAGTCGGTCCTGGGTTCGTGGGCACTAAGGTGGTGGGAAAGCTTAGCCCCTATACACCGAGGTCCCATATTCCTGCGCATAGTTCTGTGTATGTGCAGAATCCCTGCAACATGGCGCCACTAACGTTTGGTCTGGTACGTATAGTCGAGACCCCTGAGTAGCGCTTGTATTTGTCCACAATACCCTCTCACCAGTTTCGGAGACATCCGTGGTGCGGGGGATTAACCTCCTATATTTGAGATTTATAGGTTTTTTCAAGCTTGAATTTTTAAAAGGTTTAGTTCTTTTTGTTCTTCCCCCAGGGTTGCGCTACCATTTTTCTAGTTTGATTTCTGGCGTCTGCAATGGCGCAACCAATTAACATTGCTACGCCTAACCGCGCCGCGGTTACTGCTCATTTGACTCAACATGGAGTCCCGACTGCAGGAGCAGATTCTATATTTGTAGTAGAGGCAGACGCTGCTTTCCGCTTCAAAGTTTTTTATTCCTGGGTTAAGTTTCCGGCTCTTGATGGGAACAATCCCTTCTTTCATGAATATGAATGCGGTGCGGTTCCACAAGTATTCCGTCCGTATCGTTTACTTGAAGTTCCGTTGACGGCTTGGGCGCACACCATATGGTTTAATGGCACCCTTCCTCACCCTGTATCTGTGGTCCGTCTCTTCCCCTTATCGGTCGACGAAGCTACATGGCCCATTTTGGTGGTATTTACTCCTGATCCAAATTATCTTGGAGTTACTATCTTAGAGCAGCGTGCGTTACACACATCTTTAATTCACATACACAGAAGTGTCATACAATATATGTCTCGTATTATACCAGTGGCACCAGCTGGTGCCGCTCATCCACTTGGGTATGGTGGTGGCATGGTTATTAATCCTATCATGATTAATTCAGTGATGGGGAAGCGTCCACAGAATAGGGATGATTTTCCCTTCTGATTGGCCGAAAAGTTTGAGCAACTCGAAGCTGTTTTTCCACATACGTCTCCTGTGGATAAACACCGGATACTTACAATGAGCATACCTAAAGGCCTTATTCTCAATCTGGCTGATTGCACCACTTGGGAGAAGGTGTTTGCAGCAGTTTATTCACTGTGTTTTGGCACCCCCTCCATGACCGTGCTTCCGTCCGTACTTAAGAAGGTTCAGGATGAACAGGGGGCAGAGGCTGCCCTGGAGTTGGGGATGAGATTGGTGGGGGTGTATCCTATTGTCTCTGACATGATCCTTGCTAACGTCAAGGGGGAAGCGGTTAGCTTACAGGTCAGTCAGCGCCTAGAGGCAGTAGCTGATGTGGATAAACAACGTGAATTGCCAAAGATTATTGCGAACGTATATAAATCTTTGGGGCGCAATAATCTGGGAATTAGACTTTTTACTCAAACGCAGACTAAGACCCAGCCTGAAAAGGAGGGGCATCTAGTCTTTCCTAAAAAGGCTTGGAATAGGAACCAGCGGCAGCAACAGCAGAAGCAGGGTTCGCGTGCGGGTTCACCGACAGCTGATACTTCTGAACGTAGATATGATTTGCGTGACCGCTCTAAAATTAAGACACCAGAGAGGTTTCAAGTTCCTGATCCGCACTCTCCTCGTTCCTTTCAGGCATCATCAGATACACAGTTCGGTGGCGGAGAGTGACAGGATCGCAGACAAGGCGAGACCACTCAGCAAAGACGTGATCCGCCACGCCAGTTTGAAGTAAAAGCCAAACCGGAGGAACTACCTCCTTTCCGTGCCCCATTTCAGAAGAAGAAAGTTGCCGCTTTAACAGCGAAATATGCCTCCGACGGTGAGAACCCTGCTCCTCGATTGGAGATGGGCGGTGACACTCCTCGACAGTGCGGCGGAAGTTACCATAGTGCTGGAGGCACTCCATCCTTGTCTGGAGGCGAGGCTTTATGAGATAGTCCTCCAAATTGAAGGTGATATAAAAAGGACAATTAAGACAGTCTTTTGGCACAACCTTACCTCCTCTTATGACATTTTGTTGGCAGGGACAGATTGGCCTCCTCCATTTGTAATGGCTTCTTCCCGAGGAGAGGACGTGATACTCCCGAGTTTTTCCTGTTACGTCTCTGAAGAGGCTAAACAAGCTTACGCGTCGGAATGGGCTTCGGCCCTAGCGCCGGCTGTGTATCGTAATCAGGTGGGCTGAGACAAAGATTCTCCAGCACATGAAATTGCTTTATGATCTATGCCACAGCCACAGGCACAATATCCAATCAAGTGTGAAGCAAAAGCATCTGTAAGTGACATTTTGACCCAGTTGGAATATCAGGGTGTCATTGAACCCTGTGTTTCATCCATGAATAATCCTCTTTTTCCAATATCGAAACCGAACGGTTCGTATCGTATAGTTTTGGATTACAGACATTTAAACAGTCACGTTCGTACATTTGCAGTACAAAACACACACAGCTCTGTTTTAGTGAATAATATTGTTCGCAAAACATACAAAATAACATTGGATATAGCCAATGGAGTTTATAGTCACAATTTGGCTCCTGGTAGCCCCGACTGGACCGCATTTACCGCGGTCGGCAATCAGAAGCGATTTACGCGTTTGCCTATGGGATATGAGAACAGTCCTGGGGCTTTTGCTGCACGTGTTGTGTCTCTTTTACACGACATTGATCCAGATGCTTTCTCATACGTCGATGACATTTATTTGACAGATGATGAGTTAATACAGCATCTTGTATGTGTGGATCGCATCATACTGTCTTTTGCCGACTTGGAGTACAAATTTAATTTTGCTAAGTCACACATCGCCTGTTTGGCGGTACTTTTCTTGGGCTACGAGCTCAATAACGAAGGTAGGGGTTTAGCCCCCCATATTCTGGAGAAATGTGCACAACTGCAACCTCCGTCCACATTGAAAAAACTGCAATCCTTGCTGGGATTTTTAAACTTCGAGAGGACATACATTCCTGATTATGCCCAGCGTATCAAACCGCTTTACGCGTTGATGCAACCCTCTTTTTCGTATTCCAGTTGGCTTCCGGAACATACCTTGATTCTTCGGTCTTTGCAGTCTGATCTGCTTACGACCAACTTTCTGTTAACTCGTGACAATTCTATGAACTTGGTCATAAGAATTGTGCCAGGGACTGTAGGTTTCACATATTTGACGTTCAATGAAGGTGACACAGTACCAATTGCTTATAAATCGCATCAGCGGAAATGCGATTTTCCACTGTTTCATAAATTTTGACAGCGGTCCAGATGGCGATTCTGAAAGAACGCTCTCTGGCGCAGGGAAAATGCATTCTTATGGTTTCGCCTGTACCTGCTTTGGAAGCAGTGACAAAGGCGAGTGTCCCGAATTCTAAAGCTTTGCATCCAGGTTGGATACAATGGGTGAGTTTCTTGACATTGTCTGATGTCACTTTTATCTTTGACCCATCTTTGCAGACACAGGAGTTTTTACAATATAAACATATTCATCCTCCTCCGTTGTCTTTGCTTCCGTTAGATCAGTACAAATGTATCCTCTATACCGACGGATCTGCTCAGCCAGCCGTCGGGTCAAAGCATGCTTATTTGGCGGCTTGCGCTACTGTGGCTGGCTCAATAGTAAATGGTGAATTTAAGTCTTCCATAGTCCATACACAGCTGCTTGGGGACTGTTCGCTCAATTAGTGGAGCTGCGTGCTTTGATTTTAGCTCTAGAATTCGCTGATCCTGATGTGAACACTCTTGTTGTGTGCGATTCCTACTACTGTGTGCAGGCTTTCAATGACAACTTTTTCTTTTGGTCTCAGAATGACTATCAAGACTCTAAAGTTAGCGCAATAAAGCATAAAATGCTTTGGGTTCGAGTGGCAGAACTTAAAGAATGTTTGCCACTCACACATGTTATTCATACTCTTGGCCATCAGCGTGTGGGAGCACATGCTGTTGGTAATTCTTTGGCTGATGAGGCAGCCAAATCTGCAGTGGCCACATGTTCAGTAGCAGCAGTTACTAGGTCCATGACTAAAATTGATAATGATATTCTTGCGGGGATTGCTGCTACGAAGGGTGGGACAGAATTCCCACAAGGTTTCCCTTCTAAGTATTCTTATCATTTGTCACCTGAGCAAGTACCATTTGCTACGATACCGTCTGTTGGGGATCGGCTGATTCCCAACGAGGACCGCAGACTTTCTTTGATCGTAGCAGCACATGAGGGCTTGGCTTCTACACATGCCGAAGTTTCTGCGACTGTTTCTATTTTACAGCAACGTTACTGGTGGCAGGTTTATACAAACAAACCCGTAATTATGTACTATCTTGTGACATTTGTCAACAGATTAAACCCTCTACGGTTGCGCGCCCACCACATACACTGCTATACAGCTCAAATCAGCTGTTTGGTTGTATTTATCTTGATCACTGTGGTCCTTTGACTTCTGACACTGCATATGAACATATTTTAGTTGCAGTTGATGCGTGCACTACATTCCTTTGGGTTTGGCCACAACGCAGTGCTGACGCTCGAAATGTCATTAGGGATTTGCGTGTCTTTGTCGGGACTTTTGCCTGTGGCACCTTCCACTCTGACCAAGGTCCTGTGTTTGCCTCTAAGGCTTACAAGGACGCAATGAGGTCTCTGGGGGTGCTGGTGCAGTTTTCGTCTCCATACAGGCCTGAGGGCAATTCTATAGTGGAGCGAATGAACCGTGACTTAAAGCAATCTTTGACAGCTAAAGTCTTAGGTACTGGCAGGGGTTGGCTAACTCATTTGTATGGGGTTCAACATGCACTAAATAATCTCGCAAGAATATCTCTGGGTGGGCGGACCCCATACAAAATGTTCTTCGGCATTCAAATGTTTGTGCCAGACCTTGATGGTCTAGACGCTGTGGTGACTGCCACAACATTTGACGTAGATAACCATTCTACTATGTTGCAGGAACTACAAAAGACCCGTGGCACACTGGCTAAAGATCATTCACCCTCGTCCACTGAAGCAGCGGTGCTGATTCCTGTTACTGGCTGGCTTCCTAAAGTTGGTGATCTGGTACGAGAGAAGCTGGAGAACAAAAAGGAATTAGGTCCCTATTATCGTGCACCTGTCCCAGTTCTTGGATTGAAGGGCACTTGTACAGTGATTTTGCCTCCTTTGCCCGGTCGCAAGGAGAACAGCTTTATTTCATTTGGCAATGTTTAGCTACACCATATGGCCAATACTGAATAGTATGACTCCACTTATTCCAAGCCGAGATCTCTATTTCTGACTCCAATGGCTTCTGCTTCCTTGACTACTCCCCGCGTAATGGAGGGGGAGTTGGAGACTTCTGTTAAGTTCTTGCCTGTTTTAACTTCGACTACCACTAATGCAGACATTGAGTATGACTCTCCTCCGATTGAGGTTGTCGTTGACATTCCTTACAGTACCATACGTGATCCATCTGATGCTGCACAGCCACCATTGTTTTGTTTGGGAGTGAGTGGATATTATATGGATCGTACCAGTTTGTCGTTAGACTCATCTTATTCTTCCTCATCTGTGACGACCCTTCCGACTCGTACAAGTCTTTTCATTGCCTGGTTCAGGAAGACTTACTTGGTTCCACCCTGGACATACATCTGGATGGTGCTCACGCTGATCTTCCTTTTCATGTGGATTGGGTTTGTGACAGTATTCTTCTTGCTCATCAATGGTCATTATTTGCCTGAACACTCTGCTGTGAAATTTGTTGATGGAGTTCTGGCTCCCCATACATCATGCAAAACCAAAGGGGATGATGGACGGAGTGTTGAACATTGCAAGCACTCACCCCCAGTCAACTGATCTGGGTTTAATCCATCATCATTCTTTAGCTCACTCCGCCACCCCAGTTCAGACATGGCCATATGCAAATCAGTCTGACCCTGTGCCTCATGGGAACAGTCCAGCCCGAACTGCCAAACGATGTCTTCCCTGGACCGAAAACAAGCATCCTGGGACCGGTTTCGGGCTCACAGCCCTCATCAGCCAGGCTATCTTGAATCCAGTGGCAAAGTGAGCAAGGGACCCATGTCTGGGCATACCCTGCCAACTTAGGGCGAACAATGCAAAACCAAAGGGGATGATGGACGGAGTGTTGAACATTGCAAGCACTCACCCCCAGTCAACTGATCTGGGTTTAATCCATCATCATTCTTTAGCTCACTCCGCCACCCCAGTTCAGACATGGCCATATGCAAATCAGTCTGACCCTGTGCCTCATGGGAACAGTCCAGCCCGAACTGCCAAGCCATGTCTTCCTGGACCGGAAACAAGCATCCTGAGACCGGTTTCGGGCTCACAGCCCTCATCAGCCAGGCTATCTTGAATCCAGTGGCAAAGTGAGCAAGGCACCCACGTCTGGGTATATCCTGCCAACTTAGGGCGAACAATGCAAAACCAAAGGGGATGATGGTTGGAGTGTTGAACATTGCAAGCACTCACCCCCAGTCAACTGATCTGAGTTTAATCCATCATCATTCTTTAGCTCACTCCGCCACCCCAGTTCAGACATGGCCATATGCAAATCAGTCTGACTCTGTGCCTCATTGGAATAGTCCAGCCCGAACTGCCAAGCCATGTCTTCCCTGGACCGGAAACAAGCATCCTGGGACTGGTTTCGGGCTCACAGCCCTCATCAGCCAGGCTATCTTGAATCCAGTGGCAAAGTGAGCAAGGGACCCACGTCTGGGCATACCCTGCCAACTTAGGGCAAACAATGCAAAACCAAAAGGGATGATGGACGGAGTGTTGAACATTGCAAGCACTCACCCCCAGTCAACTGATCTGGGTTTAATCCATCATCATTCTTTAGCTCACTCCGCCACCCCAGTTCAGACATGGCCATATGCAAATCAGTCTGACCCTGTGCCTCATGGGAACAGTCCAGCCCGAACTGCAAAGCCATGTCTTCCCTGGACCGGAAACAAGCATCCTGGGACCGGTTTCGGGCTCACAGCCCTCATCAGCCAGGCTATCTTGAATCCAGTGGCAAAGTGAGCAAGGGACCCACGTCTGGGCATACCCTGCCAACTTAGGGTGAACAATGCAAAACCAAAGGGGATGATGGACGGCGTGTTGAACATTGCAAGCATCACCCCCACTCAACTGATCTGGGTTTAATCCATCATCATTCTTTAGCTCACTCCGCCACCCCAGTTCAGACATGATGGATTCAACCCAGATCTGTGACTGGGGGTGAGTGTCTGAAAAGTTTCAGCGCTCCGTCCATCATCTCCTTGTGTTTGACTTGTTCGCCCTAAGTTGGCAGGGTATGCCCAGACGTGGGTCCCTTGCTCACTTTGCCACTGGATTCAAGCTAGCCTGGCTGATGAGGGCTGTTAGCCTGAAACCGGTCCCAGGATGCTTGTGTACAGTCCAGGGAAGACATGGCTTGGCAGTTCGGGCTGGACTGTTCCCATGAGGCACAGGGTCAAGACTGATTGGCATATAGCTGTGTCTGAACTGGGGTGGCAAAGTGAGCTAAAGAACGATGATGGATTCAACCCAGATCTGTGACTGGGGGTGAGTGTCTGAAAAGTTTCAGCGCTCCGTCCGTCATCTCCTTGTGTTTGACTTGTTCGCCCTAAGTTGGCAGGGTATGCCCAGACGAGGGTCCCTTGCTCACTTTGCCACTGGATTCAAGCTAGCCTGGCTGATGAGGGCTGTTAGCCTGAAACTGGTCCCAGGATGCTTGTGTCCGGTCCAGGGAAGACATGGCTTGGCAGTTCGGGCTGGACTGCTCCCATGAGGCACAGGGTCAAGACTGATTTGCATATAGCTGTGTCTGAACTGGGGTGGCAAAGTGAGCTAAAGAACGATGATGGATTCAACCCAGATCTGTCGTGACCACAAGAACTCCTCAGGATCTGGGCGATGCTCAAAGGGGTCCACCTCTTGACATCCCCAACTCTGACAGAATAGACACAGAGTATTGAGGCGATCAAGCGAGGGATAGGAATTTGGGGAGGAGCAGCAGGGAAAGGGAGACCCTGTAACAAATAAAACACAAGATTAATATGACTCTTTTTACACCACTGTCTACTCTCATAGAGTCTCACTAGTGGAAACCAATACCTGTCCAAGACTCCCATCGCTGCGATGAACGTCCTCTACTCTCAGTGAGATACCTTCTCTCAAAAGGAGGACAAACTACCTATAAATGAAACAAAATAATTAATACTCCACTCACACCTCCAATCCGTAGAATATACGGAGCCATAAACCTCATACATACCCTTTCTTTCATTCCCATGAAATTATAAGACAAAACCATAAAGTAGCGGACAGGAAAGAACAAAAGATAATTGTCTCGGCGGGTACTGCAGAGACTGGGACTTAAAGGTTTACACAGAAAGATGCTTCCACTTCCATTTCCCAAGTGTAATCCTGAATGCGGAAAGCTTGCACAAAAGTCTGGTAAAAGTACATGATCCCCAGAATGTCTCAATATAGTCAAGGAACAAAACGAGAATTCAAACACGGCCCAGCCACAGATTCCCTCTGAAATAGCAGCTTTCAGGGTAAAGCCCGCAGACTCACTTAACCGATTTCCTCAGTGAAACCGGCTCCTCCAGAAGCCGACAGGAATCACCAATCATAACTCCCCTCTGAGGCCGCAGAAAGGGACGGAACCCGGAACACTCCCGCTCCTCCGGACAATCCGTCAACAGCGAGATAGAGCCCTAAGCGGACCCAGCTCAAGGACTCTAGGAAGAAGCATCTCCGAGCCCGGACTGCACCAAAACCAGCGTGCGCGCTCCCAAGACACACGAATAATGTTCCACTCGCAGAGCAGCCACCCTGCAACGAATCTACAGTTGCTCACAAGAATTACGCACAATGCTCCGCGCGCTGGCCGTAATTTAACTAGGCGTGGTCCCTCCCAGAAGGACGGCCTTCTGGGAGATGTAGTTCAGCCATCCTTTCGCCAACTCCACACGTAAGGCAGGCGCTACCTGTCACGGCCTGAAAGTACGCCCACCTCCCAAGTGCCTCCTAGATCCAGGCTTGCCGGGATTGCGAACATGGAAGAGCCGAACCGCCCGAGGGGCGTGCACGTTGGCGCATGGTTCCCAGGAATCATCTTCTGATGGATACCCCTTCAAGGCAATCAGATACCACAGCTGTCCCCTCCGATACCTGGAGTCCAGCATGCGTTGTACCTCGTATTCAATTTGTCCATCCGCTACCACCGGAGGCACCGCTCTGCGTCTGGCGCACTTAGCTGGCTTCAATAGACTACAGTGAAACACCGGGTGGATCCTCAGAGAAGCTGGCAGCTTCAGTCTGTACGCCACTGGGTTGATTCTGCGGAGAACGGTATACGGGCCGATGAACCGGGGATGGAATATGCTACGCATCCGAAAATGAATGTTCCTGGTAGAGAGCCATACCCGATCTCCTGGCTGATACGTAGGCCCCTCTTGCCTATGCCGATCTTCCCACTTCTTGTAGGACTGTTTGGCCCGGTCCAAGTTGGTTAGGATCTTGCTGTGTATTTTTCGGAGAGCCATCATTTGTGCCATAACCGTAGGGTGATTCATAATCTCGCAGGGTATAGCCAGAGGCAGGGTGTTAGCATGGAACCCCATGTTGGCCCTGAATGGGGTTTCCTTAATGGAGCTATGCCAGGCATTGTTATACGACAGTTCGGCCAGCCATAGTAAGGACACCCAGGATTCGGTTGCCTCTTTGGAATAGCATCGCAGGTACTTCTTTAGAGTCTGATTCAGGCGCTCTGTTTGTCCATCGGTTTGAGGATGGAAGCTAGTTGACAGCGCCGCCTCCACGTGAAGTGCTTTGCACCACATGCTCCAGATCCTAGCAGTGAACTGAGGGCCTCTGTCTGACACGATGACTTTTGGGAGCCCATGCAAGCGAACCATGTGAGACAGTAGCAATTGAGCTGTTTGACCTGCAGTGGGAAGGTTCTTGCAAGGGATAAAATGACACATCTTAGTGAGACTGTCTATGACAACGAGAATTGCATCATATCCCTGATCCAATGGTAATCCTAGGACAAAGCCTATGCTGATCGTTTGCCATGGCTGTGATGGTGTGGGCAAAGGCATCAGTTTCCCCTTGGCCTTGGCTTGTTCCCCTTTTGCACGAGCACATGTCTCGCATTGTGATACCCATTGCACGACATCCTTCGCCATTCTTTCCCATGAAAAATGTCGTTGGATTAGGTGTAAGGTCTTCTTATGGGTGACCGGCCAGCACCGCGTCATGACACCAGTTGAAGGCCTGCAATCGGAGTGCGTGAGTAGGTAAGTACAACTTGTTGTTGTACAATGGTACCCCGTGTTTGAGGGTTCGAAGATTGCTTTGTTCTGCCCATCGTTGCCACCGATCCAGGGATTGATGTTTGGTGACATGTTCAAGGAATTGTTCCACGGTTACAACACATAGTATTCTGTCGGGACTAACAATCGCCTCAGTGTGTTCTTGCCGTGGCTTAGCACTCTCTCCTTGTCTGGACAACGAGTCCGCCTTCTTGTTCTCTGACCCTGGCCGGAATGTGATTATAAAGTCGCATTCTGCGAAGAACAACATCCACTGCATCTGTCTTTGTGAGAGGTGTCGGGCGGTTTTCATAAACTGGAGATTTCTGTGGCCAGTGTACACTGTAATCGGATGTTGCGCTCCCCACAAGTATTGTCTCAATTCCTGGAAGGCCTTCTTGATGGCCAAAAGCTCTTTTTCAGCCACTGTATAGTTGGTTTCTGCAGCGTTCAGTTTTCGAGACAAAAAGGCCACCGGATGCAGTTGTCCTGTATGTTTATCCCGTTGGGACAACACCGCTCCTATCGCTACGTCCGACGCATCGGCTTCAACTACGAAAGGTATGTCGGTGTGCGGATGTCGCAGGATTGGTGCAGTACAAAAGGCAGTTTTCAAATGGGTAAAAGCCTCCATGGCTTCCGCATTCCAAAGAAAAGGCGTTCCTTTTCTTAACAAACGGGTGACAGGGGAGACCAACTGAGAGAAGTGAGAGATGAATCTCCGATAGTAATTGGAGAAGCCCAGGAAACACTGTACATCTCTCACACTCTTGGGAACAGGCCACTCCTGAACCGCCTTTACTTTCCTCTCCGCCATACTGAAACCCTGGGGACTCAAAATGACTCCCAAAAACTCAACTTCTGTCACGCTAAACTCACACTTACTGAGCTTACAAAACAGGCTATGATCTTGCAACCTTTTGAGTATCAGTGTCACATGAGTCGCATGTTTTTTCTGGGAGGACGAATAGATCAGTATGTCATCTATATATACGATAACAAACCGATCTACATATTCCTTGATCACGTCGTTGAGAAAATACTGGAATGCCGCCGGGGCATTGCATAACCCGAACGGCATAACAAAGTATTCATACAACCCATAACGCGT
The DNA here is from genome assembly GCA_963921515.1 of Calotriton arnoldi. Classification (NCBI taxonomy): domain Eukaryota; kingdom Metazoa; phylum Chordata; class Amphibia; order Caudata; family Salamandridae; genus Calotriton; species Calotriton arnoldi. The sequence continues at coordinate 958,086 of CAWUFW010007663.1, read as the reverse complement.
TTTGAACGCCGTTTTCCACTCATCCCCTTCGCATATCCGAACCAAGTGGTAGGCCCCTCTGAGATCAAGCCTGGTGTAGATGCAGGCCTCCCTCACCTGATCCAGCAACACGGGGATGAGTGGAAGCGGGTACCGATTTCTCACTGTGTTTTTGTTCAACAGGCGGTAATCGATACACGTCCTCAGCTCACCGTTCGCCTTCGCCGTAAAGAAAAGAGGAGAGGCTGCTGGCGAACGAGAGGGTCTGATGAAGCCAATGTCTACGAAATGATCCAAGTACTCACGCAGATATTTGGTCTCGGTTCGGACAAATCATAGACTCTGCAGGACGGAATGGTGGCTCCTGCAACCAAGTCTATGCGACAGTCGTAGTCGCGGTGCGGGGGTAATACCTCTGCCTTGGCTTCACAGAACACCTCACTGTATAATGCATACTCTGGGGGAAGTTCTGTCTCTTTCTCTGCTGCAGTGGCGACATAGTATGTCTGTGCCAGAGCCAAGGTTTGAGAACAGGTGTTTCTCATGCATTGTGCTCTACACTCCTCTGATTGAAAACATATGGTCTTCAGCCTCCAATCAATGGTAGGGTTGTGTTGCCATAACCATGGCATGCCCAGTATGACCTCATATTGTGGTGCCTCAATGATATTCAGTGCTAGATCCTCTACATGATCTAGTGGGTCACCTTTCAACACCAGTTCCACCACTTCGGTGTGTTCCGTAATGGGGCCTGACTTCAACGGAGTACCGGCCACTGCCAACACCTTTTCAGGCTTCTCACTGGGTACTCTTTGCAATCCCAGTCGCTGAACCAACCCACAATCGATAAAGTTCCCTGTGGCCCCGGAATCTATCATAGTCCATACCTGGTGCCGTTGTTGACCTGTCATAAGGATCATGGACAACACTATGTGTGATTCTGTGCTTTTCACCTCTGAGATTGCTAGTGAAGGTATTTTTAATTCCCTCTCTTGCCTTTCCTCTATGGGTGTAAGTATCTCAGTAGCGTCTCCATTACCTGAGGACCGCACCTCCACCACTGCTACCTTTTTCCCCGAATAGTAGGCATTCCTTTTCTTGGGCTTAAGGGTGCAGTCCCTCACGTAGTGGCCTTTCTTTCCACAGTACATGCAGAGACCCTGAGCTCTGCGGTTCTCTCTCTCAGTTTTAGATAAAGGAGGCCTGATAGCTCCCACATCCATGGGTTCAGATCCTAATTCTTGTGGGGTATGTGATGATCGGCTGTCATGCTCCCACCCGCCTAACGACCTCTCTCCTCTTTTCCGCTCCCCACCCCTTTCAGCTATCCTATGGTCTAACCTCAAGGTGAGGTTGATTAAATCAGTGCATGTGGTGGGTTGTGGGTCTATTTGCGCTAGCACATCCTTCATATCATCCCTTAGTCCCTGGTAATACAGCGACATCCTTTTCTCCTCTGGCCAGGCGGTTTCGGCCACCAGTCGGTTAAAAGCGGTCATGTAGGTTATCAGGTCTCTCTTCCCCTGTCTAAGCTCTAATAGCTCTCTGTCCGCGCTAAACGTGGTAGCCCTGCGATCAAACACCCTCTTGAATTCCCTACGAAAGGCTGTCCAATCAGTAAGCAATGGATCGTCATTCCTAACCAAAGGCACCGCCCAGTTGGCAGCATCTCCAGTCAGATACGAGATGGCAAAAGCCACCCTTGACAAGTTATTAGGAAAGGAAGCCGGCTTACAGGAGAAGTGTAAGGCTATCTGGGTCAGGAATGTTTGTATCTTCAACGGATCGCCGGAATACCTCTCCGGGCTAGCCAAAGGAATGGGAGGAGGTACAGTCACCTGAATCTGGGGGTTAGTTGTTGAGGCATCAAAGGGGTTCCTAGACTGTCTGTCCACTCACTCTCTAAGTGCCGCTGTTTTGGCTCCAGAAGTAACCAGCTCTTGTACTGCTACCAGCGCCTGTAGCACGTCGTCCAAGGACGCCATCTTTGCGAATGGCCCAGACCGGGAGGAGAGTAATTCGTGGGTGCGTAATTCTGTCGTGACCACAAGAACTCCTCAAGATCTGGGCGATGCTCAAAGGGGTCCACCTCTTGACATCCCCAACTCTGACAGAATAGACACAGAGTATTGAGGCGATCAAGCGAGGGATAGGAATTAGGGTAGGAGCAGCGGGGAAAGGGAGACCTGTAACAAATAAAACCCAAGATTAATATGACTCTTTTTACACCACTGTCTACTCTCATAGAGTCTCACTAGTGGAAACCAATACCTGTCCAAGACTCCCACCGCTGCGATGAACGTCCTCTACTCTCAGTGAGATACCTTCTCTAAAAAGGAGGACAAACTACCTATAAATGAAACAAAATAATTAATACTCCACTCACCACCTCCAATCCGTAGAATATACGGAACCATAAACCTCATACATACCCTTTCTTTCATTCCCATGAAATTATAAGACAAAACCATAAAGTAGCGGACAGGAAAGAACAAAAGATAATTGTCTCGGCCCGTACTGCAGAGACTGGGACTTAAAGGTTTGCACAGAAAGATGCTTCCACTTCCATTTCCCAAGTGTAATCTTGAATGCGGAAAGCTTGCACAAAAGTCTGGTAAAAGTACATGATCCCCAGAATGTCTCAATATAGTCAAGGAACAAAACGAGAATACAAACACGGCCCAGCCACAGATTCCCTCTGAAATAGCAGCTTTCAGGGTAAAGCCCGCAGACTCACTTAACCGATTTCCTCAGTGAAACCGGCTCCTCCAGAAGTCGACAGGAATCACCAATCATAACTCCCCTCTGCGGCCGCAGAAAGGGACGGAACCCGGAACACTCTCGCTCCTCCGGACAGTCCGTCAACAGCGAGATAGAGCCCTGAGCGGACCCAGCTCAAGGACTCTAGGAAGAAGCAGCTCCGAGCCCGGACTGCACCAAAACCAGCGTGCGCGCTCCCAAGACACGCGAATAATGTTCCACTCGCAGAGCAGCCGCCCTGCAACGAATCTACAGTTGCTCAGAAGAATTATGCACAACGCTCCGCGCGCTGGCCGTAATTTAACAAGGCGTGGTCCCTCCCAGAAGGACGGCCTTCTGGGAGATGTAGTTCAGCTATCCTTTCGCCAACTCCACACGTAAGGCAGGCGCTACCTGTCACGGCCTGATAAGATCTGTGACTGGGGGTGAGAGTCTGAAAAGTTTCAGCGCTCCGTCCATAATCTCCTTGTGTTTGACTTGTTCCCCATACATCATCTCATATAATGAAAAGAGATCAAGCCCTCGTGAACATTTCGGCCTTCCCTGTTGCTGATGGCATCGTTTGGGATAAATTTGCATTCAATATCCATGGTCCGACGGAGGTCCTGAATGTTCCATACGTGTTCCACGTTTCACTAGGAGATGTGGTATCACAGGACATACACTAAAACAACTGGGATGTTCAAGCCATTCATTCATTGTTTTCTGATTTAAAATATTATGCTGCTTTTGATGCTGAAGATTTGTATTTGAATTCAGCCAATTATGCAGATTTATTCTGTTATCAACATTATGGCGATCATTTCTTGCATAAAACGAACATGCTAAGACGGATTTTTAATTTTACGCATTGGGAACATTGTCCGACTCCTTCACCTGGGAGTTCTAATACTAAAAGGAGTAAGTTCACATACTTTTCCAATTATAATACGTCCAATCCAGAGTCCTTTATCTATAAGTTAAAATTGCCATCTCAATCTAAATTTATATTGACTCACACTAAATTGATTTATTCTAATTTCTTTAGGACTGATTTGGTCTTACATGGTTACGACCACTGAAAAGACACCATCAATTTAAAATCCATTTGGGGTACAAAACATTGGCAGGTATGAGGCACTGAAGCTCTGCATCATGCATGTTTAATTCCGACTCAAATTTTGTTTTTAACTGACACGGTGGAACAGACCCCTTGTTTTGGTTCGGCTACGACCAAGAATTTGAATGTTCCATCTATTCCCTCATTAGCTGAGTACGATACGTGGTGTACACACACCAATCATACGATAGATGTATTGCTTGCCCTGTTCAAAAATGGTAGTATAAATGTTTCTGATGTCGACCCCTTGGGGTGGTTAATGTGGCCAACAAGTTCCAATGCATGTCAACTGCATTTTCTTAATGCAACGTCAGGTTTCATGCAAAACAGATCAGATCCACGTTTCCCACATTCTCATTCAGTCACCACGTATTCAGTGGGTAAATTGTGTCAGCAATGGTTGGGGCACTCCACACTGTCGTTAGTGAAACAACACATGTCCCTTTTGTCGGGTGACATTGATTTAGCTGATTTTATTTTAGGTCCAAAATCACTTAGATCAAAACGATTTATTTATGAAGCATATAATGAATTGTGGAAACTGTTGCAGATGGAGGCTGCGGTGCGCCTGCACCAAATTGACCAAGCTAATTCGGAAAAAGTTCTTGCAGTGGTCGATAATAGCATTAATACATTGTCTTCCAGTATTTACACCTTGGATAATATTGTTTTCTCTGTTATTGATATTGTACAGAATGATGTATCTGTGTTGTATCATGGTCAAAATCAATTGCGCTCTGTAATGAAATTTGCATGTACGTTACAAATGCTCAAAATGGGAAAAGTTCCATGGGATTATTTGAATGCTTCTGCACTGTTTTTTCCAATTAATTTGACTGATAAACAGAAATTTATGTCTATGAAAGACGCCACTTACATGTTATTACAAATAGAACAATTAGAACAGTTTTTTTTTCTGTAGCAGAAACTAATTCAGCTGTGTGGTTAATACTTGGCGTTATTTCTCTGCCCTTCTCCCTATTTCAGTTTACATCTTCCATGAAACACTTCCCGGTTGGACGCTTTGAGCCCTTGGGAAGTGCATTTATTCATGAATTGTTGTCATTGCCTTTCACCTACAGATGTCAGCGAGCAGATAAGGAAGTTTTCCTAGCAGGGGAGGATTGCAATTCAGCAGTAGGACATTCCCTAGTTTGCAAACAAGTTAAGTTGCACGGCGTTTGTAACGTCTCGGCACCTAATCTGGCTTGTTTTTTAAAAGGTACGCCCGTCCCAGGTATTATTCTCAATGCTCACGTTGCTTTCAAATGGCAGTTATCTTATTTTGAATAACCATGACTGCTGTGGCTTATGGGCCGGCATACCGTATATAGTAACGGTTTCGCAATGTGTTACTTGTTGCAGCAATGTCCTTTTTCCACCCCGCATGGTATTGTAGATAGTTCGCTTTGGCCTTTCCAACTTTGAAAACAGATTTCAATAAACTAAGCAGACTCAAAGTGCTATTGTTTCAACAAGAAGTTGCTCTCACATCAGCGCGAGAGACCTCGAATTGCAGGTGGCGAGAACCGCAAGTGAGATACACTCGCTACTGAACACAAATCTCCCACTCCATTTTGGAGAATTAATACACCAAATATTTAATGCGTCTGATACTGAAGGCCTTGCTCATTTTTTTAAACTTGTGGGATCCGGCCTTGTTTCCTCTTTTCAGACTATTTTTGGAGTAATACCTGCTTTTGTTCATTCTATTTTTTCCACCGCCTTCTGAGGGTTTCCATTGATACTCTTCCTGGCGTGTGGCATGCGGGTACTTCTGCTCCTGTTACGCAATGGCTGCACATCTTGTGGAACTGCACAGACCCGGCCAATTGCACTGTACCGTGACCGAATGCAACAACAATTTGTATGTTTGCCATTGGCGACACTTGGAGTGTGTTATGGACTTACCTTTCGCTTCGCCTACTTCACTTGCTTGTAACCTGTGTTTTATTGCCGACGGTGCCCTTTCGGTTGGGCTTTGGATATCTGCCTCTCCAATACATCCGGCGCTGACCTGGATTATGATCTGTTAATTGGTCCGTTACTGGCCCATGACCAGGCCTGTTCTGGGGATGGCCGTTTGATGCGTGCAGCTGCACTTGGAGTGTTGGCAGGCTGGAATACCTGTGAGGCTGCACAGCGCCTCTTGCAGCGGAGTTTCATCGAGTATCACGCAAGTTGCCTGGATATGCTTCTGGAGGCATCGGATTATGAGGAGCATGTGTGTTCATTCGAACTGCTCAACTGGATGGCATCCCTCTTTGCTACAAATGACAGGGATGTTCTTTTAGAACAGCTTGCATTCCACGGTTCGCGTAATCTGATGAATTTTATGGATTAGCCTTAAATACATTTTAAATTGGCATTTTTGAAATTTTTATGATTTGGCCTTTTTTTACAAGCCCCTTTGATTCTGCTTACCGTTGCATTCTGTTTTTCTATATGCTATAGCCTTACCAAGGGGAGGGTGTCACGTGGCCGATAGGGACATTGTCGACATCGCTAAGTTAGCATGAGTCCAGCAGCCATGATGCAGCTTTTGCGCACGTTACTACATGGCTTTATTTTTGCAAGACTCTGTTTATGCCTTTCACATGAGAACCGTCTGCTTTGTTCGTTCTCTGCCTGTTCCTGGAGTTTAGTCTGAACACTGTGAGCAAGGTCAATAAACAATGCCCCTTGTTATTCTGTTCTGGTCAGTCCCTAGCACCTAGACAAAACATGCTAATGCAGCTGCTGCTGGAAACTCGGGCTTTGATATTATGGGGATGCATGTTTAGGTAACACACACACACTCCTCCACCGTCTTTATATGATGACATCTCCCTTTATGATATATGGCCTAGCTGCAATGCTAACTGTATTAGTTTTATGCATTTTTCTGCTGGTTGTGGCTCGTATACTGCATTTTAGAGCACAATAGTTAAAATAAACGTTTTAAACTATATTCGTGTTTCAGTCAGTTCTTATTGTTGACAGGTACGAGAGTGTGAGCAAAAAGGTGTGTCTTGTTACCGCGATTCCTGAGAGATCCGAGAGTGTTGTGTTCTGGGGTGTCTAATCATTTGCTTCTTCATGAGTGTGTAGGAGAGCGAGTGAGAAACTATAGCTAGTCTGTCCTGGGTTCGTGGGCACTAAGGTGGTGGGAAGGCTTAACCCCTATACACTGAGGTCCCATATTCCTGCGCATAGTTCTGTGTATGTGCAGAATCCCTGCAACAGTAGTGGGTGTCTGTCTTCTCAGGTGGATCCACCTGACAGATTCAGACTTCTCTTATGAAGGTGATGGTGAGATGATAGTTGTCTGTTTTGTACTCAATGCAGAACTGTGGCTAATATAGTACATCTCCATCTCTAGATCCTCATGTGTTGTGTTCTCATGTGCATAGTTACGGCTCTGATTGTTACTATTCTGTGCTAGCACATATATAACGTGTACTGTCAGTCATAGGGCTACTGATGAGTGAATTAAGAGAAGAGAATAGGATGAAGTGGTCAAACTGACGTCGGGAATGGGTTGGTTTTCAATAATTTTGTGGAAGGATAGGTGCTCCTGGGTAAGTCTAACAGAAAGGGAAATAAATCAAGAATCTGGAGGCAAGAAAGGAAAAGGAGCTATTTCCAATGCAGGAGTAATGGAACTTGGGTAGAGATAGCAGACAAATCCAGGTAGAATATAAGGAATGTAGGGAACTGTTGGAAAACGAGGCAGTATCTGTGAGGCCTGCACAAATAACATGTCACATTTGTCCTTCACTGGAAACCAAACACCCTAGTGTAGCGCCTGACTCTCAGAGGGTAGCGTTGCAGAGCAGTCTAAGGCTTACTCAAGGGAGGTGGTGTGGGCTAGTAATCGCCATTACAGGTGCGCAGAAATAACACTCAATAATTGATTGTCCAGTCTGTACTTTGCTTTATAAAAGTAAGAGTACATTTATTAAACACACACACTACTTAATACTATGCACCAATTTACAAATATGCATAAGCTGTTGGAATTACTTTGTGACATTGCAAAACATCTCCACCCCTCCCGCAGGGGGGGTGGGGTCTAGTACCACCACTCCCATGTATGCACATCATCTTGCCCCCTAATGCAGTGGGTTGACACAACCTGGAGCGAGGGCTTTGCCAACTGGCACCATCCCAGTGGCGACCGCCCCCATCATCTCAACAAGTATTAAAAATAGGTACACCTGCCCTGGGGACACATAACCCTGACTGAACATTGTATACTGACCATACAGTATGCACCTCTACATCTTAGTAGCTAACAGTCTGGGTTGTTCCTCCCCTAACGCAGTAGCAAGAATACATGTTTGGGGCATCACTTTAAATGAGGTACTTATCATAGCTGATGACAGTTGTAATGCATTGCAATTAAAGTCCCTAAAAGGCATCACAGTTGAATCACAGGATTAAGCATATACAGCCAGACACACTAGCAGGAATGTCTAACAATAAAACCCCACTTTGCTTATGATTCTACCTCACACAGGTACTTCACATTACACATATGCCTTTCAGTCCCTCTAAAAAGAAATAACATGGTTAAATGCATTTGTGATGCAATTACATCTCTTCTCCTCCAGGGGATGCCCTTCTCCAGACATCCCCAAATCAGCCCTTCACACCTTGAGGCAATCCCTAAGGAACCCCCACCTGCAGAACAAAAGTTCCAGCCATGGGGATGCTGATGACACTTGGCTGAGCCCTTGAGGGGTTATTCTTTGTAAGTCCCCAGAGACTTAGGGAGGGACGTTCCATTTTCGTGCTGGGGGAGACTGCATTGCTCCTGCAGCTCCCCCTGCACCTAGGCACTAATCTTGCAGTGACCCCATCCTCCTGGGGCCACCACAAGCCAAGGAAAAGCAGCTTTCCCCTGCAGGCCGGTCCGGGCCCGCAAGGCATTATGGGGCGCTTCTCCTTAGCCCCGCATATTATAGCAGCGGCTCTCCCGCTGCTTCAGGGAGAGCCGCGACGTAGCCCTCCGGCCGCGCCCTGCCTCGGTGGAGGGTCCGGTCCCACCCGGACCCCCAGGTGAGCGACGGCAGCGCAGGGAGCCCACCCCCGGCTGCTCCGATGGTTTTTCGGGGGCCCGGTCCCACCGGGCCCCTCACTGCAGGCTCGATGGAGAGCCACTCGGGGAGCCCACCCCCGGTGGCTCCCGCCAGCTCCCCGACTGGCCAGCACCCTCGCGTACTGCCGCGGGAGCCGGCACCCGTCTTCTGGTCTGCCTGCTCGGGCGGGCAGACACGAGGCTGCTTCCCCGCTCCAGCAGGTCTCTGGGGGAGTGCGACGGCACTCCCCCCGCCTTCCCGCTACTGAGGGGGAGTGCGGCGGCACTCCCCCCTCCTCCTTCCTCCATTCGGGGCCCGGAGATGGGGTCCCGGGCCCCTGAACATCTTCGAGGGGGGCGCGATGGCGCTCCCCTCACTCCGGAGTCCTCGGGGGCCAGGGTGGGCTCCTGGCACCCCGGTTGGGGGCCATTTTTACAGGGAGCGCGACGGCGCTCCCCGACTGGTCTTCTCCCTCTTCGGGCCCGTAGTTGGGATCCCGGGCCCTTGGACAATCTTCACGGGGAGCGCGACGGTGCTCCCCCTCCTCCCGTGGCTTCGGGGGGCCACGGTGGGCTACTGGCACCCCCCCTTTGGATAAGTTCATGGGGAGCGCGACGGCGCTCCCCGGCTTTCTCTTCTTGTGGGGCAGCCCCCGGGACCTGACCCACCCCGGGGGCACATATTGGACCGGCGGCGGAGCCCCACGCGCTTCGTCGTCGGTCCCTGCAGAAGTCAAAGGTCGCCTACCTTCTGGGGGCATAGCTCAGCCCCCAGGCGACCGATCGGCTCCATTCTGGCCTCTTCTCACTCCTGGTGGCCAGCCCTAGCCACTGGGAGCACTTTCCTTCACCCTCCTGGTCTCACGGAGAGGGGATTCAGCAGGGAGCTGTCTTCACTGGCTCCCTGCGCCAGCCTCTCACCTGGCTCTTCTCCTGGGCCTCTCTTCTCCTTGCACAGAGGCCCAGGCTTCTGCTCACTGGTCCTGGTCTCCCCTTGTGGCGCACATCAGGGTCATGGGCCAGTCTGGAGGTTCTTCCTTCCAGCTGCCCATGGTGCCAGGCTCCAGCACCAGTCGTCCTCAGCAGACCACACCCCAGAGAGAGCTCCTCTTCCTGTGCAAACTCTTTTAAAGAATTGGGGAGGGGGCTGGCAGGAAGTCTCTGTTTGCCCTATCACACAGCGACACATCACCTCTCTGCCCCTGCTCCCTCCTTCCTGCCCAGGCCTCTGGGTTTGTTCAAAATGGCGGCGTCCAGGGGTCTCATGCCACATGGTCTCGGAGAGCCCCTTCCCCCCTCGCTGCCTTCTCTCCAGAGCAGCTTGGTGCCTGGCACCAGGTGACAGCTGCTGATGGATGAACCTGTAGCTCCACCCCTCTTCTCTTCTTGGAGTGGAGGCCTTCACCCTTGGAATGCTTGTTGTGCAGGGCTGGACCTCTGAGGCTACAGCTTGGAGAGGAAGGTCATTAATTCAGCCTGGCAGGGTCAGCCCCAGCCAGGCCCTGGTTATGAGCTGACTCAGAGAAATATGACATTTCTGGATGACCCAAAAGCAGTACAAATATGACTTTGGACCCTGCAGAATACTTCTTCTCACATAAGTTACAGTGGACTTTAGTGCGTGTCTGGAACTTATAGGCCCTAGGAAAGCAAAACTAGCCCATGTGCTTCCCATCCTCATAGGAGAATAATGGAATAAAAACAGTAAAGCACACTGACTTTCCCTCAAATGTTTCTTCCCATTGTAGAAAGACTATTCCATGTCACCACCCAGTTCTGCATAAGTCCTGTCACACCATTCAATTTGTAGCTGCTCCTGGGCTGAGCACACCAGGAATCTCCCCTGCGCAGCCCTTACACTTGGGCACACGCATGTACACAGGTGTCTGCATGTAACCAGCCCCGTGCCCCTTACTCTGGCTGCAGCGCAGCGGCCTACTTGTGCCAGGGGGACACCTGTAAAATACACATGCAGTCCCTTTCATCATGAGTTCACTGTGGGTGAGTCCCAACTTATGAGGCTCTCCCACAGTAAAAACTCAACAAATAGGTGTTCAAAAAGCGAAAAATCCAGGCGGCTCAGATGGTCAGAACCACCTTCTAACAGGGACAGCAATGAACAAATTTGGATTAAAGAAACTGGGGACGCAGATGGTGAAATGCATGGCGAACCAGACAGGGAAACTTGAAGATGATATGTTTGTGGGCTGGCAACCAATGTAGTGAAAACGTGAAACTGGAGTGGTGCACTTGTCTAAAAAGATGGAAAATGAAGTGCTCTGCTTGTGCTGAATTTAGGCAAGGCAAGTGATAACATAGGCAGAGAGACTTAGAGAAAGATAAGTGCAGTAGTACTGGTAGGAAAGGATCACCACCTGGACTACATTTCTTCTGCTGGTGGACGGGTGCTGACTGAACTTACATTGCAACCTCTCTATCAGCAGTCACTCAGTCCCTCAGGGTTTGTCTGCAGCCCGGGGCTCAACCCGAACCTGCTTTAGACTAAATTTACCCAATGTCAGAGTCTCAAGTACACAAACCTCTGGCCGATACTAATTCCGCAGTGTGATACTATACAGACAGTGTTTCCCTTAAGATAGTATGCATGCTTCTGGAGGTTCCTGGGTACACCATAATCTATTTCACTGTACACAAGTGGCAATACTTCACAGCACCAGCATGGCACAGTACTGCCCCTCATCCCAAGAGTAACCAGAAACAAATGCACAACACTAGGCACATTACAGGGTGTAACTGAAGAAAAAGAATCTTGCTGCAGATTGATAGCACATGTTGTACTACTGTGTGGTCACTAGATAGCTGAACCTGAGCATAATGAGTAACAAGTAGAGCCTTTTTGATCTATTGGCTTGGCCAATGCTGCAGCATTGGTAAAAAAAGAAGAAACAAAGCATGATGAGACAGCCACCATCATTCACTAGGCACATGCATGCGTAATGACATATGTGTGCTCATGCGTCACCACAGTTGCGCCCTGAACATTGATTCACCAAAATATCAGGGGTAGTAGGAGAGACATCATACAATGCCAAGAATTTCATCAAGTATGCCAGCACCAGCATTTTTCCACGGCTGACACATATGTTAAGAACTGCCTCCAACATGTCAATACAAGTATTTTACCATGTGTGCCCAATATTCCAAAAACACATTCAGTATGCCAGTGCCACTATTTTTACCATGGGTGCCTCTCCAAGTGACGAATCACTTTCAGTATGCTAGGGCCAATGGCGGACTAGCAAGCACAACACCACATTCTTACTCATGCTCACTTACATTCACCCACTCATGCTCATTCTCACTCTCTCTCACTTTTTCATTTGCATTCACATTCACTCATTCAATTCCCACTTGTTCTTTTGCATTCACTTTTACTCTGTCTCACTCATTCTCACCTATTCGCACTCACTCGGTCTTACTCTGATTCAATCATACTTTCTCACTCACACTTGCACACACTCTTACTCTCATTTCTACCTTAACAAACACATACTCCCTTATTCTCACTCACTGCTAATTCTCATTCATTCACACTCACTCTCACCCACATTCTCTCTTACTCATACCTACTCACATTCACTTGCACTCACTGTAACTCATTCTCACTTATCCCCATTCACTTTAATCCACTCATTCTCATTCACACTTACATTCAGTCTCACTCATTCTCACTCTCAATCTCTTACATTCCCTCATCTCATTCTTATTCATTCTCACTCACCCACTCTCACTTGCCATCACTCTTATTCTCACTCATTATCACTCACTCATGTTCATGTACTGAAACCAAATCTCACTAATTCCTACTCACTACCTGTTACTGACTAGGATTCACTTTCACTCACACATACACACAAGCTTACACATATGCATGTTGTCTCTCACACACAAACACACTGTCACTCGTGAAGCATGCAAACCAACATACATTAGAAGAATTCTTTACTTACCTCAGCTATCAGCGAAGGTCTCCATTTTCATTTCACTAATAATGATTAATATTCACTTTAGGAACACAAGGCTGCACCATATTTACTAGAATATGGTGCAGCCGTGCGTTTCCCCCTGCGCAGGCTCTAATTTTAGCTGCCTAGCGCCAATGCAGCCACCCTTGCACCATAGTGCAAGGGTGCCTGTGTTGAGGGGAAGATTGTTTATGTGCAGGAAGGTCCCTCTTCTTGCACATAAACAATCTTTAAATGCTGTTTTGTAACTTCTATGTGTGCTGCTTAATGCAGCACACATAGAAGTTGCAAAACAGCATTTTTAAAATTATTGTTTATGTGCAGGAAGGGTGACCTTCCGGCACATAAACAATCATAGGCAATTTGCTGTTTCTATGTGTGCTGCACAAGGCAGCACATATGGAAACTGCAAAAATGAGGAGAAATAAAGCATTTCTCCTAGTTTCGTCTGTTTAAGACCAGGTTTTCCCTGGTCTTAATTTTGGCGCTGCCTCCTATTTGCGCTGCCCTTGTAAATAGGGGGCAGCGTCTAAATCAGTGGGTGTTGCGGCGGAACTCCCACTGCAACACCCATTACCCTCCGCTTTCACAATAAATACAGATTTAAAGGGTGCCTTATTTACAAGGCAGCATTAAGCCACGTTAAGTGGCTTAACACTAACTTGTAAATAAGACGAGACCCCTATCGCCATCACAACGTCACTGAAAGTGACGTTGTGGTGGCGATAGGAGGTTGTAAATATGCCCATTGTGTCGTATCAGTGGGGGCCCTGTGAGCAATGGCACAACTGCAGCTTCCCACTAAACCAGTGAGACTGCTACAGGATGTAAATCCATCAACAAAGCAAGCAGCAAAGGTGGTGTGTTTGTCTGAGAAAGAAGCAGATGGCAGGCAAGTACAACTTCGTCCTGATCAGATTGAAATTGACACACAATCAGGTTAGCTACAGTCATAATAACATAACATTTGTTTTTGTAAAGTGCACGTTCACCCAAGGGTATCTTGGCACTGAATAACAGATGTTTATTGTTACCCAACTCAATGGTACTCATTTTTATCATCCTCAGATGGATGAAAAGCTGAGTGGACCCACCGGGATTTGTACCTCTGACCATGAGGTCGCACATAGGCCCCTACAGTGGACACATTAGTCCACTAAGCCACCAGACTCTTAACAGGTTTATTTTATTTATAGGCACTTGGTAAAAAGGCCTCTGAAATTTCTCTCCCTTGCATTGTGGAAAATGGCAAGTGAAAAAATAATGAATCCAACAAATTTTGTTCAGGGTTGTGCAAGGTTTCCGCACCCGAGGGTGGAACGGGTGAAATGTTTGTACCTCAATAACGTGAAGAGGTAGGAACTACAAATTACAATTGGCAGCAGGTGACCTTTAGGAAAACAACATCATGCCCCATATACAGTTTGGAGAGATAAACGACCAGCACAATACATAAACTGATAAATGAGATGTAGTACCCCTGGAAGCTGAAAGAATGTAGTTTAGACATGAAGTTAATGCAAGTGTATATGTGGCAAACCAGTGCTCTCTGCGCTGTGTGAATTTGCTTTACCAGGAGTGTGCTCTTCAGCCCCAGAGATTTCATTTTATTGGTGTACAAGTTGAGACTCTCAGTGAAGTAAGTAGAAATGCCTAGAATAAAGCTACAAATAGGCGTCTAAGGTGCAACTGAGATGTCAGAGAACATTTGGTCAACAAGTGATGGAAAGTCTCCAGGTAGGATGATGGTTACCAAACAAAACTGATGTGCAATTATTCTGGTACCACTTGGCTACGTGAAATATAATTTCTATCTTACTGATAAACTGCAGAGATATGGGATTCTCCATCCCCTTGTAACAAAACAAACATGTTCCTTATCTGCAGTAATGCCCTTTGTGATATGCATACTCTATCTACCTGTCGATTCCTCACCTTTAGAATATCCCCAGGTGCCAGACTGGATCTGGAGTTTTTTGTTTAGCAGTGCTCTCACACATCTGTAGGTGGTGTCTTGTGGCTCCTTGGTGACCCTGTACAGCCCTGAAAGTGACCAGATGGAGCCAGTTATAAGTGCCACCCCTGTGCACTGACATTAGATTCATTCAGCTGTCTCATTCTGTGCCTCAAGGCACAGAGTGCTATATAATTTGTTCCCAACAGTGCTGATCTGTAATTTGGGACCTTTTTAGATGTTAAAGAGGACTCTTCACAGAGCGGGGATGAGGGAGGATAGTGAGTAATCTGCGGTTGGATAGAGTATCCACCATAAAGAATGTTACCGAAGGCAAGTAACTTGTTCTCCTGATGGATACATCTAACCGCAGATTCCTCACATTTAGAATAGCTATGACAGTATTACCTCCCAGAGGCCAAGGGTCTAAGAACTGAATGTAGACCAAAAAGTCTTGTAGCACAAAGATGGTGAAGTAACATTCATGCCCGACCTGTCAAGTCAGTAGTCATTCATGGGTATATGTACCAATACCCATGTCTCAGCCTCAGGGATATCAAGAAAAGATGCCCCTTGTGCCAATACCATTCAGCATCTTTGAGCCTGGTGAAATGAGCTCTCAGACCCTCAGGGGCTGCTTTTTGGCTATTGCTTAGAAGATCTTGATAGAGAGGACTATCCACCTTGACAAGGTCCTCTCTTGAAACGCCTTACCTTTCTCTGCACCTGAAAACACAAAGAGAAGCTGATCATCTAACTGCCCTTTCATGCTGTCAGTGTAAAACCTAAGTGCCCCATTCAGATCAAGATGATGCAATCTCTCCTACTCCTTTGAGGAGTGAGGTGAAGCTTAGAACAGTGCCAGAGGGATCAACTGGCCAACGTGGAAGGGTGTCACAACTTTTGGCAGGAAAGCTGCTCATGTCCTTAACACCAACCTGTCCTGAAAGAAGGTGCCATAAAGGAGTTGTACCGAGTGTGCTTGCAGTTCACTTAGGCGGTACACTGATGTAATGGCAATAAGGAAAACGGTTTCGAATAATAACAGTCTTAAGGAGCAGTTGGTATTGTCTCTAAGGTCATACATATGAGAAATGGCAAGACCAGGTTAAAGTCACAATGGGCCATCACAAATAGTTTGGGGCTAAATGTGGATCAAACCTTTAATAAAACTCACCACAACCGGTGACTTAAACAAGGACCTCCATCTCTCCCAGGCTGCACCCTGTTGCAAATGACCATCTTTTGTATGGTATTCTGCCAGATTTTTGCCGTCTTTTACTGAAACTGTTTTTGTTAGCCATGGGACTCTGTGCACTTTACTCCTGCTAACCAGTGGTAAAGTGTCTGTGCTCTTCTTGTTAAACATGGTAAAATTGCTATACACCTGATTGGGTTATTTAATTTACTTGTAAGTCTGAATATATGGTACTACATGTACCACGGGCCTGTAAATGAAATGGTACTAGCAGGCTCCAGCACTCATTGTGCCACCCACTAAAGTAGCACTATAAAGCATGTCTCCAAGCTTGACTCTGCCTTCCTGGGTATTCAGTTTTAACCTGCAATTTCAATCTGGCAAGACAAACATTTTGCCAGTCGTAAACCTTACTTTTTGATCCTTATAAGTGACCCTTAAGGTAGTTCCTAAATGCCCTTACGGCAAGATGCATCATATTGAAAAAGTAGGGCATGTATATTAAATGATTTATATATCCTGGCAGTGAAAAATCTCCAAAGTCGTTTTTCACTGTAGCAACCCTGGCTCTCGCACAAGAAAATGCTGGGATACACTATAACAACTTGTATTACTTAATTTATGTTTGGGGGCTGCTAGAAAACTGATTTGATTGCTTATTTTAATAGTAATTTAAAGTACAATTAAATGGTCAGGTCAGATTTCACATTACTATTTTGGAAATTACACTTTTAGAAAGTTTTCATTTTCCTGCCAAAGCCAAATGGGCCTTTCTGCCAGTGTCCAGTGTTATCTGACTGCTGGTGGCTCCCCTGTGATGAGATGTGGATTGGTCCCAGACAGTGGACAGAGGGTTTGGGTGTGGTGAGGTGAGGTGTTTTCCTTCCTTGAGCAGGATGGCTTGGGGGTGTGTCCAACCCTTTACTGAGCTTAAAATGATACCTAACATGTCGCGTGTAGATATAGCTCAAATCTGGACCTGCCTTCCTTTTGTCTTGATAGTCAGCTTGGCTCAAAACCCAGTGGCGGGAGGAGGGAAGTTGCCCTAGAAATAGCTTGAAGTGACCACAGGGGAGGGTTTGACCATTTCCATAGCCACACCTCTGGGTGGACACAGGGAGCTCCCACAATGGGAAGACTGTTTCTGCCATGCTGATTTTAGGGAAAGAAGGGTACTGTGGGATAGCTTACAGTAAAACACACAGAAAGTGTGGAAAAACTGGGTAGGGTCACCCCTGAAAACTTATACCCAATTGGTTAAGGAGTGGCCAGGAATTTCCCCCGCCTACAGGCTGGCACTGGGCATAAAAGTGGCACCCTCACTATCTCTCCTCAGAACACACCTGGACCTGTGAAGAATCAGAAGAATGGCTGCCCTGCTGTCTGAAGAATCTGAAAGAAGACTGGACCTGTTTGCCTTGAACCCATGACATCAGAAGTGACTCCCAGGGCCACTTGGCTGATCTCCTGTTTGAACAACAGGGACAGAACAAGCTTCCAAAGGCCCTTTTCCTGCAACTGCCCAGCTGACCAGTACCAACTGGACCTGCCCTGGACCCTGGTGCTGGCCTCTCTTGAAGTGAGTCCTAACCCTCAAGTGTTGCCCCCCATGTCCTAGACCCTTAGCTGGTGTTTGTGTGTACTCCTCCTGTCGCCAAAACGCAAGATCTGGCACTTGGAAACTTTTTTGCCAACTTTCTGCCTACAGAACCATCGGAGACCAGAACTGCTATCGAAGCTGCAGTCATCGAGTCGTTGTTCAGCCTCGGCTTTCTGGTTTGCCCCACTGAAGGAGATCTGACTTTCCAAAAACTTTTTAAGTCAGAACCTAGAGTGTTTCATCAGGACTGACGCCGAGAAGCAACCCATTAATGTTGAGGCTTTCCAGGGCACAGTCTTTGGGTTTCACCCACTTGAAACTTTCTCGACTTTGTTGCCGACTGCATTGGGACCCCGCTCCTCACCAACCCATCATCGTCGATCCCCACTTCAGATCCAGCTTCCAACTTGCCCTGCCGGCGACTCGTCGACAACTACTTTTACTCCATAACTATTTCTAAGTCAGAAGGTAAACTTTCCACCGGGATGAACATGGTCCCTGTATCCAACTCGCGCTTCATCGCGGTCCACCTTTACTTTTGCCTTTGATCCAGTCTAGCACGACCAGATAACCATGGCTGGGGCTTTGTGCTTTTTGGCGCTAGTTTTAATTTAAACTTTAAAAATTCATTTCTTGAGTTCTACGTATTGAATTTTTCTTGTTTTGTTGTCATTTAATTTATTACAATTTAATGTATTTTTTAAATTGGTTTGGGATTTTTCTTCTGTTTTATTTTCACTTTATTGCGGTTTGCATAAATACTTTACGCATTGCCTCTAAGTTAAGCCTGACAACTTTGTGCAAAGCTATCAGAGAACTAAGCAAAGTTTATATAGTGACTGTAGTGGTTCACCCTGACAGGATTGTGAATATTATTTGAACTGCTTTCTCACTCTCTTTCCCCTAATACTCTAATTTCTTACACTTCCAACCCAGTAGTGATGCATGTGTTTGAACTATTAATTCTGGATGAGGAAGGTAGAGTGGCCTGCCACAGTTTAGGTTGTCATCTGCCAGTCACCACTACAGATCCTGCAATGTCTCTTTTGAGATCTGAATGTAGTCAGAGAGGCAGCCCTGATGCTAGCCAACTAGGATCTGAGGTTTCAATGAAAAGCTTGCATGGGCCACCTGGTGTTTAGGTTCAGGAGGATGGATGAGGCCAGGAGTCCTCTAGGACTGAGCCCGAAATACCAGGATCATATCCTCAATGTCCTGGACTTGCTGCTGCATAGCAACGCCACTGTGGCTAGGATTGCCCCAGTGAACAGGATCCATGGGAGGGGCTCAGTTGAGACTTTGGTTCAATGATAATGAATCCCAACAATATAAGGAGTTTAGCCATAGTGTGGAGATGGTCTATGACTGACTCAGGTGAGCCAGTCTTTAACTGCCAGTCATCACAGTACAGGAATAAATGTACTCCTGACCTCCAAAGAAGGGCAGCAACCACCACCATCACACACACCCGAGATGCCGAAGTAAGGCCGAAGGGGAGCATGGCAAATTGACCCGCCTCGAATCACAGGTAACACTTGTGGGACTGGGAACGGGTATATGAAAATACGCGCCCTGCGATTCGAAGCAAACAATTCAGTCTCCTGGGTCCAGAACAAAGAGGAACTGAACCAGCATGAGCATTTTGCATTTATTTTTCCGCTCAAAGGCCTTCAATGGGTGGAAGTCCAGAATAGGTTTGAGGCCCCCATCTGTTTTAGGGCAGAGAAAGCAGCACGAATAGAACCCTTTGCCTTTCTTTGAGTCTGGAATCCTTTTGATCCTACCCTTAAAGAGTAAAAGATTGACCGCCTGCATCAGGATCGCAGTGTGCTCCTCTGAAATTTGCTCTGGGGTGGGAGCAAGCTGAGATGGTGAGTAAATGAAGGGTAGGGCTTAGCCCTCTAGAACATTCTGTAAGACCCATCGGTCAGGCGTGATGGATCTCCAGCAGGGGAGGAAATGTTAGATCTGCCTCCTACCGGCCTGGCATGAGTCACAAATGGCAAACTAAAGCAGGTTGGTAGCCACTGTAGCAGGGAAGGGTGAATTGGAAGACTACTGTCCCAGCTGGGCTGCACTATTCTTGCCAGTGCCATGTCCATGCCTTTGAAGGGACTGGGCTGTCTGATGTACAACCATTTGGGAGGGCTGGCATTACCTGTAACCTAGCCCTCTGGAGTAGCTTCTAAATTGCCTGAACTGGTGGGGAAATTGCTTTGCTGGCTCTAATAATCTCAAGTATAATGCTATGGCGCAACTGTCTTTGAAATGTTCTAGCACCAAATCAGACTTCTCACTGAAGAGCCTAGACCCATCAAAAAGCAAATCCCGAAAACATGTCAGCGGATAACCCGGTTGAACATATCTAGGCATGCCTTCTGAGCACAACACTGATGCAAATATTTCTGTTAATGCAGGCAGTAAAGTCCAGGCCAACCCGGAGAACATATTGTGCTGCATCCTGGCTGTTCCATATTGTCTGGGCTAGTGAAGCCCTGAGGTCTTCTAGAAACACCAGCAAGATCTCGCTGACCATGTTCCATAATGCATGTGTGTAACTGTCCACTAAGCAAATCACACTGATGGACCTGAAGGCCAAGCTAGGTGATAAAAACATTCTGTTCCCAAGAGCATCAATTCTTTTGAATTCCCTTTCCAGAGGATTGGTAAGAAAAGAAGTTGGATTGATCTTATTTGTTGAAGCCTTAACTATAAGGCTCTCCTGTCTAGGGTGTTTGGTTAGAAATTCCGGATCACAGGGAGCTGGTCTATGTCGCCAAGCAACCATCGAGTGACTGGCAGACAAGAACATGGTTTTGAGCAAGTAGCCAAAAGGGCATCAGCAAGAGCTTCCTTAAATGGCTGTAAGGGCTCGGTTGAAGTGTGGACTAATTGAAGAATGTAAGCCAGAATGCTTGTTTTTATCTCAGAGGTGGGCAACTGCAAGTCTAGTGTCTCAGTTCCCTACAAAACAGCACTGCAAATGATGTACTTTCTGCTATTTGTGGCATATGTGGCGATGAAGCTATGTTTCAAGAGATGTATCTAGCCCACTGGCATTTAGCAAGTCTTTGTAAAGTGCATCATCATTGTAAAGAAGGGAGAGTAAATTATACCATTCCTCATCATCATCAGTATACTGAGGAGCAAGATGTGCCTCCTGTACTGGGCCTTTAATGGTAATGGTGTCAAGGAAGAGGTCTCAGATTTCATTCAGGCTTTAGTCATTTCATAGCGCAACATTGGCCTACATCAGGCGGATGGGTTGTGGTCCTAGATCGGCTTGGAA
Source organism: Calotriton arnoldi (assembly GCA_963921515.1). NCBI lineage: Eukaryota > Metazoa > Chordata > Amphibia > Caudata > Salamandridae > Calotriton > Calotriton arnoldi. The sequence goes on along the minus strand of CAWUFW010007663.1, from coordinate 937,159 downwards.
CCAGGTCTTCTATTGGCATGAGTGGAGTCTGTGTCAGAGCCAATGTAGCGGAAAGCAGTGTGGACCATCATGCCGGAATAGAGGTCTATATCAGATTTGATATGGGGTGGTAGGCAACTCCGAGGGGGCAGGTGGCATTGGGGGGGGGGGGGCACCCGCTGACAGTATTCCAACTGGAGACCCTTTTGGGGCCCGAAGGTGAGCCAGAAAAACACAAATCAATTTCTGCAGTGCCTCTTCTCCTGCAGAGATGATGACAACCTGGGAAACTTGGGCACACCAAGACCAACTGCAGAATTGGTTTAGAATCTGGGGACTTCAGAGAGGTGTGCTTTTAATCTTGACATCTTTGTGTCTTCTCATTGAATTTCAAGTGATGGGATGGGGTCTTTTTATGCTTGTGCTTGGACTTTTCTTTTGGCTTACTGGGCGACCTCGAGCAGAAAGTCGACCTCTTACTGGGCCAGCCTCATGACCAGGACCTATAATGTGCCTGCAGCTTAGAAAGGCGAGACCTATGCTTGGACCATGATCTCTTCTTGTGTTTGGAGATATTAAGCTTCACCTTCCGGTCCTTTATCACCTTTGAATGTACGAGGGCACAAATGTCACACAACTTAGACTTGTGAATAGAGCCCAGGCACCAAAGACATACCTTGTGCGGTTGTGTGACTGACACATGCTTCTTACAGGCTCTATACAGCTTGAATCATGTTATTTTCGTTGGGGACATCATTCCCTAGCGAACTATCAAAAATTGGAATTCATTGGAAGGCTGACAAAGTTAGAAGTGGAGTTCCAGATCTGAATCAGAAGGTGCGGAAAGAAAGGAACTGACATCACCTCGCATGGGTGGCATTTACATGCCGCTCCGCACTGCCACTTCCAGGGTGTAACAGCGTCACTGCAGAGCCGCACGATGCCATCCACCAGAGCACTGAAGTACTGCTGTGAAAAATCTCCTGATCCAGTCTGGAGCCTGGAGATATTCTAAAGGAGAGCAACCTGTGATAGAAGCATCCATCAGAATGTGTGATGACTGGGTGTCTGAAGACAGGGAACTCTCACTGCCTCACAGGTGGTGACTACAGGCAAATCTCTGAGATTGCACTCTACTTCAGTCCCTCTCTGGCTTTGAAATTGTAAACTAACAGTCTATCGATGCTTGTTACAGCAAGCCACCAGCAGATTTAAACTACCAAATTGGAAATCTCGCGGTCTCTGAGTCTTGTCTTTGGGGTGAGTAAAGTGTACACCCAAGTCTGCCACTTTGAGATGTGTCTGCTGCTGGACTCTCCCTCCGAAATTTCAGTAATAATGTAGGTGAGCTGATACTGGCATGTCTCTCCTTGGCCTCTCACCTTCTGCAACAATGTATGTTCTGAAGTGTTCTCCTCTGGCTAGAAGCGACAAGAGAGTGAACCCCTCATGTCAGGGCCTTACATTTCCGCTGGCCTCCCATGGTGCCTAGCCCCTTCCCAGTCAATCATCCTGGGGTTCTTGCTAACAAAGCCCAATGAGAGAGGGTGTACCACACAGGCATTCCACTTTCAGGGTGTGGAAGCTTTCCCTCTTCCAGAATTTTCCTGAGTGCCTATGGAAAGTCCCAAGTGATTTCACTGGCCCACAGGACCCTGGACGCCAATGTGGTCCATGCTGCCAGTCCTACTTGCCTTTCCTTGCCCTGTCACGTTCAGAGGCCCAGATGTTCCTGTGCCCTACGTGAAGCCTGGGTATCATCATCATCAGTGCTGTAGTACCATTCAAAGAGCATCCCTGCAGGTAGAGGTGCTCCGGATCCATGGTCCGAACGGTGCAGCATCACAAGGCTCCCTCTCCATCCCTCGCCAGATCCAACAGGCAAACATCCAGAAAACCCACAGCCCGAGCAAGACAGGAGAATCCTTATGCTTATGTGCGGGAGTAGCCCTGTCACCTGCCCAAAGCCATGGTCTCTATGATCAGCTCAGGCGCTAAAGGAAAGGCAGTTCCATCTAGGTACGCAGATGTCAGTAAAGGGCCACCTTACCTCCCTCAATGCATCTGAAAGAGATAACCATCCATCAACTCTTCTTGAATAAAAAGAGGTGCTGATCACCCGAAATCTCCAAACTGAACCTCCTACCCCAAATCACATGCCAAATGGAATTAAGGAAACGTATGCACCAAGAGGTACATTTCATATGCAAATTAGGTATTACAAATTGAATTCCATGCCATTACCACAAAACCCGCCTTTCTTAGGTCCCCTCACGGGCCGAGTCAAGCAGCTGATGAGAGGCGGACCTGCCCCTCTCCGGGAGAGCTTTCCCAGAGGAAGGCAGCAGCTTCTGAAAAGCTTTAATGAACTTGGCTGCGCGGCTTCTTCAGAATTAAAAGGGATTTATTCAAAAGGCAGAGTCTACACATCCGATCTCAACATAATCCCGCGCAGCGCTCTCTGGGAATACCTCGACAGGCGGCTGTTTGCACAAAGGTTTCGTGAACTTTAAAAGAGTGTTGCCGCTCTTCACTGCTGGTGTCTCACCCCCACCTCTCCGCACCCACCCCCCCACCCGCTGCAGCTTGCTGAGGATCATAGCGCAACCACCTGGTATTTGCCGTCCGTGTCATAAATCGCGAATATGTAAAAAAAATAGAGTGTTTCATTAAGTCGAAAGTAGGGCGTATATTCGTCATATGAACCTCTTTAACTTTTCTACACAAAAGTGGCCATTAGCTAACAATGTGTAGGTATGTTACGCTTCCACTTGCATTGAGCATGTTGATTGTTTGACCGGAGTTGGGGTGGCTGTATCGTGTGTGGTATGTGAATTACAGTTTGACTGAAGTTTACCTTGACATTGGTTCAAACTGGACTGTGGTCGGCTGTCTGGCATGCTAATTACCATTACAATTAAATGTTGGTCCCAAAACCTCGAAGTAATTTTGATGCCACGCTGTGCTATTTTGGTGTTGGCATATTATGATTGTTGTACTTCGCTTTCTGGTTGTAAAGTGGTGGGCCCTAGGCTAAGTAAAGACACGGACACTAGTGTGGTGGGTGCATAACTGGCTATAGCACTTGCGCCTGGCCCCTTTTATTAGCAGGGTCACCTGACTGGTGACGCCTGTATTGGATGGGTGTGGGGTGGGTGTGAGCACTGCCCCTAGGGAGGGGCTGCTGCATGACGTCTACAGGAGGACACTACAGTGGTGCAGGTTAGATTCTGACACCTGTTCTCTTGCCAGAATTGACTCCAGCTACACCAAACCATCCTGATACTTTGTGTCAACACTAGGACAAAAAGCGACAAGACAATCGCTGCATCAAGACCTGTGTATTCAGGCTGTGCTTGGTCATGCTCAACGGGTATGGATAAGGGCTAGGATGCCTGGAGGCTCTCTTTTCACCCTCAGTGCACCTAAACCAAAATGTCTTCATTTGAGTATCCTTTTTAGGCAGTGGCGAGTCAGGGGTACACGTGGGTGGACGGCGTCCACCCACTATTTTCACAGGGTGTACGACGTCCACCCTGCCAAGAATTTGGGCCCCACTGAATAATGTGCTGAACTCGTCCTGATGTAATTTCCAAACACCAGGACACATTCAGCAGCGTCTGCAGGTTGTCTGCTTTCCATCTTCAACAAGCAACAAGGTACAGGCAGGGACGGGGCTTTCTTAATTAAGACTCCTGCTGGGCCCATAACAAAGGCCGAATTTGAGGGGTCATCAGACCTCCTTTTGTTCGAGTCTCTTGGCTGGGAGCAGTCAGGAGCCTCACACCTGATGCAAATGAAGTGGAGGGGAAACAAAGGCTCATACCTTGTTAGCACTTCACACATACTTAAGAGAGGCAGCTTTTCACTTTGTTAAGTCCCTTTTTAGGAGATATGCATGCACTGTAAGAATGTCAGATGTGTTGGTCTTTCCCAGTATTTACACAAAGCAAATTGCATTTATATAGAGCTTACTACACCTGAGGAGGCGTTGAAATAATTTCAGTACCACTATTTTTTCTTCTATAGCCCTACTCATCCCAATGCAGGGTGTCAGAGCGCTTTACATCAACACGTGCATATTACATGTACAATAAATTATATACATTTGTAAATGAATGTACAGGATGTGTTACATAAAACTGGGGGACTGCAAGGTGTAGAAGTCACATATCATTATCCATAGCTCACAGTGCTATTAGCCTCGCAATGCGCTCAAACGTACACGATAGACCTGCTAAAAATATAGATATGATGTCACTTCTTGTGATGCCACTTCCTGTAAAGTTGTGGCTTGTGAGGCCACTTTCTATGATGTCAATTCATGTGATGGCATGTGTGATGTCATGAGCCGTGATGTCGTGCGCCGTGATGTCGCACACCGTGGTGTCGCACACCGTGGTGTCGCGCACTGTGGTGTCGCGCACCGTGATGTCACTTGCATACTGCCTAACTAGGTTAGTCCCCCCACTTCTTTTTTTAGGACGTGTGCCCTGTTTTTAGGTCAAGCCTACCGGACAGTGCAAGCTGCCTGGTTGCAGAAGACCCTTTGTCAGCTTACCAAGATCTTACAGGAGGCTTAAAGACCATCCATTGATACCAATGGCTGGCCTTATTGTCAGTCTCATTTGCTTGTGTCTTATTTGATAGTTTGCCTTGTCTATAATGTGTTTGTCCACCCCTTGGAGCATAACCTCTTTACCGCTGTCCTTCCACTGCTCACATTTAAGGGACGCCTTTTTTCATTTTCCTTACAAGTGTGCATGTTTTTTTCAGCTTTCTCTCTCATGTGATTCTTTTTACCCTCCAGTTCCATGTTGCTCTCTCTCGTCCATCTGCTTTTCTCCCTAGTGGATGTGTTTTCTAGCTGTATCCCTTGTGTGTTATTCTCCCCCTCCTGCTCCATGTTGCTGTCTCATGTCCGTGAGCTTTTCTGCCTCGCACTGCTCTCTCTCATCTGTGTTTCCCTCCCCCACCTTGCACTCCATTTGTCCTATCTCACTGGTGTGGTTCAGTGGTGTTCTCCCCATCTTGTGCTTCTCGGCCAAGCAATCCATATGCTGCTTTCCCCCTTTAACCCTCCTATCTTCTTCTCTGTTAACCCCCAATTCCTGCAGTATGTTTTTTAAAGACATTTTTGCGCTAAACATTTTTTTTTTAATTTACTGATCCAAGTGGCCCCCCACCACTTGTACCCCAAAGTTTACAGGCTTGTTAAAGGGGCACCATATAACATTCAATACGCACATACATATTTGCTTCCAGAGCTTATGCCATTTTCATTCTATGCACCCTCACATGTACATGAAGTATCTCTATGTTATGTTACGTTATATTAAGGGATTTTGTAGCGCGCACAGCTACTCAATAGTGTGTCCCGGCGCGAGCCCAAGAGTCACAGGGAACCAAAGCGTAGGAGAATTAGAAACAGGCTGTGAGAAGTTGGCCTGGTATATGCTGTTCACTAATTAAAGTGGACACCTTGCACAAGAACAATTCGACTCTTATGGTAGATAGGTTTAAGACAACCTTTATAGAAAGCTATCCTAGTGGTAGCTGTGGAGAGCAGCCTTCAGGCTAAGTCTTGAAGGAATGTAAAGCAGCTTGTTTTACCACACAATCTCTTGAATCACCAAATAAAAAGACACCACACAGGTATATATATCAAATATATATGTATTTATTAATAAACACTCCCTACTAATCTCTTTATGAGATTAGAGGACAGGAACATATGTACAAGTCAAATATTATCAGGATAAGTTTAGCACAATTGAATATTACAATCTTAGTTTGCTAGACCTAGGTCTAGGGCATCTAGAATCGAGGGACCCCCAAGAACCACCCGAGGTAGTTGTAGGAGACCCACAGGGGACGGACGCGGTGACCTGGCACCGATGCGAATCCTGTACGAGTCTATGCACTCAGACGCGATTGAGATATCAATGTTAACGGTCCCTTGCGTGTTCGAGGCGAACACACCGATTGGTCCTTGTACGAGTCAAAGGACGCGGTTACAGATGGAATTGCAAGGGAGTTGGACGCGGTGTGTCTTAACACAGACGCGAACCAGGTGCGAGTCAGTGCGAGAGTCGCACTTGGAAAGTTAGAGTTTTAGGGTACTTCGAGGGAAGCTACAAGCAAGTCACTTACAGGGTAAGTAGTTCTAGGGCCCACACCCACAGGAGCACCGTAGTGCTGAAGTTACCTCACCCAGGGGAGCCGGGTGCATAGGTGTTCTTTGGTGTCGGGTCGCGGCGTCGTTTTCAATGGGAGCCAGTGAAGACTTGCTGCTTGCGGCGACAGGAGAAGTGTCCGGAGGAATCCAAGCCTGGATTCGGAAGATGGAAGACCTGAAAGCAGAGGGGACAGTGTTCAAAGTCACTTGGCAGTGACTCGGGGCAGGGAAGATGGATGCCCACCGTCGTCGCAAGATTCAGGTCATTCACGGTTGCCTTGACTCTTCAGCCACGAGGTCCAGGAGGCGTCGTCGATGACCAGGAGCTGGATTCGGCGTGTGCCACGATGTTTGCAGCTTACTGCAGTGTCGACAACTCGATAGGAGCCAACAAGCCTTGGTAACAGCAAGTCTTGGGGAAAGTGCGAAGAGACAATGGCGCAGACCAGCAAGGTCTGTGGAACTCACCCAGCGAAGGTAAGTCAGGGCAGGACTGGAGCAACCAGGGGAGCTCTTTGGTTTCTTTAGAAAGTCTTCTGGGGACCCACAAGCCGGCTGGCAAGGGATCGCGAAGACGCCTCGGACGGATTCACTCACAGGGGCCCACGGTCACTCGGGACGTGGTAGGCCTCTGATCTTAAGAGGGATTCCTGCTGGAGGCTGGGACCATACGTGGTCCAAAGCACAAGTTCAGGGAACGTTGTGAAGGGGTTGCACTCGACAATAGTGCACGGTACCCAGGGGTCGCGGTTCCTCATTACTCTTGGGGTCCACTGGCCTCAGCTTCACTGGGGACTCACGATGGCCTTTGAGAAGTCAGGAAATCTACTTCTTGGGCTGCAGGGACTTCGGACTCCGGCGGGAGCGGCGTAGTTTGTGACCATCGTTTGTAGTTTTTGGTGCCTGCCAAGCAGGGGAGTCACTCCTTGACTCCAAGGGAGATTCTTCAGTCTTCCAAAGGTAGTGGAACGTCGAAGGTCCGGGATTCTTCTTGTAGAGCGTCGTCCAGGGAAATCTAGGGTGCAATGCACAGGTTCCTCCTCTTATACTAAAAGAAGGGGAGGGACTAGCTCTATGACCCTACCTATGGGAGGGGCAGGGGAGTGGGTGGCTACACCCACTTCCCTTTGTCCAGTTTCGCGCCAGAGCAGGGACAGGTAGCCCCTGAGCCGGTTTGAACTGGCATATGCACAGAGGAGCCTTCTGCTCCCCAGTGCAGGACTTCAAAGCACTCTAAGAGTGCACCCACCCAGCCCCAATACACTAAACCCTGTCTGGGAGGTGGTCACACCCCCTTGGGACAGGATATCTATTGTTGGGCTTCCTCCACTGCGAGTGTTGGTCATCAGCAGGAGGGCAGCCCAGTGTCTGTGACTGGTGGCATCCATTTTGTGATGTCAGGGCTCTGCAGGATTTTACCGCGTTTCCACAGTAGGTACATGTCTATCCCTCTAGAAGGGTGGAATGCTACCCCCGCCGCCAGGACTGGCGGGGGGTAGTATTCCAAGGTGTTTGACACCAAACACGACATGTTTCGATGCAGCCATTCCAAAGTTAGCATTTTACCGCGAGGATATAATGCACTTAAAAGTATATGGTTTAACCGCATCCACAAACAGCACCAGAGAATGGACTCTGAGCGCTGCAGAGGGGCCCTGCTCAGGCAGAGGCACCCCCTCACATAGAAGCCAAGCACCATGCCCTTAGGATTGATAGGGCCTGCCTTAGGGGTGACTGATAGGGTTAGATGTGTGTGCAGGAGAGATATAGGGAACCTATATCTCAGTGAGGGGTGCTAGCACTTCCTCACTCAGGCTGCAGTAGCAGGCCTGTGGTGTCAGATTTAGTCTGCTTCCCAGGGGTGGCATAATACATGCTGCAGCCCCTGGTAGGCCTGTGAAGTACCTATGCCCTTGGTACCTAAGGTACCATATACTAGGGACTCATGAGGTGCCACAGTATCCAATCACTAGTGCACCTAGAGTGCACTCCAAATCGTTTAGAGAGAACAGAGAGGCTGGGGCCCTGTTTAGCAGGGTCCCAGCCTGACTATAGCCAGAAACCAGTGTAAACATCAGAAAAAAATGGGGGCAACATAAGAGGCAGATCCTACTCTCCTACACAACCCCCCCCCCCAAACGCAGGGACACTAAACTAACCTTGACCAGTTGAGTCTTCGTGTTCAAAGTGGAAATACCTTGAGAGTCCATCTGCATTGGCATGTTGGGTCCCAGGTCTATGTTCCACTGTATAGTCCATCCCCTGTAGGGAAATGGACCACTTCAAAAGTTTTGGGTTTTCTCCTTTCATTTGTTTAAGCCATAGGAGGGGCTTGTGGTTGGTCTGAACTATGAAGTTAGTACCAAACAAGTATGGCCTCAGCTTCTTCAGGGCCCATACCACAGCAAAGGCCTCCCTCTCTATAGCTGACCAACGTTTCTCTCTAGGGGTCAGCCTTCTGCTAATAAAAGCTACTGGCTGGTCTTGACCTTCATCATTCAGTTGAGACAGTACAGCTCCCACACCCAGCTCAGAAGCATCTGTTTGGACAATGAACTTTTTGGTGTAGTCTGGACTCTGTAAGATGGGGGCAGTGCACATGGCCTGCTTTAGGTCTTCAAATGCCTTCTGACAGCTAGCTGTCCACTGAACCTTTTTGGCATTTTCTTTGAGGTCAGATCATTCAAGGGGGTCACTATAGATCCATATCCCTTGACAAACCTCCTATAGTACCCAGATAGGCCTAAGAAGGCTCTCACCTGTGTCTGGGTGGTTGGAGCAACCCATTCCATTATGGTCTGGATCTTGCTCTGTAAAGGCTGAACCTGGCCTCCACCTACAAGGTGGCCCAGGTACACAACCTGACTCTGCCCTATCTGGCACTTAGTGGCCTTGATAGTGAGGCCTGCTTTTTGCAGGGCCTCCAAAACATTCCTGAGGTGGACCAGGTGATCCTGCCAGGAGGAACTAAAGACAGCAATATCATCTAGATAAGCTGAGCAATAAGTTTCCATCCCTGTCAGAACTTTATTCACCAACCTCTGGAAAGTGGCAGGTGCATTTTTCAATCCAAAGGGCATCACCACAAAGTGGTAGTGCCCACCAGGGGTCGAAAATGCTGTCTTGGCTTTTGCATCATCAGCTAATCTGATCTGCCAGTAGCCAGCTGTTAGGTCAAATGTGCTTAGATACTTGGCTGAGGCCAAAGTATCAATCAGCTCATCTGCCCTTGGTATGGGATAGGCATCAGTCCTAGTGACTGCATTGAGGCCTCTGTAGTCTACACAAAACCTCAATTCTTTCTTACCACCCTGGGTATGAGGCTTGGGTACCAGGACTACTGGACTAGCCCAAGGGCTATCTGAAGGCTCAATTACACCTAGCTCCAACATTTTCTGGACTTCAGTCCTGATACAGTCCCTGACATGGTCAGGTTGCCTGTAGATTTTATTCTTGACAGGCAGACTGTCTCCAGTGTCCACCTCGTGGGTGCACCAGGAAGTCTGACTAGGGGTCAGGCTAAACATATGTCTAAACTGTTGCAGAACTTGTCTGCACTCAGTTTGCTGATGGTCGGTGAGGCTGCTTGCCAAAGCAACACCATCTACTGACCCATCATCAGGGTTCTGAGAGAGCAGGTCAGGGAGAGGGTCACTCTCCTCCTCCTGGTCCTCATCAGTTGCCATGAGCAAGCCCATGTCAGCCCTGTCAACATATGGCTTTAATCTGTTGACATGGAGCACCCTCAGGGGGCTCCTGGGAGTTCCAAGATTCACCAGGTAGGTGACTTCTCCCTTCTGTTCAACTATTGTATGGGGGCCACTCCACTTGTCCTGGAGGGCTGCTGGGGGCACAGGCTCCAACACCCACACTTTCTGTCCTGGCTGGTATACAGTCAGTACAGCCTTTTGGTCATGCCAAGCTTTTTGTAATTCTTGGCTGGACTCCAGGTTTTTGGTTGCCTTTTTCATGTACTCTGCCATCCGGGAGCGGAGACCAAGTACATAGTCCATCACATCTTGTTTGGGGGGCTTGAGAGGTAACTCCCAGCCCTCTTTTACCAAACACAGTGGACCTCTCACAGGATGCCCAAACAGAAGCTCAAATGGGCTGTAACCAACCCCCTTCTGTGGAACCTCTCTGTATGCAAACAACAGGCAAGGAAGAAGAAGGTCCCATTTCCGCCTAAGCTTCTCTGGGAGTCCTTTAATCATTCCTTTCAAGGTTTTGTTGAAGCGTTCAACTAAACCATTGCATTGTGGGTGATAGGGGTGGTGAACTTGTAAGTTACACCACACTCCTTCCACATTGCTTTTAGATATCCTGACATGAAGTTGGTACCTCTGTCAGAAATGACCTCCTTTGGGAAACCCACTCTGGAGAAGACTCCAATGAGGGCTCTTGCCACCACAGGGGCTGTGGTGGTCCTCAGAGGTATTGCTTCTGGGTACCTGGTGGCATGATGCACTACCACCAGGATAAACCTGTGCCCAGATGCAGTTTGAGGGTCAAGGGGACCAACAATGTCAATCCCTACCCTTTCAAAGGGTACCCCCACCACTGGTAGTGGTATCAGGGGGCCTTTGTTGTGCCACCTGCCTTACCACTGGCTTGGCATGTGACACAGGAGCGACAAAACTCCTTTGTGTCTTCTGACATATGTGGCCAATGAAAGTGTGGAACAAGCCTGTCCCAGGTCTTGTTTTGGCCCAAGTGTCCTGCTAAAGGGATGTCGTGTGCTAGGGTCAAGAGGAACCCCTAAACTTCTGAGGTATTACCAACCTCCTGGTGGCTCCAGGGGCTGGGTCTCTACCCTCAGAATATAGGAGTCCCTCATCCCAATAAACTTTATGGGACCCACTAGCACTCCCAGCAGCCTCAGCAGCAGCCTGCTGTCTGAGGGGTTCAAGAGAGGGGCAGCACTGTTGCTCCTTCCTCAGATCTTCCCTAGAAGGGCCCCCTGACCCCAAGAACTCAACCTGATCAGGCTCAAGTCCCTCTGGGGCAGTTCCTTCTTCAGGATCTGCTTCACCTCCCTCTGGGGGTGAATCTGTGATCTGAGACAGAGGGAAGGCTCTGCCTTTACCCTACTGCTCCTCCTCTTGGGAAGCATCTGGTCCATTGTTCCAGGATCCAGAGCTGGTTCAGTGTCATGCATGCTTGCTTGTGACCTGGTCACAGCAAATACCTCTGCAGGGATGCCCAACATCTCAGCATGAGTCCATAACTCTACTTCAGACCAGGCTGAAGTCTCTAGATCATTGCCCAATAGACATTCGACAGGGAGGTCTGCACTGACTACAACCTTCTTGAGGCCAGTTACCCCTCCCCAGGAGAAATTCACAACTGCCAGACTATGGTTGGTCCTGACGTTGCTTGCATTGGTCACCTGGTACATTTCGCCCAGGATGAGCTGTCCAGGGTCCACAAGATCCTCTGCCACCATGGTGACACTAGCACATGTGTCCCTAAATGCCAAAGCCTGTTTGCCATTTATTACAGGCTGCTGTTTGTATTTGCCCAGATTACTGGGGCTCACCAGGAAGGACATGTCAATGTCTCCATCACAAATCAGCATTGCCTGAGTGGGTACTCTGACTAGGTCAGAGTCCACTTCAGAACCCAGGGTCAACCCTACTACACCCTTATTCTGAGTACCACCTCCACCAGTAGCTGAACTAGGGGGAACAGTTGCCTTAGGGGCAGGAGTGGTGGTGGTTTGGTCTTTGGACTTGTTACAGTCAGAAGTCCAGTGCCCTTTCTGTTTACAGAATTTGCACCAGGGCTTCTTTTGGCCTTTTCCCTTGTTGGGTTGTGACTCCCCACCAGATGCAGATTTTTGGGGCCCTTGTGAAGACTTCTGGTCTTTTGACTTATCCCCACCTTTCTCAGAGCCCTTAGGATCTTGCTTCTTGGTGTCACCCCCTTGGTTCTGGGGTTTCTGCCTCACCCTGGTTCTGACCCACTTGTCTGCCTTCTTTCCCAATTCTTGGGGAGAGGTCAGATCCGAGTCCACCAGGTACTGATGCAACAACTGGTTCTGGCAATTATTAAGGATCTGTTCTCTCATCATCAGATTATACAATCCCTTGAAATCAGTAACCCTACTGCCAACCAGCCAACCCTCCAGAGCCTTGGTTGCACAATCAACAAAGTCAGTCCAGTCCTGAGTCTGTGCCTTCTGGGTGTCTCTGAACTTTAACCTGTACTGTTCAGTGGTTAAGCCAAACCCATCTATCAGTGCACTCTTCAGGACTTCATAATCATCAGCATCCTCTTCTCTAACAGTGAGGAGCTTGTCTCTACCTTTATCTGAAAAGGAGAGCCACAAGATTGCTGCCCACTGCTTTTGGGGGACCTGCTGTACTCTACAGGCCCTCTCCATAGCAGTTATCCACTTGTGGATATCATCCCCACTCTGGTAGGGAGGAACAACCTTGCTCAGGTTCCTATGGTCTGGAATAGATTCTCTGCCTCTAGGGACATTGTTGCTGCCACCAAGGGGTTCTAACCCCTCTTGTCTAGAAGATCTCTGGATCTCCAGGGCTTCTCTATCCAGTGCCAACTGCTTGGTTCTGAGGGCAACTCTTGCTTCCTCATACTGCAGCAGTTTGCACATTCTTTCAGAGGAGGTCTCTCTTATGGGAAAGTATGAGTTCCTCTGGTGGACAAATTCTCTGCCAGAGTGATAAGAGTGCTCAGATTCCCTGGAAGGGGACCTATGCCTCTCATCCACTCTGTCAGTTCTCTTAGGGAGAATTCCTCTGTCCTTTTCAGGCCCCTTGAGGCCTGGCCCTTCAATCACAGAGTCCTGGTCATTCGGATTTTCATCGTCTGACCCAGATACTGTAATTGACCCACCCACTGATTCAGACCCATTAGCTCCTAGAGCCAATCTAAGATCATCTGCTGTCAGCAGATCTATCAGGTGTAGGGTTGAGGGACTCTGTCCTAGTCTCAGGTGTCTTTCAACACACATGGCTCTCAAGTCAGAGAAAGCCATGTCCTTATACTGAGGCTGAGTGGATCCACTGGTTCCACCCTTTAAGGACATTCTAGTGTTGTGCAGTGTTGACCTACCTACACTAGTTTGTGGCCTACTGATACTAGCTTGAACTGTAGAAAGGGTGTGCTATCCCTTGGCACACAGCTCTAAGTTCAGTAGAACTTATCGATACTAAGCTTGACTTTATATGTACCTTAAGTATCTATAGTGGTTTTCAGTTAGTAATTCAAATAGAGATTTTCTGGTAAAACAATAGCAAGCTGGAATCCCACCGCTGCCACCAATGTGAGAAGTTGGCCTGGTATATGCTGTTCACTAATTAAAGTGGACACCTTGCACCAGAACAATTCGACTCTTATGGTAGATAGGTTTAAGACAACCTTTATAGAAAGCTATCCTAGTGGTAGCTGTGGAGAGCAGCCTTCAGGCTAAGTCTTGAAGGAATGTAAAGCAGCTTGTTTTACCACACAATCTCTTGAATCACCAAATGAAAAGACACCACACAGGTATATATATCAAATATATATGTATTTATTAATAAACACTCCCTACTAATCTCTTTATGAGATTAGAGGACAGGAACATATGTACAAGTCAAATATTATCAAGATAAGTTTAGCACAATTGAATATTACAATCTTAGTTTGCTAGACCTAGGTCTAGGGCATCTAGAATTGAGGGACCCCAAGAACCACCCCAGGTAGTTGTAGGAGACCCACAGGGGACGGACGCGGTGACCTGGCACCGATGCGAATCCTGTACGAGTCTATGCACTCAGACGCGATTGAGATATCAATGTTAACGGTCCCTTGCGTGTTCGAGGCGAACACACCGATCGGTCCTTGTACGAGTCGAAGGACGCGGTTACAGATGGAATTGCAAGGGATTTGGACGCGGTGTGTCTAACACAGACGCGAACCAGGTGCGAGTCAGTGCGAGAGTCGCACTTGGAAAGTTAGAGTTTTAGGGCACTTCGAGGGAAGCTACAAGCAAGTCACTTACAGGGTAAGTAGTTCTAGGGCCCACACCCACAGGAGCACCGTAGTGCTGAAGTTACCTCACCCAGGGAAGCCGGGTGCATAGGTGTTCTTTGGTGTCGGGTCGCGGCGTCGTTTTCAATGGGAGCCAGTGAAGACTTGCTGCTTGCGGCGACAGGAGAAGTGTCCGGAGGAATCCAAGCCTGGATTCGGAAGATGGAAGACCTGAAAGCAGAGGGGACAGTGTTCAAAGTCACTTGGCAGTGACTCGGGGCAAGGAAGTTGGATGCCCACCGTCGTCGCAAGATTCAGGTCGTTCGCGGTTGCCTTGACTCTTCAGCCACGAGGTCCAGGAGGCGTCGTCGACAACCAGGAGCTGGATTCGGCGTGTGCCACAATGTCTGCAGCTTACTGCAGTGTCGGCAACTCGATCGGAGCCAACAAGCCTTGGTAACAGCAAGTCTCGGGGAAAGTGCGAAGAGACAATGGCGCAGACCAGCAAGGTCTGTGGAACTCACCCAGCAAGGGTAAGTCAGGGCAGACCTGGAGCAACCAGGGGAGTCCTTTGGTTTCTTTAGAAAGTCTTCTGGGGACCCACAAGCCGGCTGGCAAGGGATCGCGAAGACGCCTCGGACGGATTCACTCACAGGGGCCCACGGTCACTCGGGACGTGGTAGGCCTCTGATCTTAGGAGGGATTCCTGCTGGAGGCTGGAACCACACGTGGTCCAAAGCACAAGTTCAGTGAACGTTGTGAAGGGGTTGCACTTGACAATAGTGCACAGTACCCAGGGGTTGCGGTTCCTCATCACTCTTGGGGTCCACTGGCATCAGCTTCGCTGAGGACTCACGATGGCCTTTGAGAAGTCAGGAAATTCACTTCTTGGGCTGCAGGGACTTCGGACTCCGGCGGGAGCAGCGTAGTTTGCGACCGTCGTTTGTAGTTTTTGGTGCCTGCCAAGCAGGGGAGTCACTCCTTGACTCCAAGGGAGATTCTTCAGTCTTCCAAAGGTAGTGGAACATCGAAGGTCCGGGATTCTTCTTGTAGAGCGTCGTCCAGGGAAATCTAGGGTGCAATGCACAGGTTCCCCCTCTTATACTAAAAGAAGGGGAGGGACTAGCTCTATGACCCTACCTATGGGAGGGTCAGGGGAGTGGGTGGCTACACCCACTTCCCTTTGTCCAGTTTCACACCAGAGCAGGGACAGGTAGCCCCTGAGCCGGTTTGAACTGGCATATGCACAGAGGAGCCTTCTGCTCCCCCAGTGCAGGACTTCAAAGCACTCTAAGAGTGCACCCACCCAGCCCCAATACACTAAACCCTGTCTGGGAGGTGGTCACACCCCTTGGGACAGGATATCTATTGTTGGGCTTCCTCCACTGCGAGTGTTGGTCATCAGCAGGAGGGCAGCCCAGTGTCTGTGACTGGTGGCATCCATTTTGTGATGCCAGGGCTCTGCAGGATTTTACCGCGTTTCCACAGTAGGTACATGTCTATCCCTCTAGAAGGGTGGAATGCTACCCCCGCTGCCAGGACTGGCGGGGGGGTAGTATTCCAAGGTGTTTGACACCAAACACGACATGTTTCGATGCAGCCATTCCAAAGTTAGCATTTTACCGCGAGGATATAATGCACTTAAAAGTATATGGTTTAACCGCATCCACAAACAGCACCAGATAATGGACTCTGAGCGCTGTAGAGGGGCCCTGCTCAGGCAGAGGCACCCCCTCACATAGAAGCCAAGCACCCTGCCCTTAGGATTGATAGGGCCTGCCTTAGGGGTGACTGATAGGGTTATATGTGTGTGCAGGAGAGATATAGGGAACCTATATCTCAGTGAGGTGCTAGCACTTCCTCACTCAGGCTGCAGTAGCAGGCCTGTGGTGTCAGATTTAGTCTGCTTCCCAGGGGTGGCATAATGCATGCTGCAGCCCCTGGTAGGCCTGTGAAGTACCTATGCCCTTGGTACCTAAGGTACCATATACTAGGGACTCATAAGGTGCCACAGTATCCAATCACTAGTGCACCTAGAGTGCACTCCAAATCGTTTAGAGAGAACAGAGAGGTTGGGGCCCTGTTTAGCAGGGTCCCAGACTGACTATAGCCAGTAACCAGTGTAAACATCAGAAAAAAAATGGGGGCAACATAAGAGGCAGATCCTACTCTCCTACACAGGCTAATTGAACAGGAAAGTTTTGAGTTTTTTCCTAAACTGAGAAGGATTCTTAAGACGACGCAAATCCAGAGGAAGGGAATTCCAGTATGTTGCGGCAAGAAAGGCCAGTGAGCTACCCCCCTTACGTTTCAGACAAAACCTGGGAACAGACGCTAGGAGCATGTTCGAGGAACGAAGAAACCTGTCGGGGGTATAAAACTGAAAACGTTTCCTGAGATAGGCAGGGCCATACTCGTAAAGTGCAGCATGAGCAATGGTCACAGCCTTGAACATTATCCTATCTTTAACTGGCAGCCAGTGTAAATTACGCAAGTGTTGCCTAACACTGGAGCGCTTAGGAAGATCCAGTAGAAGACGGGCGGCAGCATTCTGAACAACCTGCAATTTGTCCAAAAGGTAGCAAGGAAGACCGACGTACAGCGCATTCGCATAGTCAATGCGAGAAGTGACCAAAGCACGGATGACCGTTTCTTTAGCAGAGAGAGGCAGCAGTGGCAAGAATCTGCGGAGGAGTTTTAAAATACCAAAGCAAGTGCCAGTGAGTTTGCCAATCTGGTTACCAAAACTGAGTTTCTCATCAAACCAGATGCCAAGATTTTTCACAGGATGGCCAGAAGGAGAAGGACAGGGGGATTCAGTCAGCCAGAAATTATTCCAAAACAATGGGGAAAACTCCCCAAAGAAAAGAATCTCTGTTTTGTCTGCGTTACATTTTAACTGAGCCGACACAAGCCAGCTGAATACTGCAGACAGGCAAGCCTTGACATGAGATGTGGTGGCCTCGTGTTTCTTCCATGTAAACAAAAGTTGCGTATCATCGGCGTAAGCAAACACTTTGGCACCCAGGTCCTCAGCCAGCTGAATAAGAGGGGTCATATAGAGATTGAATAGCAGGGGACTCAAAATAGACCCCTGAGGAACCCCTGTCAGCAGAGCTTGAGATGTAGACACAAAAGGGGGGATCCAAACTTGTTGAGTTCTATTTTCCAAAAAGGATTTTACCCACTCCCAAGCAGTACCGATGATGCCCAACTTCAGTAGACGGGCAAGGAGAAGTGAATGGGGGACAGTATCAAAAGCGGCCGAGAGGTCCAGCAGGACCAAGACGGCCCTGCCCCCAGCATCCAGAGTCTCACGAATGGCCTCCGCTACTTCCACTAGGGCAGACTCAGTACTGTATGTGGCCCTGAATCCAGATTGGGCAGGATGGAGAAGGCCTTGCTGTTCAATGAAGGATGTGAGCTGCTTGTTGACCATTTATTCGCAAACTTTGGTAATAGCAGGAAGCAGAGAGATGGGGCGATAACTGGAAGGAAGATGGGGATCCAGAGTAGGTTTTTTAATGAGAGGGACAAGCAACGCCTGTTTACAGTCGGTCGGAACGAAAGCAAGTGAGAGTGAAGTATTAATCAACTGATTCAAAAATGGATTTATAACAGCAGCTGCTGCAGCCATAAGTTTCGCAGGGCAAGGATCATGAGGGGAGCCCGATTTAAGGCAGGATAAAGTAGCCAGGGAGTCCAACAGAGATACAGGTTCAAATGCAGAAAAAGTAACACAGGTAGTGGAACCAGATAAGTAATCAGAGGACAGCTGAAATGGCTGGCTATCAGAGTTATGAAAATGCGATTGCAATGCCCTGACCTTATTGGTAAAAAAATTGGAGAGTTCTTCACACCATTTGAGAGAAGGGGTGTAGGCCACGTTCATTGCATTGGGAGAGGTAAAGATTTTTACAATGCTAAACAACTCTTTAACATTATTACTAGACTGGGCAATACGATCAGCGTAATAAAGGCTATGCTACAAATGACTATATGGCACTTTACTAACTCCTTTTTTTTAATGATGTAAGGGTTTATGGAGATATGTGACTAGCACTATCATAGATGATGTCTTTTGAGATGTAATCAATAATGTCATTAATGATGACATTTGAGATGTCATCAGTGATGACACATGATGTCATTTAACATGTCATGAGCGATGTAATATTTGAGGTCATGAGCAGTGCATGATGGGAGCACATGTTATAGTTAAATCACTAAACTATAACTGGCAAATATCAGTGTTTTTTTAGGTTTTTTAAATGTTAGCCTTACCTCATTTTGACACCGAAATATTAAGTCACATTTACCCTTGTTTCTTTCAATAAATGTCTATAGTTTAAAAAAAAAAGTAAATCAGGATCTTATTTCCATAGATAACTATAACATCAGTACAACCGTTGGATTGTTTCAGTGAATTTCTATTTCTTTTTTATTATATGCAAAGTTGAGCATATGCCCGACCCCATCAAGCAGTCTGCAGTAGTAAGGGGCGGGGGTGTTGGCCACTGGGCCTCACCAGTATCTGCAGCCAACCCCTTGTGGACCCTCAACCCCACCCCCCGCATAGACTTTGACCGGGCACAGTGGAGGTGGGTAGCAGGGCTGGCCTTCTGCACCAAACCCCTCCAATGTAAGAAAGGGGGTTATTAGTTGTGAAGGATGTAAGTCCTTCTCAAGTAATACGTCTGCAATCTTTCATCTACTGAGAACTTAGTACCCCATTGTAGCACTTGGTTGTCTCAGACTAGTGAGGAAAAGCAGTTGAAGACGTACCCACGGGAGGTGGTGAGGCTAGTACCTTGGGATAGTACCCCAGTACTCAATACCACAAATGAATTTACAAATATTTACTAGTAGGCAGGTGGAAATATATATGGTGACATTCTCCTAACAGTCTGCACCCCTAGGAAACCCTGAACCCTTAGACCGATGATTCCGGATTTATCGGGCCGGATGGAGGACGCTTTGGAATGAAACCAATTTGATTTTGAAGATTTAGATTTAGATATTCAAAGGGATCCAGGAGAATAAGAAGAAGAAGAAAAAGAATTTCTCTTCTGGGAAGTTATATGGATTGATGAACGAGTTTAATTTTTGGAGTACATAATTTGGATGAATAGATGAAAAAGCCCTGATGATGTCCCTGAGGGGGACGAAACGATTTGGCTGTGTTTTACAATAACTATATTCAAGTTGGATTACATTGATTTGATGTGAAATAAAGAACATTATACAAGAAGCATACCTTACGAGGATTTTTCTGTTGGGACGACTGTATTGAACTGTGGAAAAAGGGAAAATTAGAATTCCCAGATTAATTGTATATATATTGAACGCTCCTTCCTTATTGTACAATTTTGTGTTAATGGTGCCTGGGACGGTGGGCCATGAGGAGTTGAGCGTTGTGGATTAACTACTAGGAAGATACTTTTGGGTGATTTACCTTCAGCGCACACGGGTTTTACCCTCACCGTCTTGCTTAGTTAAAAAACTCTAAATACCCTTCGAGATGAGTGAAAACTCTCATGAGGTCAGCCATTAAACTGTCCAGGCAGTAATGCTTAGTAAACGTGTGCAGGGAAGCCCACTTTTCTGCCTGGCAGATATCCAGGACTGGGACTCAACATGCTAACACTGTGGTTGCAGCTTTAGCTCTGGTGGAATAAGCCCGTAAGCGTTTAGGACGCTGCTTCTTTGCTAGTACGTAGCAGTACTTGATGCAGAGAAAGACCCATCGAGAGATGGTCTGTTCCTGCACCGCCCGACCTTAATTTGCACCAACATACCCCGCAAAGAGTTGGTCGCCCACCCAGAACTCACGTTTGCGGTCAAGGTAGAACGACAACACTCTTTTTGGGTCCAGACGTGGATTTGCTCTTCTTCCTTAGAGTGATGTGGAGGAGCGTAGAAAGTGGGCAAGGTGACAGATCAGCCCACATGAAATGGTGTTACCACTTTCGGCAGGAAAGAGGCCCTAGAGCAAAGCACCAGATTGTCCGGATAAACTGAGAAGAATGAAGGCTTGGACGATAAAGCCTGCAACTCACTCACCCCCCAGGCCTATGTATTCACCACAGGAAAGGCTGTTTTGATGGTGTGCACCCTGAGGGAACAATTGTGCAAAGGCTCAAAAGGAGCGCACAACAAGAATGTGAGAACCAAGTTAAGGTCCCACTGAAGCATAATAAAAGGGGAAGGGGGAAATGTGCAAGAATGTTCAAAAACCTAATTACAATAGGAGACTTGAAAAGGGAGGGTTGGTCTGGTCGCAAGAAGGCAAAAAGAGAAGAAAGATAGCCCTTGAGAGTGCCCAGAGCAGAGCCCTGCTCAGAAAGAGGGGCAGAAAGGGGATCAATTTGTTTCGATGAACACCATGCCACAAATTTTTTCCAACGACCATTTTGGAGGGACGCGTGGCTGCACGAATAAAGTTACAGTCTTTGGGCGGAAGGTCGACAGCTGTAACTGCCGCCACTCAATCTCCATGCAAGAAGACGGAGAGAGGACAGGTTCGGGTAGAGGACTCTCCCCTCCTGCTGCGACAGAAGATCCTCCTGAAGTGGCAGCCTGATCGGAGGATTGGCACCACATGTTAAGAAGCTCGGGATACCAGACTCTACATGCTCAGTCCGAAGCCATAAGGATGACTTGGGCCTGGGCATGCTTGATCTTTTTGAGAACTCTGGGCAGAAGTGGTATGGGCGGAAAGGTGTACAGGAGGCGTGAGCTCCACTCGAGAAAAAAAGCGTCTCTGAGAAAGAGCCGCCTTGGAAACTCCAGCATGCAAAACTGCTGACATTGCACATTCCCAGCGGAGTTTAACAGATTTAACCAAGGCTTTTACCACTGCTGAAAGTAACTTGCGCCACCTCCGGGCAGAGACGCCATTCATGATTTGCTAGGCGTCAATGGTTGAGTTCGTCCGCTCTGGCATTCAGGGAACCTGTCAGGTGTTGAGCTACCAGGGATATGCCCTGCTGTCCCAGCTATGTCATGAGATGCAGGGCCTCTTGACATAGCCATGACCCCACCCCGCCCTGTTTGCTGCAGTACCGCATGGCAGTGGTGTTGTCTGTGAACAACTGCACTAGCCTTCCTTTGATAGAGAGTAGAAAGGCTCTCAATGCGAGTCGGATCGCAAGGAGCTCCAGCATGCTGATATGGAGTCAGGATTCCACCAGAGACCAGAGTACTCTTATCTCCACCTCTTCGAGGTGGCCGCCACATCCCAGGAGTGACGCATCAGGAACCATAAAGTAGCGGGAATAGCAACTACGGCCTACTTCTGGCACTGGAACCCTCTCTATGGCTCCCTTGGCCAAGAGAGCCATGACTTCCTCGCGGACAAGGGACAAGTGATCCTCCGTCAGCCGATCGTTAGATGGTGGCATGGAGGGTGGTGGTGTCTCGAAGGGGAGGGAGTAGTCCCTTCGGACGATCTGTAAAACCCACCTGTCCGAAGTTAGGGACTGCCAGTAGTGGAGGTGATGGCAGATCTGTACCAACTAGACCCCCATGATCTAAAAGCGCAAGTCCTTAAAGTGCTGCAGTGCCGAGTCTGCCTTATCTCCAAAGAGATTGGTGCCATCGAAGGGTATGTCTATGAGGGAAGCCTGGACATCCCCCGAAAAGCCAGACATTCTCAGCCAGACGTGGCATCCGAGGGCCACTGTCAAGGAAACCGCTTTGCCCAGCGAGTTGGTCATGTCCAATCCACAGTGTATACTGAACTTCGCTGCATCTCTCCCATCTGTGACTGCTTGGGAGAGAATGGCCCGGGCCTCCTCTGGGACCTATGGCAGTGCTTGTGCAACAGTTTCCCACAGTGTGTGGGAGTAACAGCCCAATAAGCATGTGGTGTTCACTGACCGCAATGCAAGGCTGGTGGAAGAAAACATTTTTATTTTCCAAGTGGTCCAGCCTCTTGAACTCCCTGTCCGGGGGAGCGGCAGGGAATGCGCCATAGGAAGTAAAAGCTTGGACCACCAAGCTCTCCAGGGTAGGATGTTGGGTGAGGAAATTTGGGTCCCCTGGAGCAGGGCGGTGGCAGCGGGCAATTGTCCTATTCACAGGAGCCCCTGTGCTGGGTTTGGACCAGGTCCACAGAAGGACATAGGTGAGGGCTTTGTTACACAGGAGTAGGGGTTCAGAGGAAGAGACTCCTGGCTGCAGCACCTCTGTCAAGATGTTGGTATTGACTGCCACTGAGGGCAACTAAAGTTCAAGGATCTCAGTCACCCTACGCACCACCATTGCCTATGATACTCCCTACTCCATAGCCATGGTAGGGGGAGAAAGCATGCCAGTATCTGGAAATGTATCCAGTCTGCTAGAATCATTCAGTTCCTCACACCAGTCCATATCCTGATCATAAGGCTGGTATTCTAAAGAGTCCAGCGACCCCTCCCATTCCTCCCCAAGGCCTAGCCCTTTGGCATAGGGCTCACGCTACCACCTGGGACATGGAGGTCCTGTTGGCGCTTGAATCGGAATTGCTTGACGTGGCTCTGTGTCGGATTTGGGGATCACAATGAGGCTGGCACTGCCGGTGGGTGCCGGGAGCATCGGTGCCAGAAAAGGTCAGAGTACCATGACCGGTGCCATTCCGGATCTATGACCTGATCCATGGAGGCCCATCGGAGCCGGGCCAGAGCTGCCAGTGCGGAACCAGATGGGGCCCCCTCCGACCCCGCAGTGCCTGAAGGGACACCAGAGGGCTCAAGCAGCTCAAATATGAGACGCATGGCCTCATAAAACTCTTTAAATTGAGCTGAGGTCACTCTGGCTCCCGGAAAACTAGGAAGGAGCAGAGCCTGCCCAGGCGCAGGTTCTAAGGAACCAGGACTCGAACACCAACGTTCCTTCATCGCGTCAGCCAACAGACGAGGGGGTGTTTTTTGTGTCTCTTTCCTGAATACCCCGATAATTTCAAGTGGGACGACCAGGACTTAGGACTACTGGAATGGTCCTGGGATCTTCCTCTCGACCAAAACCGTGACTTTCACTGAGTCACATGTCGGGGCGCAAGCAGCTTCAGGAAACACTCCCTAAAAGCCTTCGGCACCATGGCCCGGCAATTGGAGCATGATTTGGAGTCGTGTTCGTGCTCGAGACACCACAAAGGAACAAGTGTGGGTCCGTCACCGACATGGTGCAATGACAGTCACCACCGTGTTTGAAACTTGTTTTCCTCACTGACATCCTTGAAATACCAGGAGGAAAAAAACTCCAAAAACATAGACAAAATATCACAAAAATCCTGACATAAACTGACAGTGGGGTAGCTCTTCTCTAGATCAGTGCTGGCTAGCATGGAAAGAAAATAACAGACATCAGTGCGCTGAGGTGGTGCCTATATAGGTGACGTGGATGTTACCTCCGGCACGGGCGATGACGACGCACAGAGCTCATCCACGCCACCTACTGGAACGTAGGGGTACTGCTCACAAAAAATCTTCCGGATCCAGACTGATACCTGGGGAAATTCAAAGGTAAGGAATCTGCGGCTAGAAGTCTCTATCAGATAGAGACATCAAAAGCAAGTCTGAGTCCTAGGAAAGACACGCTCTTGCTTAGTGAAAAGCTGACAATTTAGCCAGTGACACAGGATGTTGGGCCAGATTTACAAAGATGCCAGGCAGCGCAGCACAACACCTAAAGATGCTGCGCTGCAAAGTGTCACAAGGAGAGAGCAGGAGAGCGCCATATCTACAGAGATATTCTCCCCTCTCTATAGCGCTGGCACAGAATGTTGCTGCCAGGGCCATTCACACACCTTTGCACCATAGTGCAAGGTGTGTGTACGTGAGTCTAGCATAGGTTTTGTTCTGGGTACCCTTCCAGAACAAAATACTATCACAAGACATGTTTTAAGACTTTTCCTACTATGTATGTGTGCTGTACAGTGCAGCACACATGCAAAGTCAGAAAAGAAAGGAGAAATTAAAAAATTTCTCCTCTTAATGGCTGCTTTCCAGCAGTGTTATCTTTTGGTGCAAACCATGTCTACTAATGTTAGTAGATAGGGTTTTGCATCTAAAAGCATGACGCTAAGTAATGCAAAGCAGTGCTTCACGTTGGTTTGCATTACTTTTCCTTACAAACCAATGCAAATAAGAATTTGCGTTGGTTTGTAAATCCCTAAAACGTTTCTGCATCTGGTTTGTGTTAAAAGAATAATGCAAACCCAATGCAAAACCTGTGAACTGAAATGAAACCAAAAAAACAAGTTACTTACCTGTACAATGTGGTTCTCCAGTATTGATATATTTTATAGATTCACATGCTTGAATCTTCCCCGTCGTCATGGTGGTAGTCCCACGGTAATAGAATTAAAAGTAGTGCCAAAGCATTAGCATTGACATCCATAGTAAAAGCAATGCACAATGTTAGCCTTATCACATCATTTTAATAGACCCAAACTTCAATCAGTCAGAGCACAGACCCAGAAGCATTCTTCCCCAGCAGAGCCACAATACCTCAGATTTCAATATGAGTGTAAATCAGTCATAAGAGGTCTGAAATGGTGAGCCTTAATGGGGAAGTGGGAGGGTCGAGTGTGAATCTATGAGAGATATCGATACTGGAGAACCACAGTGTACAGGTGAGTAACTTGTATTTTTTTTGCAGTATTGTATCCTTTATAGATTCACATCAGACTAGTTAACAGTATCAAGTTAAGAATGGAGGCGGGTAAGGAGAACTATCCCGCCATGGCAAAACTTTTATTAAGAAGATTTAAACTAAGCACACTGATACTGTAAACAGGTATTGAATAAACAGCACAGTAGCAAGCAACAATAATAATAATAATATCCATAACTGAAACCATTAGAGAAAAGACATTATACAGCAAAACAGACATGGTCCGATAATAAAAGCTGCATACCTTATGTAAACAGGCATCATAATGTAGCCTGTCTGACTGCCACGTCAGTTTTAATCTATGAATTCAGACAGTAGTGCCTTGTGAAGGTGTGGGCATTGACCCACGTCGCTGCCCTGCAGATGTCAGGTTGAGACACTCCTGCAAACAGGGCTGAAGAGGCTTCAAACGTCCGGGTTGAATGAACCTTCACCCTAGCAGCCAGCGGACGTCTGGCTTTCTCATGACAGAAAGCTATCATTGCAGAGACCCAGCAAGCAATGCTAGCCGTGACATGACCCTTTCTTGGGGATGAGAAGGAAATGAGCAGTTGATCTGACTTCCTGAAATGTGTTGTCCTTTGTAGTTAGAACTTTAAACAGCGTTTAATGTCTAGAGAATGTAAGTCCCTTCCGCAGATGAACAGGGATTAAAGAAGAAGGAAGGCAAAATGATGGGCTCATTAAGATGAAAAGCAGACTGCACTTTCGGGATGAATGATGGATTTGTGCACAGAATGGCTCCGACCTCTTAAACTGTAGCTAAGGTTTGATTGTGAAAGCCTGAATTTCACTTATTCGCCTGGCAGACGTGATAGCTAAGAGAGAAGTCACCTACCATGAAATGAACTTCAACTCAGACTTGTGAATGAGCTCAAAAGGAGAACTCATAAGTGACAATAAGACTGTGTTCAGTGGCCAGGCAGGTAGGCCCGAAATAGACCCTTCATAAATTCCTTGACCAGTCTATTAGACCATAAAGATAATTGTCCAGAAAGTCCCCTAAATCTAGAACGTGCCGCTAGATGCACGCTGATGGATGCATGAATCCTGATTTGACTAGATGCAGCAGATATGGAAGAATCTGCTCAGGTGTAGAGGAGAAAGGATGACAAGACTGAGAAGCACACCATGAGCAAATTCTTTTCCACTTGGTGGAACAGCATTTGTTTGTAGAAGGAGCACAAGACTTATCATGTATTGAAGCACATTCTTCAGAGAGACCTATAGCTCCAAATTCAGTAGTGTGAGGAGCCAGGCCAATAAGTTGAGAGTTCAAATCTGTGGGTGAGCTACTTGGCCCTGGTTCATTAAAAGGAGATCCTCTGTTTGCTGAAACTGAATGTGTGGGCACTCTGATAGGTGAAGCAGCTCAGTGAACCAATACTGTCTTGGCCACGCTGGGGCGATGAGAATTAGACAGCAAGGTTCTTTTTTGACTTTTTGAATGACTTTTTGAATAAGTGAAAATGGGGGAAATGCGTATGCGAAAGTCTCCATCCAAGAGAAGTGGAAGGTATTCCTCCAACATCCTGGCTGAGGGTATCTGCTGGAGACAAATTTGCACTTTTTGTTGAGAGAAGTGGCGAAAAGATCCAGAGTTGATGTGGTCCAAGCCTGGAAAACCACTGAAACTGTCTCTTCTTGAGCTCCTACTCGTGGCATTGTTTGTCTGTCCTGCTGAGCAAATCTGCCCATTCGTTCTGTACTTTCAGGACATGTTCTATTTTGAGAGAGATGTTGTTGATTATCAACCATTCCCATATTTTTGCTCTTGGGCCGACAGAACCTGTGACTTTGTTCCTCCTTGTTTGGTGAGATAAATCATGGTGGTAGTGTTGTCTGTTCTCTCCAGTACTGAAGAGTTGTGGAGCCTGGGTAGAAAAGCCTGAAGACCCAGAAACACCGCCTTCAGCCCTAGACGGTTTATGTGAGATGGTGCTTCCTGACTGGGCCACTTCCAGTGAACCTCTAAGTCCTGTAGATGGGCTCTTCATCCTTCTAGGGAGGTATCCATTGCCAACGCCACCTGCAGTATCACAGGAGGGAAAGCGAGACCCTGCAAGACATTTTTCCTGATCGTCCACCAGGACATTGCCAATCTCATCTTCCGAGTTATTGAAATCCTGTCCTCGAAAGATCCGCAAACTGAGTTCACTATGCATCAATCTGTCCTGAAGAGGCAGCATCAAGATGACAGTTCGGAATCAATGGGATGCAGGATTACATCATCCCCATGGACTTGTATGTCCTTACAGAAGTGAAGTCTTTTGCAGAAAGGGATTGTGTGAGAGTTTGAAAGAGGGAAATTCTCTCTTCTGTGGGGAAAGCTTTCACTAGTCTCATGTTTAGGAACACTGCTAATCTGCAAGGAATGAGGGAGGATTTTTCCTCATTGAGCTTGAGGCCTAGGAATTTGAACAGCCTCATGCAAACCTCTGTTGACTTTTTTGTTGAATGCAAAGTGGAGGGAAACTTGGTGACCTGAGCGCCTGAGAAATGCTGCCACTGGCGCCATACACTTGGTGAATACTCTGGGCACTGACTTTAACCCGAAAGGGAGTACCTTGAACTGGTAATGGCACCCTGCCACCTTGAACCTGCTTTGTATGTATCGGAATACAGAAGTATGTGTCCAGTAACTTTAGGGAGGAAATATAGTCTCCTGAGTCCACCAATTGCAGAATCTCTTGAGGAGATAACATCCTGAAGGGCTGCCTTTTAACGCCTTCGCTGCAAGCGGAATTCCAGCCAGGTGCTGGACATTCCAATCAGGGGCGGGGTCATGACGAGCTCAGCTCGTCATGCGCACAGCCCAACCGTGAGGCATGACGAGCTGAGCTCGTCATGAGCAGGGAAGGGGTTAATTAACTTGTTTAGGAACCTCAGATCCATCACCTGCCTACACTTTCCTGACTTCTTCCTGATGAAACCTTGGTTGAGCTGATTGAACAGCACCTTTTCTATTGCCTTCTTGGAAAGAAGCAATCAAATCTTTGCTCGGCGGCCAGCTAGGGAAATCTACCAAACCCACACATTTCTGAAAACTATACACCTGGGGGATTCCAGAGAGGTATGGCTTGCATGGATCCCCCAACGCTTTCTTACCCAGAATCCCCTGCAAACCTCAAATTTAGCTGAAAAAAATCACTTTTTCCACACATTTTTGTGTGGGAAAGTTGTGGCATCACCGGGCTGACACAAATTTCCTACCACCCAGTGTTCTCCCAGGTCTCCCGATAAAAATGGTGCCTCACTCGTGTGGGAGGCCCAGGTACCCGCGACAGGCAAGGGCCCAAAACATATTGAGGCGACATCAAAATTGCCTATCACAAAACGACCTGGTTTTGCAAGGGGGGGTCACCTGGGTTTTTGGCCCCGTGCTCGGGGCCAGCTAGGGAAACCTACCAAACCCAGACATTTCTGAAAACTAGACACCCGGGGGATTCCAGGGAGGTATGGCTTGCATGGATCCCCTAACGTTTTCTTACCCAGAATCCCCTGCAAACCTCAAATTTAACTGGAAAAAATCACTTTTTCCACACATTTTTGTGTTGGAAAGTTGTGGCATCACCGGGCTGACACAAATTTCATACCACCTAGTGTTCCCCCAGTTCTCCCGATAAAGATTGTACCATCTTGAATAAAACTACCTGAAACCCATCTTGCGTACCTGACTCAATCACTACAAGTTTTTGGCGACGAGGATGGTATGGACTTGTGTGTGGACTTGATCACTACAATTTTTGGCGACGATCCTGAAAAGAACCTGCGTATGTCACCTCATCAAACTTCAAGCAACATTTAAAGTACAGATCAACTCAAGTTAAGCTTAAGCAACTGGCATCCTGACCCCACCAGTGACCTCTACATCGGTCGCCCACAGCAGTCTGCCGGTTGTTGCTGTGTGTCTGGAGAAGTGCTACTTCATGAGCTGCCCATCTAGTTTGGGGCGTCTACTCTCCAGAGTCTACCTGCTTTGCGCTCTGCTTTCTGTCAGGGCAAGCCTGTGTTACTGTCTTCAACTACTACATATCGACGTCTACTCCCCACTACCTCTACACGTCTTGCGCTGCGCCTTCAGTGAGGGTAAGCCATTCAAACGTGCTGTTCTCCAGTGCTGCGCCTTCACGCAAGCTCATAGCACAGTATGCTGTTGTTACAGCATCAACAAGTTTTTCAAGATTGCTACTGTCTTTCCACTAACATGCTCTTATCACAGGCACCACGGAGTGTGCACTTTCTACTGTGAGTCTACATCTTTTCTGTGCGTTTCTTTGTGGACAAAGATATCTTCTGCTGGGTTATGACTAGTCACCTTTAATCTTCCGAGTAGAGGGATCGTCACTCCATTTCTCACAAGTGTTACTGTACCAGCGCTACGATTTACAAGTGTTGCTGTACCAGCGCTACTGTTCACAAGTGTTGCTGTACCAGCGCTACGATTCACAAGTGTTACTGTACCAGTGGTACGATTTTTGCCTTTGTGCCACCCCAAGGTACTGTGTTTTTTTTGTTTTGAATTTGGGTTAAATTCCTTATTTCCTTTGACATTTTCCCCGTGTTGCTGAGAGCAGTTTAACTGTCATCTTATTTTTTTTTTAAAACTGTGCGTGAGCTCGTAAAGCTTACCTGATTGTGTTGTCTCGTGCTGGAGCTCCGTGTGCTCTCTGACGCTCCTGGAATCTTCACTGCTTCTACCATGCTTACTCACGTCTGTCCTGCACCAACGTGTCGAGAGCCACCCGGTGCAGCGTACGCAACGTGCCGCCATTTTGAGATCCTCACAGCTTCTTGCCAACCACGTCGTTTTCTGCCAACCAAGTTTGTGTGTGACTCAATGAAGTTTCTTTTTATAACATTGGCATGCTCGCTGTGTCACGATCGGTGGGATCGTTTACTCTGTGTCTCTTCAGCACAACACAATTCAGTTTTTTTCCACTCGTTTGAAGTCCAAATCTGCGTCACAGTCAGAGGAGTGTATTGCCACATGGATTTCTGGTGCAGTTTGTTGATCGGTTCGTTTCAACGCCTCATCATAAGTCTGGGCGGTGAGTTCTTCTGTCTGTGGTCACTTCACAAGCCCATGAGTTGCAAGTCTTCTGGAACTAGTTCGTCTTTTCACAATACTGTGTGCATATTCAGTCGTTTACTTCTCTTCACTCCGGTGACAGGCACACCATGTTTCAAGTACTGCCTGTCCCATGTTTCAAGTACTGCCTGTCTGATTTAGGGTTACCATTCCCTGTACATTTATTATTATTGTTGCCCTTTCAGAAGGATGTTTCACGCAATCGTTGCTCAGGTGAGTAGTCGCTCACCGGCATTGGTCGAATGTCATGGTCGTTACACTTTAACCACCAATACAAATGCCTTTGCCATTGTTTTCTTTTTCCTGTTCACGATATGCTGTTGTTCTCGTGTATATTTATTCACAGGTGTGCATGTCGAGCGTCTAAGAGATAAGTCATGGGTTCCTACCCATGTATTCGGATTCCTACCCACATTCTACTTGGGCACTGTAATTTTCCCTCACGTCATGGGTAAATATTTGTTTCAGGCCCTGTCCTCTTGTTTACATTACCCCACATATGGTACATATACAGTTATCTTACATAGGGTGTACGCTGTGGGCCTGAGTCCGACCACAGTTGTGCTCAAACTTGCTTAAACTGTTTTGGGTTATGTCATGAGTTCCTACTCATACGTGTTAAGTTAACACAGTCACATTACTGCAGTGCACGGTGTGGAATCTCCACACAAACTTGTCCTCACATTGATATCGTTTGTCAATTCATTTACTCTACTTAGAGTGTGTATGGGGAGTACTCCTATTTTGTGCACAACTACCCAAACATTTTCAGTTCTACCCTTTTACAGGGGATCATCCATGCAAAGGTTTCAGTCCTTCTGTCCACCCAGACACTTTCAGGTGACGGGTCTCCACCCGGTCGTGCACTCCACTTGTTAGGGTGTTTCTATTTTTCTGACATCACTCAGATTATTATATGGGTTACTACCCATATCTTTTTTTTTTACATCGCTCAACCTTTTTTTAGTTTTCTCTTTGTCAACACTACAAGGACTATTGTTTCTATGGGTCTTAGTCCCATCTGTCACTTCTATAATCTCTTTTTT
This sequence comes from Calotriton arnoldi, assembly GCA_963921515.1. Classification (NCBI taxonomy): domain Eukaryota; kingdom Metazoa; phylum Chordata; class Amphibia; order Caudata; family Salamandridae; genus Calotriton; species Calotriton arnoldi. Next base: position 906,231 of record CAWUFW010007663.1, on the reverse strand, counting down.
TTTTTTTTTTTAGGGGTTGCTGTTGGGCTATAGTCCTCCCAAACGTCATATGTGTATGTTATTTTATTGAATATTGTATTTACACTACTGTCTTTACATTATATTTTAAATATTGTATTGATGGTGGCGTTTCTCTTGGGTGAGGATTAGGATTATTCTTATGCTTCTCCTCATCTTCCTGGTTTCGTTTTTCATTTCTGTTTTCCTCGTGTTGTCATCTTCCTGGTGTCTCGTGTGGATTCTGAGCTCTCCTTTACTTTTCTGTCGTGTTTTCTAGGTCTGTTGGTTTTTCATTATTCAGCCTCCTTGCATTACTGTTCTGGCCAGTGGGTGTGTTTTGGGGCAGTAGTTCGTGGTCTCTCTTCTCCTGTTCTCTGACTATGTCATTCCTTGCCTTTTGCTTTTGTGTACAGAAGGGAGGGTGGTTCTTATGTTATATCCTGAGTTGTTGTTCTTTTGTATATTTGGGAGAAAGGGGGATATGTTATATCCTGAGTTGTTGTTCTTTTGTATATTTGGGAGAAAGGGGGATATGTTATATCTTCAGTTCAATGCTGTTCATGCCCTGCCTGTAGAATCTTACTGTGATGACATGTTATAGAATGTTGTGAGTCAAAGAGTCACAGTTGACTGGGCTGAGCTGCCTGCTCCTGGTGGGGTCTCGTTATGGTCTTGATATGGTCTTGATCTGTCTATTGTACCATCTTGAATAAAACTACCTGAAACCCATCTTGCGTACCTGACTCAATCACTACACTCACTCATGTGGGAGGCCCAAGTACCCGCGACAGGCAAGGGCCCAAAACGTATTGAGGCGACATCAAAATTGCCTATCACAAAACGACCTGGTTTTGCAAGGGGGGTCACTTGGCTTTTTGGCCTCGTGCTCGGCGGACAGCTAGGGAAACCTGCCAAACCCACACATTTCTGAAAACTAGACACCTGGGGGATTCCAGGGAGGTATGGCTTGCGTGGATCCCCTAACGTTTTCTTACCCAGAATCCCCTGCAAACCTCAAATTTAGCTGAAAAAAATCACTTTTTCCACACATTTTTGTGTGGGAAAGTTGTGGCATCACCGGGCTGACACAAATTTCCTACCACCCAGTGTTCCCCCAAGTCTCCCAATAAAAATGGTGCCTCACTCGTGTGGGAGGCCCAAGTACCCGTGACAGGCAAGGGCCCAAAACGTATTGAGGCGACATCAAAATTGCCTATCACAAAACGACCTGGTTTTGCAAGCGGGGTCACCTGGGTTTTTGGCCCCGTGCTTGGCGGCCAGCTAGGGAAACCTACCAAACCCACATATTTCTGAAAACTAGACACCCGTGGGATTCCAGGGAGGTATAGCTTGCGTGGATCCCCCAACGTTTTCTTACCCAGAATCCCCTGCAAACCTCAAATTTAGCTGAAAAAATCACTTTTTCCACACATTTTTATGTGGGAAAGTTGTGGCATCACCGGGCTGACACAAATTTCCTACCACCCAGTGTTCCCCCAGGTCTCCCTATAAAAATGGTGCCTCACTCGTGTGGGAGGCCCAAGTACCCGCGACAGGCAAGGGCCCAAAACCTATTGAGGCGACATCAAAATTGCCTATCACAAAACGACCTGGTTTTGCAAGGGGGTTCACCTGGGTTTTTGGCCCCATGCTCGGGGGCCAGCTAGGGAAACCTACCAAACCCACACATTTCTGAAAACTAGACACCCGGGGAATTCCAGGGAGGTATGGCTTGCGTGGATCCCCCAACGTTTTCTTACCCAGAATCCCCTGAAAACCTCAAATTTAGCTGAAATAAATCACTTTTTCAACACATTTTTGTGTGGGAAAGTTGTGGCATCACCGGGCTGACACAAATTTCCTACCACCCAGTGTTCCCCCAAGTCTCCCGATAAAAAATGGTGCCTCACTCGTGTGGGAGGCCCAAGTACCCGCGACAGGCAAGGGCCCAAAACGTATTGAGGCGACATCAAAATTGCCTATCACAAAACGACCTGGTTTTGCAAGGGGGGTCACTTGGGTTTTTGGCCCGTGCTCGGCGGACAGCTAGGGAAACCTGCCAAACCCACACATTTCTGAAAACTAGATACCTGGGGGATTCCAGGTAGGTATGGCTTGCGTGGATCCCCCAACGTTTTCTTACCCAGAATCCCCTGCAAACCTCAAATTTAGCTGAAAAAAATCACTTTTTCCACACATTTTTGTGTGGGAAAGTTGTGGCATCACCGGGCTGACACAAATTTCCTACCACCCAGTGTTCCCCCAAGTCTCCCAATAAAAATGGTGCCTCACTCGTGTGGGAGGCCCAAGTACCCGTGACAGGCAAGGGCCCAAAACGTATTGAGGCGACATCAAAATTGCCTATTACAAAACGACCTGGTTTTGCAAGGGGGGTCACCTGGGTTTTTGGCCCCGTGCTCGGCGGCCAGCTAAGGAAACCTACCAAACCCACATATTTCTGAAAACTAGACACCAGTGGGATTCCAGGGAGGTATAGCTTGCGTGGATCCCCCAACGTTTTCTTACCCAGAATCCCCTGCAAACCTCAAATTTAGCTGAAAAATCACTTTTTCCACACATTTTTATGTGGGAAAGTTGTGGCATCACCGGGCTGACACAAATTTCCTACCACCCAGTGTTCCCCCAGGTCTCCCTATAAAAATGGTGCCTCACTCGTGTGGGAGGCCCAAGTACCCGCGACAGGCAAGGGCCCAAAACCTACTGAGGCGACATCAAAATTGCCTATCACAAAACGACCTGGTTTTGCAAGGGGGTTCACCTGGGTTTTTGGCCCCATGCTCGGGGGCCAGCTAGGGAAACCTACCAAACCCACACATTTCTGAAAACTAGACACCCGGGGAATTCCAGTGAGGTATGGCTTGCGTGGATCCCCCAACGTTTTCTTACCCAGAATCCCCTGAAACCCTCAAATTTAGCTGAAATAAATCACTTTTTCAACACATTTTTGTGTGGGAAAGTTGTGGCATCACCGGGCTGACACAAATTTCCTACCACCCAGTGTTCCCCCAGGTCTCCCGATAAAAATGGTGCCTCACTCGTGTGGGAGGCACAAGTACCCGCGACAGGCAAGGGCCCAAAACGTATTGAGGCGACATTAAAATTGCCTGTCACAAAACGACCTGGTTTTGCAAGGGGGGTCACCTGGGTTTTTGGCCCCGTGCTCGGCGGCCAGCTAGGGAAACCTACCAAACCTACACATTCCTGAAAACTAGACACCTGGGGCATTCCAGGGAGGTATGGCTCGCGTGGATCCCCCAACGTTTTCTTACCCAGAATCCCCTGCAAACCTCAAATTTAGCTGAAAAAAATCCCTTTTTCCACACATTTTTGTGTGGGATAGTTGTGGCATCACCGGGCTCACACAAATTTCCTACCACCCAGTGTTCCCCCAAGTCTCCCGATAAAAATGGTGCCTCACTCGTGTGGGAGGCCCAAGTACCCGCGACAGGCAAGGGCCCAAAACGTATTGAGGCGACATCAAAATTGCCTATCACAAAACGACCTGGTTTTGCAAGGGGGGTCACCTGGGTTTTTGGCCCCGTGCTCACCGGCCAGCTAGGGAAACCTGCCAAACCCACATATTTCTGAAAACTAGACACCCGTGGGATTCCAGGGAGGTATAGCTTGCGTGGATCCCCCAACGGTTTCTTACCCAGAATCCCCTGCAAACCTCAAATTTAGCTGAAAAAATCACTTTTTCCACACATTTTTATGTGGGAAAGTTGTGGCATCACCGGGCTGACACAAATTTCCTACCACCCAGTGTTCCCCCAGGTCTCCCGATACAAATGGTGCCTCACTCGTGTGGGAGGCACAAGTACCCGCGACAGGCACGGGCCCAAAACGTATTGAGGCGACATCAAAATTGCCTATCACAAAACGACCTGGTTTTGCAAGGGGGGTCACTTGGGTTTTTGGCTCCGTGCTCGGCGGACAGCTAGGGAAACCTGCCAAACCCACACATTTCTGAAAACTAGACACCTGGGGGATTCCAGGGAGGTATGGCTTGCGTGGATCCCCCAATGTTTTCTTACCCAGAATCCCCTGCAAACCTCAAATTTAGCTGAAAAAAATCACTTTTTCCACACATTTTTGTGTGGGAAAGATGTGGCATCACCGGGCTGACACAAATTTCCTACCACCCAGTGTTCCCCCAAGTCTCCCGATAAAAATGGTGCCTCACTCGTGTGGGAGGCCCAAGTACCCGCGACAGGCAAGGGCCCAAAACGTATTGAGGCGACATCAAAATTGCCTATCACAAAACGACCTGGTTTTGCAAGGGGGGTCACCTGGGTTTTTGGCCCCGTGCTCGGCGGCCAGCTAGGGAAACCTACCAAACCCACACATTTCTGAAAACTAGACACCCGGAGAATTCCAGGGAGGTATGGCTTGCGTGGATCCCCCAAAGTTTTCTTACCCAGAATCCCCTGCAAACCTCAAATTTAGCTGAAATAAATCACTTTTTCAACACATTTTTGTGTGGGAAAGTTGTGGCATCACCGGGCTGACACAAATTCCCTACCACCCAGTGTTCCCCCAGGTCTCCCGATAAAAATGGTGGCTCACTCGTGTGGGAGGCACAAGTACCCGCGACAGGCAAGGGCCCAAAACGTATTGAGGCGACATTAAAATTGCCTGTCACAAAACGACCTGGTTTTGCAATGGGGGTCACCTGGGTTTCTGGCCCCGTGCTCGGCGGCCAGCTAGGGAAACCTACCAAACCTACACATTCCTGAAAACTAGACACCCGGGGCATTCCAGGGAGGTATGGCTCGCGTGGATCCCCCAACGTTTTCTTACCCAGAATCCCCTGCAAACCTCAAATTTAGCTGAAAAAAATCACTTTTTCCACACATTTGTGTGTGGGAAAGTTGTGGCATCACCGGGCTGACACAAATTTCCTACCCCCCAGTGTTCCCCCAGGTCTCCCGATAAAAATGGTGCCTCACTCGTGTGGGAGGCCCAAGTACCCGCAAAAAAAGGGTCAGTTTTCACTGAAAATGTGGTGTGTCCACGCTGCGTTTTGGGCCGTTTCCTGTCACGGGCACTAGGCCTACCCACACAAGTGAGGTACTATTTTTCTCGGAAGACTTTGGGGAACGCGGAGTGGGTGGAATTTTGTTGATCCACGCAGATTCCAGAACTTTCCACCACAAAAATGTGAGGAAAATGTGGGTATTTTGACAAAGTTTGAGGTTTGCAAGGGATTCTGGGTAACAGAACCTGGTGAGAGGCACACAAGTCATCCCATCCTGGATTCCCCTTGGTGCCTAGTTTTAAAAAATGTACAGGTTTGCTAGGTTTCCCTATGTGCCGGCTGCGCTAGGGCCCAAAATCCACAGGTAGGCACATCCTGAAGAAAATTCAGTGCCTAGTGGGCTTTCTGCCGCCCTGGGGAGGGGGGAAATCGAGGGCTATTGCCCCAATATGCCCCCAAGGGGGGCAGAAAGACTATGGCTATTCTTTTTAGAAAAGCCAGCATAATCGCTGGCGCCTAGTGGACTTTCTGCCCCCTCCCCGGGGGGCATATCAGGGGCTACTGCCCCATCTGCCTCCCAGGGGGTGGCAGAAAGGCTGTGGCATCTTTTTTGGGGGGGTGGGGGCATTGGCATGCCCATTCCTGGCAACCCCCACTCCAAACTTTGGAGGAAAAAAAAATCCCTGGTGGCTAGTGGGCTTTCTGTCCCACCCCGGGGGGGCAGATAAGGGGCTATTGCCCCATCTGCCTCCCAGGGGTGGGCAGAAAGACTGTATCCTTTTTTTGGGGGGTGGGGGCCTTGACATGCCCATTCAGGGCAACCCCCACCCCTTCCCTATATAAAAAAAATCCCTGGTGCTTGGTGGGCTTTCTGCCCCCCCGGGGGCAGATCAGGGGCTATTGCCCCCATCTTCCTCCTGCAGCGGCAGCAAGTCTTTAGTTTTCTTTGGGGGATAGGGTGGGGGCATTTGCATGCCCATTCTGGGCAGCCCCCACCCCGGCCTATAAAAAAATAATCCCTGGTGTCTAGGGTGCTTTCTGCCACCATGGGGGGCAGATTGGGGGCTACTGCCCCCATCTGCCCCCAGAAAGACTGGAATTTTGTGGGGGGGAGGGGTATTGGCATGCCCATCTTTGGCAGCCCCCACCCCTAAATTAATCGTTAAAAAAAACCCTGGTGTCTAGTGGGCTTTCTGCCCTCCCGGGGGGGCAGATTGGGGGCTACTGCCCCCATCTGCACCCAGGGGGGGGCAGAAAGACTGTTATTGTGCAGGTGGGGGTTGGGGGCTTTGGCGTGCCCATATTGGGCATCCCCCACCCCTAATTTACATAATAAAATAAATCCCTGGTTTCTAGTGGGCTTTCTGCCCCCCCGTACTCATGACGGAATGGTTCCATCATGAGCACAGGAGCACCGGTGCTCATGACGGAACCATTCCCTCATGAGCACTGAAGGGGTTAAATCAAATGCTACTAGTGGGCCTACAGCACTGGTTGTGCCACCCACACAAGTAGCTTTTCAAAGGTGTCTGAGACCTGCCATTGCAATGTCTGCGCGCAGTTTTTAACTGCCATGTCGACCTGGCACCCACTTGCCAGGCCCTTCCCTTCCCTTTTCTTACATCTAAGTCACCCTAAGGTAGGCTCAAGTTAGCCCCTTGGACAGAGTGCAGTGTATTTTAAAGGTAGGACATGTAGTGGTGTATTTTTGCATGTCCTAATAGTGAAATACTATGTATTTCGTTTTCACAGTTGAAAGGCTAGCTCTCCCATAGGTTAACATGGGAGCTGCTTGGTAACACTTTACAAATGTAGCTTGCCAGTGGGAGCTGATAGAAAAATGGAGTTTAGTATGCCTGAACTCAGGATTTAAAAATACATCTTTTAGTAAAGATGATTTTTATATTGTGTGTTTGGGAATGCCACTTTTAGAAAGTGGGTATTTTCTTGTCTAACCATCTATTTGCCTCTGCTTGTTTGTGTATTCACTGTCTGGGTTTTAGACTGCATTCACACTAGACAGACACAAGTTAGGGAGTTGAGGTGTGTCCTGCCTTTCCTGGGTGACTCATAACCAGGCGGAATAGACCTGGCTGCATTTAAACTAGTGGGAGGAGTTGTTGCTTGCACCTGAATGGACTGTGGTTGCCTCTCATAAAGCTGTCACCACCCTCTGTGGTGAACCTGGCCTGAGCCAGGCAGAACTGGTTTATGTGTACCAGAAGAAATTGTTTGTACCAACTTCAAAGGAAAATGTGGTTTAAATATTGAGGCCCTGACCCCAGAACTTTACAACTCTTTTGGATCAAGGAACCTGCCAAGAAGAAGAGCTGGAGAAGCTGTGAGGAGAGACTACCACTTTGCTGTGTGCTTTGCTGTGTTGACCTGCAGTAGCTGCTTCTGTCTTTGGCAGAGAAAAGACTGGACTGAACTTTCTGCAACTTCTTTCTGAGTGTCTCCATGAGCTTAAGGTAGAGCTTGCCCCCTGTTCAAGAAGTCTCAGGAACAACAAAGACTTCAAGATCCTCTGGGTACCAGCTTCTGGAACTGGATGTTTCAGTTGCCACAGAAGAAACAGCAACATTATGCAGCCCCCGATGTCGCTGCCAGCTCCGTGACCTGAAGGCAACGCAGAGGGCACCGCCGCACTTCGCACTGCAAACCTGGTCTCACATACGGCGACGCCACCGAGCCGCTGCTTGCACCATGACCTGTGGGCACCGCACTCCGCACCACACCACACCACTGCCCTGGTATCCCCGATGACATTACAATACCATCACGGATGCCGCTGCCTGCACCGAGACCTGTGGACACAGCTCGTGGAGAACACAGAACACCGTCCTGCTTCACACCGCAGCCCTGGTCTCACCAATGATACCACTCCAAGCTGACATCGACGCCACTGCCTGCACCGTGGTTTGAGAGCACCGCTCGTAAGTTACACAATGCACCGGCCCGTTCCACCTTCCAGTCTGGGCCCACCGACACCAGCGCCATCAACTCCAGTTCGTCAGCCGACGACAGCACTTTAACGATGATGCTGCCTGCACCGTGACCTGCCAGCACCGCGACGAGCACCGTCCCATTTTTCACTGCAGCCCTGGTCCCACCGACGCGGCTGGGCAACCGCCACGAGCCCCTGCCTGCACCGTGGCCTGAGCGCACCGCACGCCACACCACTGCACTTCGCACCTCAGCCCCGATGCCCGACAGAACCCCCGCCTTCGATCGCACGGAGTTCAATCTGCAACAAGTGTGACTTCCAGGGCCCGACGACTCCTCCACCGACCTCCGAAACCGATGCCGGCTCTTTGGAGATAACTGCGAGGTCCCCGACACCCTACATTTCTAAAGATACTGTTTGCATGTCTTCCCGACACCGTAGTACCATATACTAGGGACTTATGTGGGGGTACACCAGTAGCCAATTAATTTTTAGTAAACGAGTAAGTCATTACCATCTTGTTTCCAGGTATGCCCATCAATTGCCAGTTATTGCAACTGTGTGGTCAAGTAACCATCATATGATATCCAATTGAATTATGTGCTACAGGTACGTTTCATATGCCCGTCAAGTATGAGCTAGTCCCTTTGTAACCAGCAAATGCCAGCCTTTGTGCCATAGGTCTCCCTCCGTGCCAGTTATTGGTATTGTGTACCTCATTTATACCACAAATGCCGGTCAATGCGCTGATTATAATGTTACATTTTTTTGTATATCACACAGTTCTGCCTTTGTTGCAGTCTCGTTGCATCACGCGTGACTGGGGGATGCATTTCATCTTGGAAGTGAAGATGCTTGCAGATCTGAGTTTGTGCTGCTGGTGCATGTCAGGATCTTTCAGTCTTCATGTTTTCCATAGGTGTACTCTTGCATCGCTTTGGGCAGCATGAGTTACAAAAGATTACGTGGTTTTGGGACTCATGAAAGCCAGAGCATGATTCGAGATGTAAAGTCTGCCTAGGGCCTGAAAAGTGAGTGGAACTCACAGTACAGGATTCGAATTTCCCTCCCAAGGTTTAGTGATCCTGTCTCAATGTCTATCTGTCCAAGGTTAGTGTCTCACAGTATTAGGGAGATTGTCCCAGGTATTAATTACTGTGCCTCCCTGCCCCATGTATAAGTCTTCTAGCTCTGGTGTCAACGAGTATCCTGTCCAGGTGTCAGTCAATGTCTCACTCTGTTCCACTATCATTTAACGTGGCTGCATGTTTCCTGTGTTTGTGTCTTCGGCCTGGAGTATATTTGAATCTCACCTTTCCCCATGCCAGTGCTTGTCTCCCAGTAGCATTTGAACCTTCTTGAATGAGGGTCTATATCACTCTCCCTGAATGTCTGTGTCTCCTGTCCTCCTGTGTTTCTCTTTCAATCACCAGTACCAGTGCCTTCCTCTACCCATCTCCATGTCCCCAATGTCTGTATCTCCCAGACACCGGTGCTTTCTTCTTCAAGTGACTCTCCCTATCCCACTTACAGTTTTCTTTCCCCAGTATCAATGTCTTACTGTCCCCAGTGTCAAAAGCTGCCTATCCCAGAGTCAATGTGTCTCTCGCCTCAGCGTAAGAGTCACCCCGTCGGCATATGAGTGTCTTCAGGTGTGTTTCTTATGCCAGTCTTGTGATGATGTACCACAGGTCATATACCTGACATTGTAAGACTGAGTCCCGACTGATCCCATATGCCAGTGAATGATATGGTGAGCCCAAGTAGCCCCCATAGCAAGTCCTTGCCACGATGTTCCCAGAGTACACGCATGCAAATATATTTCATGATGTGCCCTTGTTACCCCCATAAGCCAGTCAATTTTATGTTGTGACACTGGCAGGCATAAGGAGGATTCTGGGGGCACATAATATAATTGAGTGGCATATTGTGGGGACCTACCCCACAATATGCCACTCAATTAAATTATCTGCCCCCAAAATCCTCCTAATGCCTGTCAGTGTTGGACTGGCCTACAGGGCAATGAGGCAGTGCTAAAAGGGCTGATTTGACTGGTCAGTGTGGGGTCCAGTTTTCTGGCTATTTGTGGGCCTGTTTTATGGTCTGGTGGGCCAGTTTTTACTGATGATTATTCTGATATTTCCACAAACAATGACTGCAGCAATCACAAACACATGCAGTCTACCATACCTTGTAAAGCACCTCTATGGCATGTCTTTACAAGATCATAATCGCCCTGGTTTGCAAACGTGGGACACTTTTTTAGCTCTCCAATTCGCTAATGTGGGCCACTTTCATTTTGGTGCCCGAGCTTATTTTCTGTCCTAGTCTGACCCTGATGCCGATGAATATTAAGATATACCCATATCACCTCCATGTGCCAGTCAGTGTGAAGATGTGCCCCAGGCAGTGGCTGCTAGTGAACTTTGAATGTGATGGTGTGCTAATCATTGTCTAGATTGAAGCAACAGTGTGGAGAGAGTAAACATAACTACCTCCAGGGATGTTAGGTTGGCCCTACCTACCAAAATATTTGAACTATACATGGCAAAAGGAGGTATTCTACAGCATAAGTTGCACACAAATTGGTATTAAAAAGCTACAGATTCTTATATTATAATACATTCATTTTGCGCTTAGACAGCCCGATCCTTATCAAGGGTGCTTTGTGGGTTTTCGTCTTCTTGCCAAGAATACTTTGAAAACATTGTGTGAATATGGTTACATTTGCACCACACTGTACCTAAAAAATGGTTACTTAGACAAGTTGTTATAGTGATTAAAAAATCTGGGTATGCATTTCAAGTGTCCCTTCAATGTTCAAAATGGGCATAACATATCTCTTAATTTCTATGATCCAGTTCATTTCGTTTTTCCTCCTGTCCCAGTGAAAAAGACTCACAAACACCGATATGGCTTGTCTTCACAATTCTAAAATGGCCCCTGTTGGACTTGACCCTTTCTGCAGGATCATCCCCAAACCTTTGGCCTTCACCCTCCTGTTTTCTGAGCTCATTTTTGTTGGTTTTTATGACTCTGAGTACTTTACCAGTGCTAAAGTGCTTATGACCTCTCCTTAAAACATGGGAGAATTGGCTTATACCCAATTGGCATATTTAATTTACTTGTACGTCCCTAGTAAAGTGGTACTATTGTGTACCCAGGACCTGTAAATGAAGTGCTAAAGTGGGCTTGCAGCACTGATTGTGCCACCCACTTAAGTAGCCCTTTAAACATGTCTCGGGCCTTCCATTGTAGCCTGTGTGAGCAGCTTTAAACTGCCATTTCGACCTGACAAAATTAACCTTTTTCCAGTCCCAAACCTTCCTTTTTGAGTCATATAAGTCACATCTAGGGTGGGCCCTGCACAGCCCAGAATGCAGGGTGCAATGTATTTAAAAAGTTGGACATGCATGTTTCAGTTTTTCATGTCCTGGTAGTGAAGAACTCTTACATTCATTTTCACTACTGCAAGGCCTACCCCTACCCTAGGATAACATTGTAGTTACCTTATTACATTTAATAAGTTGTAACTTCCAAATGAGAACAGGTGACCAGCTCATGTTTGGTGTCTTGGAATTGTAATGAAAAATCCTCTCTTATGGTAAAGTCAGATTTTAAATTACAATTTTGAAAATTTCACTTTTAGAAAGATGGTATTTTCTTGCCTTAGCCATTTAGTGCCTGCAGCCTGTCTCCGGGCCACATGACTAAGTGTAGCTGGCAGGTGGTCTGTGTTTGTTACTCCCAGACAGTGAGACAAAGGGAAGATAGGTGTTTGCAGAATGGACCACTCTGAGTTAACAAGGGGTAGGAGCTGTCACCTGCCACATTTACACATAGCAAAGGCTCTGCCTGAGCACTCTCAAAAAGGGCTTGTCACTAGTCTATTGTAACCCCAGAGAAGCTTTGGTCAAGATAGGGAGGAAGGGAATGCCTGACAACTTAGAGGGGTGGAATCCTCTCGAAGCTTCTCCCACTTCAAAGAAGGCACCTCATATAATTATTGGACCTCAGAACCAACTCTTCAGTACACTTCTGGACCTGTGGATACTCTGCCAGGAAGAAGGACTGCTGTGCTGCTTAAAGGACCGCCACTCTGCTGCACTGCTGCTCTGAAGGACTGCTGCAGTGCTGTGCTGACCTGCTGCCTGCTGCCCTTCTGCCTGGGTGAGAAGGACTGGGCCTGCATCGGTTGAACCCAGTACCACCATAGTGACTCCAAGGGCTAGTTGGCTGGCCTCCTGACTTAAGCCTTAGGGACAGAACGCTCTGACCACCTGTGAGTCTACCCTGCCACGCGGTGCCACCCCAGTCCTTGACCCTTGGAAGTGGGCCTAAGGTGCTCTGGCAGCCTCTGTGGATCCAATGGAACCAACGCATCTGATCTGCCATGTGGCGCAACCCCGAGCAGAACCGATGCATCGCCGCTGTTGCGTAGATCACCCCGTAGCAAAGATCCACATTGCATCACATCCACAGCCTCATCAGAACTGCTGCTGTGCAATGCATCCTTGGTGCAGGCCCTCTCATTCCCCATCGACGGCAGCGTCAATGACGACGCCAGAGTCTGCACCGCAGCCTCGCGAATCCGATACATCTCCCCAACTGCACAATGCATCCTTGATGATGGACATCGCATTCCAAGCCCTCGTTGACGGGATCATCAATGACGGCACAGGACCTCACATCGCAGCCTCGCCGCTCCTCAGAACCGATGCATCGCTTCGGCTGCGCAACGTATCTTCGACGTGTATCCATGCAATGCTCCACAAACCAGGATTTAAGGTACTCGTGTTCAGTCGGCCTAACTGGGTCCCTGTAGCTGGCCCGCCCTCCATCTCGCTCGGCCTGAACTTGTGTTTTTGTCCTGGTCCGGCGCAATCTGATATCTACAGTTGGTGCTTTGCGGTTTCTGTCGTTACTTTTACTGAAATCTTTTAAATTGAATATCTCCGGTTCTACTGATTGGATTTGTGTCGTTTTGGTCTTGTTTTATTTATTTAAAATCACTCTATTTTCTAATCTGGTGTGGGATACTTTCTGTGTGGTGTTTCCACTTTATTACTGATGGAAGTGTTGCACAAATACTTTACAGATTGCCTCTAAGTTAACTCTAAGTGCTCTGTGCCAAGCTACTAGAGGGTTAAGAACAGATTAATTTAGGGTTGGATTTTGCCTCACCCTGACAAGGATTATTGTTGCTGCCTGACCAGGGCTCACACGCCAGTCAACCATCAACCCACTTTCTTGCAGCCCCAATTTGAAAAGATGGGCCACTTTTTTTAATATATGATTTGCTGATGGGGCTGTAGGAAAGTGTCCTTTTTGTATGGTCACTCTCACGCTTTTTTGACCCAATGCTGATGGTTATAATCTGAACGTGTACTGGAGCAAGATCTCTGACCTCCTGGTCAGGGAAACTGATCTCCCCTCACGCAGCTCCGTCCTTGAGGCTCTGCCCCCTGTGCCTTTCAGGTTCCAAGTAGGTGTTCGAGGCCCTCCTCCACCCGCAGGCTCCTGCCTGTGCCTCATCCTTGGTGGTCCAGTGGGAGAGCCTTGCTCTTCTGCTGGTCCGCTCTGCCAGCCTTTTTTTTTGTCTGCTCTCTTCTCTATTTTTCCTTTTCTGTCCTTTTGCCTTTTCTCCTCTTTTTCACTGTTTTCCTCTGTTTCCCTTTTGCCTCCCTTTTTTTCCCGCCGCTGCTGCTCCCGCAGCCCTCCCCCCTGCGTGTTCCCGTTCCCACCTCCCCGCTGCTCTCCCTCCCCCGACCCCTACTTAATGGTGGCCGCTCCGCTGGAGCGCCGAAGGCACGCCAAAGGCAAGCCCGTCTGTGCCTGTCTGTGACCTGACCACGACCAGAACCAGGGGCCCTGGTCCTCCCACCCCCGCCGCTATGACTCCAGCACTCTACACGCAATCAACCCAGGACACAACAACGACTGCCAGCTCTTGATGTTGAGCAACGCCCAAGGCCCGTTCTCCTGCCGACACTGCCACTGCACCTTCACCCACCTCCGGACCCAGACAGCTCTTGCCAACCCTCCGGACGCCAGCACACCCAAACCCCTGAGCAGCAGCATCCTCAACGTACGCTCCCTGCACAGACATGCAGTAGAAATCTGGGACCTCCTCAACACCCTCTTGCCCAACGTCACCTTCCTCACAGAGACCTGGACCAATGCCAGGTCCGCTTCCGACAGCGCAACCGCCATCCCTGATGGGTACAAGATCCTGAGGAAAGACTGCCCCAACCACCCTGGAGGAGGCCTCGCCATCATCCACAAAAGCTCCCTCGGACTGACAACCTCCATCTCGAACGACGCCTCGCCCCCCATGGAACTCATCCATTTCCAGGTGCAGCCCAACTCCAGAACGACTCTATGTGGAACTCTCGCCTACAGACCTCCCGGACCCCGCTCCCCATTCACATACACCATCGCAGACTACATCGCACCCCATTCCCTCACCTTCATGGACTACTTATTGCTGGGAGACCTGAATTTCCACCATGGCAACCTCAGTGAACCCAACTCCACCGCCCTCCTAGAGAACCTCGCCAACATCGGACTGAAGCAACTCGTCACCACCCCCACCCATACGGCAGGTCACACTCTCGACCCCATCTTCGCTGGAGGAAACAACTTTCGCTTCAGTCACACCACACAACCTCTCTGGACGGACCACCACTGCGTCTACTTGTCCTTCTCGAAACCCACCGCACACAAGCCAATGCCACGCCTCCCGCACAGAAACTGGAGCAAGATCACCAAAGAGCACCTCACCTCGGCTGTCAGCTGCACTCCTCCCCCCACCACGACCGATGCCAACTCTGCACCCAACGACCTCCACCAATGAATCGCCGACTGCGCAAACACGCTCGCCCCCCTCCAGAACTCCAACAGACGACACAACTCGAAAGCCACCTGGTTCACCACGGACCTCCAAGAATCCAAGCGCTCGTCCCGACAACTGGATAAAGCATGGAGAAATAGCAAAACCCCGGAAGCACCCTGGTGTGCCATCGTGGCGGCCTACAGGGCCGCCACGATGGCACACCACCAACTCATTAGATCTACGAAGAGAAACTTCATTCAGGACAGAATCCTCTCCAACTCCCACAACTCCAAGGAGCTCTTCAACATCATACAAGAATTCGGCAGACCCCACAGCGAAACCTCCGACATCCCTCCCTCCCAGGACCTCTTCAACAAACTCAGCTCTTTCTTCCACCACAAGATAAGGACACTCTACGACAACTTCAATGACCAAGACCAAAGCACCGACCCAACACCATCCACCAGCAACGCCACCCAGCCGACCCTCCCCACCTGGACCCCTGTCACCACAGAAGACACCGCAAAGACCATGAGGAGCATCCACTCCGGAGCACACCCACTGACCCCTGCCCACAACACATCTTCCACAGAGCCACCTCCGCACCAGAACTACGACGGACAATCAACTGCACCCTCGAAACAGGCACATTCCCTGATGACTGGAAACGTGCGGAAGTCAAACCCCTCCTCAAGAAGCCCTCTGCAGACCTGACAGACCTCAAGAACTACAGGCCATCTCTCTCCTCCCCTTCGCCGGCAAAGTCACCGAGGAATTTGTCAACACCCAGCTAACGCATTTCATAGAATCCAACAACATCCTCGACTCATCTCAATCCGGATTCCGCAGCAACCACAGCACTGAGACCGCCCTCCGAGCCACAACGGACGACATCCGTGCACTCCTTGATCAAGGCCACACTGCAGCCCTCATCCTACTAGACCTCTCAGCAGCCTTCGACACCGTTTCCCACCGCACACTAGCCACCAGACTCCATGACGCCGGCATACAGAGAACTGCCTTAGACTGGATCCCCTCTTTCCTCTCCGGCAGAACACAAAGGATAAGACTCCCCCCCTTCCTCTCCAAACCCACAGAGATCAGATGCGGAGTACCCCAAGGATCCTCCCTCAGCCCCTTGCTCTTCAATATTTATTTATTTTATTTATTTATTTATATAGCGCTACATTCATCCCAACGGGATATCACGGCGCTGAGGAGGCGAGATCTGGTGCTGAAAAGAAGGGCGGGAGGAACGAAGGATCTGCTTAGGTGGGAAATAAATGTGTTTTTAATTAAATATCTACATGGCCCCCCCTCGCAACCATCGTCAGAGAACATGGACTCAGCATAGTATCCTATGCTGACGACACCCAGCTCATCCTCTCCCTCACCAAAGAACCCGACATCCCTAGGCACAGTTTCCAGGAAGGAATAAAAGACGTCGCATTCTGGATGAGAATCAGCTGCCTGAAGCTCAACTCGGAGAAAACGCAAGTCCTCATCCTCAGATGTACCCCCACCGTGTGGGACGACACCTGGTGGCCCCCCACCCTCGGAAACCCTCCTACCCCACAGACTACGCCTGCAACCCCGGCATCATACTCAACTCCTCTCTCACCATGAACAGACAGATCAACGCTGTGTCCTCCACATGCTTCAACACCCTCTGCATACTCTGCAAGACCTTCAAATGAATCCCCCCCCAAATCCAGGAAGACCATCACCCACGCACTCATCACCAGCAGGCTGGACTATGGGAACACTCTCTACACTGTAATCAACAAATCTCTCCTTCACAAACTCCATACCATTCAGAACGCCTCAGTCATACTCGTTCTCAGCCTCCCACGACACAACCACATCACCCAGCACCTCCACTGGCTCCCCGTCGGAAAAAGAGTGACCTTCAAGCTGCTCACACATGCCTACAAAGCCCTCCACAACACCGGACCCCAATACCTCAATGATAGAATCTCCTTCCACGCCCCCAAGAGAAACGTCCACTCACCCGAACTAGCCCTGGCCGAAATCCCCTGCATCCATAGAGCCAGAATGAGAGGTAGATCCTTCTCCTACATCGCGGCCAAGACCTGGAACGAACTCCCCCTCAGCATCAGACGAAGCCCGATACTGCAAGCCTTCAGAAAGGACCTCAAGACCTGGCTCTTCGAATGACCTCGGAGGTCCCCGAAACCCCGCCCCCTTCCCCCAGCGCCTGAAGACCCTTACGGGTGAGTAGTGCGCTCTATAAATTCCTGATTGATTGATTGAACCAGGCCCCAGTGCCAGTGCTCTCTCCCTAAATCTCATACATGTGAATTGGTAACCCCAATTGGCAAAAACTTTAACACCCTTATAAGTCCTTCGTAAAGGGTACCAGTGTTACCCAGGGCATGGGAGTTAAAGGGGTCACCAGTGCCTGAAGCACTGTTTGTGCCACCATGAGTGACCCAGGTAAAGAGATGACAGCAGTCCTGCCATTGCAGACTGCATGAGCAGTACAAATTGCTCGAACTCGACTTTGCCCTTACCATGTGTTGCAAGGTCAAAGCACTATTTTTAATATATGCCAGTCACCCCTAAGGTAGGCCTTCTGAGCCTGGGAGGCAGAGTGCATTATCTTAAAGGTGTGGACATATAAGTGCATGTTTATATGTCCTTATAGTAGCCTCTATCCATTAAGGGCTATTATAATTGATCAGGGGGCCATAGGATAAAATGGGCTAGCACCTGTGCACCCCCGAGGTTGCCATACCAGCTCCATTATGGTCCCACTGTAATATGTCATGTTTGGCATCAAACAACTTGTCTCATCACCCCTGACATGATTCCCATGTCAGATTTGATGTGACATGCACCCAGGTGGCTACCTTAGAGGTTGCCCGCCTGGTTGCCCCAGCCTTGCCTGTGTCCTGGCTAACAGCCCACAGCTGCTGCCACCAAGACAGGAATCTGACCCCCTGCAGGGAGGTGTGAACACTCTCTGGAGTCAGAAACAAAGGTGTCTCCAGGAAGGAGGTGATGCCTCCCTACCCGACAGGATGGCTAGTGACGTGGCACTTCAAGGTGATGAGCTTCAAAGCTTACACCGCCTCTGATATACAACCAGGCTGCCTCCCAGATGAGGAAATAGCCATCCTCCTGCCCCCAGGTACATTTGCATTTTGGCAGGCAGGAAAACTATGTAGTCAGGAGGTATAAACCCCCCAGAAGGCGAGCCACACCCCTAGGGTGGGTTACCTGATCTGTACAGCCAATTTATTTAAGTGGCAGAATAGAGGGTTCTGGGTAGCAAAGGTGGCACACAGCCCCGGATGTGGTCACCACAGGGGTGGATTATCCGCTGGGGCTAGTAGCCCATTGGCTATTTGCACCCACACCCCTAACACCCTTAAATCTAGGATTCAATAGGCACCCCGGCACCAGAATGTCAGTTCTGATTCAAATTGCAACAGAGGACAAAGAAGAGACCCGAGTCTGCGACTTCAGGACCTGCACAAAACAAAGGTGCGATACTCTGCACCTGTGGCAACCACCCTACAACTGCACGACTGCGACTTGTCCTGGACCAAAACTGGTTCCCCCAGACAGAGGGACCCCTTTGAAAGCCAAAGGCAACTCCAGACTCCCTTGGACTAGTGTCACTAGTCCCCTGCAGCCCGCAGGTAAAAGCACACTCCCGGAACCAAAGAATCGCTAGCCATCGGGCCCTCCGAGGGCTCCCTCAAAAGTAGATAGTCCAGTGCATTGTGGGAAACGCATTCCTGACCTCCAGCAAGTTTCAGGTGGCTACCATTTTGCCCAGACGTCAAAATATCTTCACGCTGACCTTACCGCTGCCAAGGCTTGTTTGTGGCCAGTCTGACTACCACTACCTTCACTCAACGGTGCAGCCCAAGGGAACATCACAGCAACTTCAAACCAACCACCTTAGATGCCCCATTGTTGCCTTTATGCATTTGTTTCCTCACCAGCACCATCTGAGCGATAAAACCAGTTCCCCTGCGGCTCCCACTTCAGCACCAGGGACAGCCAGAGCAACTCTGCACCCGGGCCCTACGAGCCAGGTAAAATTCAAATGACTGTCGTGGACTGATCCTAGGACCCGCATCACCTACCTCCCCAGTGGGTTCCACATAACGCGGCCTGCAAGAGACTGATTGTCACTAGTGTTTTTTACCATTGACCGCAATGATAAAGTTTTGCAGTATTGATTTGCACTGATTTATTTTTCCTTCTAAAATCCATAACTCCGGTTATACTCATCCAATTGTTTTCATTTTGGTGTCTAAATTTATATAGAAATCTGTTGTATTTTTATAAATTTATGTCGGATTTCTTTCACATCGAGTCGATTTATTAGTGTGAATCCAAAGGACCTATTTTGAGGTATTGTGAGAGTATTGCATAAGGAAGCCTAACAAACCTCACTGCATAATACTCCACTTTCCTAAAGGGGCCATTTTTATTTTGGTACCCGTGCCTATTTCCTCCTCCTGTCCGACGCAGCTCACAGTCATATGTCATGGACTTTGAAGGGCTATGGGAAAAATTAAAAGATATACCACTCTCACCTTCCCAGAACACAAAAACATCTCAGAGGGTCACATAGCAGTGTTACCATTCAGGTTTCAGACCTCTGACAGGTTCTAGCAGCAGACAGCTTACACCAAAATAGTATTGTTAGGATTTTTCCACAAACAGAATTAACGTGTGAGTCATACTAAGCTTTTTTAATATAGTCATGACATAACAGCTATAACTATAAAGATACAGAGGTCCCTATCAACAATTACAAATGAAATCACATTAACACAGAAACATAATAACAATTGTGTCCTTCAGTTCTTATAGAAAAATAGGCATTTTAATTTCCATCATGGAGAGCAAAGATAAAACAACAAGGGAAGTGGGGTAGTGTCACAAAATCAACAAAGGGGTAAATTAGAAACAAATGCTCAGGCATAAACAAACAAGAATGGCCAAGACTTAATCGATTCGATCGGCCAAACAAAATAATGAGAGCACCATTGCACAAATACAGAGTAACTTATATGAAACAGTGGTGTGTCAAGGTGCTAGAGTCGATGGCGTTTCGATCCCTAAGAGAATGGTGGGATCACCATCAGGACAAACCAGATATGTGGCCTGAGAGTGTTACCTGCTGGTAATTATAGAATAACGATGTATGGATACCCTGGGGGTACAATGGTCATCCATAAGGGCATCAAGGTCCTCGTGGATCAAAAGACCTGGACGTGCCTATCACAGAGCAGGGAGATCGGAATTCGAAAGATAGCGTCCAGGGCAGCCTGGGGGGGCTACGTGTATGCCTGCTGCCTGGAAAGGGAACTGAAAGCTGGAATAGTGACGCGGGAAAAGGGGTCAGCGGGCAGCCTGCGGTGGCGAGTCAGACTGCAGAGCAAGGATGTGACCCGTAGTGCTCAAGGGTAATTGGGCAGGCGATAACCTTACTAAAGGATGTACATCAGCAAGGACCATCGATATGGTTTGCGGCCTATTCAGGAGTTGGCAGGCACGTCCGAAGAGATTTCATTTGTAATTGTTGATAGGGACCTCTGTCTCTTTATAATTACCCACACCCAAGATCCCTTTTTGACCCTTTGGGTTCCCTTGTCTCTTTAAAATATAACAGCAATTACACTTTGGCACTCAGGAAATAGTGTCACCAAATATGTCAATGGATGATCACTAATATATCCATTAAATATATTTAGGAGACTAAATAATTTCTTTCCCAAGTATCACGTGATTTGTGTCTAGATGCACAGTTTGCTACAAATACAAACATTCATTTTTGGATAAATAAACTCAGTCCCGGCAAACAAAAGCTTATAATTTTCATGAAAAACAAACACTTTTTGTCCTCAAACACCAGCTTTCGGTTTTAGTAAATATGCATTTTGTTACCAACAACCTACCCTGTCCACGATGGCCATTCAAGAGACTGGACTGCAGAATGGCATCAGCAGCATGAAAACAGTGTGTCAATTCTTGAACTACCACATTTCCCAATGCTTCTGCAGAGAAAATAGTCTATGAACCTGCACACCAAACACCTGCAAAACCACTGGGCCTGAGTTCAGGCACTTTAATAATTACACAATGTTGTCCTCAGAGTATGTACACATGCGCACTCCCTAACCCCCACCCTGAAAGCAACAAACTTTAGTAAATCTGAGTTTGCATCACAATTCTGTGCAAAGAAGGGGGGAAATCTGTCTAAATTTAAATACCTACAACTATCATTATGGATAGTGGTGCATAAAGGCAAACTGCAAACTCCAAGGGGTGCTAAGGCTTGTCTGCAGCTACCAATGCTTAAAAAGGAAATTGCGAAGTGGTATGGACTGTTGTGTCATGCTGAAGATCAAGCTGTCATCGCCTAATAGAATACGGGATGGATTCTTGTTGAGCAACCAGTCGGAGACATTAGGGCAAGTATCTTTTTGCACTTTAAACAATGTTGTCAGATCTGCTGCTCTTAAAAGAAACCATCTGTTTAAATTATGCAGGGCTTACTGGTTCCAGTATAAGCTTTTGAAGATTTCCGGTATGACTGAGAGGTGTCGCAGGAAGTATAACCTTACCAAAGCGGAAGCACTCCATATGTTCCTCTAGTGTTCCGGAATGGAAGTATTCTGGAAGAATATAAGCTCAGCTATATCAGATGTAGTCAGCAAAAAAAATTAAGTTTGCGCATACTTGGCCTTGTTTGGAATATCACAGGAGACTGAAGAAGAGCCCACAAACTCGAAGGGAAGAAATTTAACTTTTTATCTGATAGTGAGATATGTCATCTGTAGGAAATGGACTGACCCCATTGCTGATAAGCTGGAGAATTGGTTAGCGCAAGCAAAGAAGGTTTGCTTGATGGATTTAAGGAATCAAAAGTATAAAAGCAAATTTTACCTATGGGTCCCAGTGACCGAATGGCTGAGAGTTAGACATGAATGTGTCCTAATATTAATATCACCATAGGTGCTGTTTTTCTTCATAAGCTAAAGCAACAGCCTAAGACCCTTTATGAAAGGAATAACCCCAGGTCTTGGAAAGGGCGGTGTAATGACCTGCGTGTCATGCTCTTCCTTTTAACACATTGTGAGTCTAAGAGTTCCTCATTCTAGAGTTTCCATCTAGTTTGAGTTGCTCTAGAACACACATGATTCAGTTGCTGCTGGCGCTGCGTGGGTAGGACGTTTCTCCTTGTAGATGCTCTACTTTGAATAAACAGCTTTCCTGTCTACTTCATCTGGTGTGCCACGACCCTACTTTATCACACTGGCGACGATCTATAAAAAGGACCCACAGCCATTTACTTCTCTTCACAAGAAACGTCCTAACACAACGTTCTGCACGACGATCACTACAACGATCTACACGACGACAACATCTCAGCTCATCCGAGTGTGAAAGGTACTGTTTGCGCATTCCGCCAGCCCCGGGTTTATTTTTCTACCAAAACGCGTGTTATTAACTTTAATTACTAAAAGGCCTTACCATTACTGCATGCGCACTCCTCGCGCTTCCTCTACCTCGTGCAACCCAGTCGTCACCCCGGCAACCATACCTCACGTCTACTCTGCCTCGTGGATGACGCTTTCCTGCTGAGTCTCCCTGGTAACGTCGCCCGCCTTCCGTGGAGCAACGCAATTTTCAAAACATAGTTACGTGCCACAGTTCGTCTCTAAGCAACCAGGACGCTTTGTTACTTCATTGAAGATACGCATTACACGCTTCAGCGCGTCACATTGCCAAGCAACGGAGGACGCATCCATTCATTAAATATACGGGCCACGGGCAGCACGTCACTTTTCCTAGCAACGTAGCACGCCTTCTCACACCGCGTACTCCATATGTTTTGGTGTGTGACTCGCACAATCAGCGAAGTCTTGCCGCCTGCCCTTAGTGCGTGTCTTGCACAGACAGCGACCTTTTCACACCTTCCTCGCTCGCAGGCACAGCTGTTGTCAGTGTTTAAAAACACTTTGCCTTCTCGCCTGCCTTCTTCGCTGATAGGCACAGCCTCCCATCTGATCTTTCTTCATAATCTCTGTCTCTTCTGGGTGACAACAAACTTTCCACAAGCTCCTTTGGCAGTTTCACCTCCTCGCCTGCTCGCGGTGATAGGCACACCTTGCCATTCTCTCAAGTGCCTTCATTTCGCCTTCTGCAGTGATAAGCACACTTCTTCTTAAAGTGCTTTCACCACTCTTATTTTCTACGGTGACAGGCACACCACATTGACCATTTTCACAAGTGCCTGCTACAGTGATAAGCACACTACTACTTAAAGTGCTTTCACCATCCTTACTTACTGACGGTGACAGGCACACCACATTTTTTCTCATGTGCCTTCACTTGACCTGCTACAGTGATAAGCACACTACTACCTAAAGTGCTTTCACAATTTCAACCTTTATACAGTGACTGGCACACCACGTTACTACCTGACATCTTCTACTTTCAAAATGCAAAACGTCACACCACCACCTTTTTTTCCTATGCAATACTGGTGAGCCTTCCATTCGCTGGTCAAAGTGGAAAAAGGTCTTCCTCAATTATGCAAGGGTGTGCGGAGTATCACTGAGTGCTGAGAGGAAGTCAGCTTTACTTTTACACTGCTTAGGCTCAGAGGGGCAAGAGGTTTTCGAACACCTACCAGACCTTAACGACACAGAATCTGATAGCCTCAACGAATTTGAGATTTGTTTGAAGAAATTAGACAAGCATTACCTCCCCAAAGTCAGTACCATCTTAGAGCGTTATCACTTTGGGAAGCGTGTACAACAAGCTCAAGAGTCTGTTGAGGTATATGTAACTCACTTGCGCAAACTGGCCTCCACCTGTAAATTTGAGGGCGCACTTGAGGAATGTATTCAGGACCAGATTATGTTGGGTTGCAGCATAGAAAAAGTCAAGGACGAACTTTGGCAAAAAGATGACCCCAAATTGGATGAGATCATCTCGATTGCCAAGCGCATTGAACACTCCCTTGCCTGTGTTGAGGTTATGAAAAAGGAAAATGGCACTGCTGGTGATAAAGTACAAAGTGTAACCAAGACAAAAGTGTTCAAACAAATTGAACCTCAACCTTCAAAGACTAAAAAGGCCTTTTCTGGAAAATGTTTCTGCTGTGATATGGTTGGTCACCTGGCCAACGATAAGTCATGTCCTGCGTTGAACTCTAAATGTCTGAATTGTGGGAAAGTTGGCCATGTAGCAAAAGCTTGTAGAGCCACCGAAATATAAAAAGAACAAGCGGGTGAAAGAAGTTTGGATACAAAACGAGTCCGATTCTGATCCCGATGAGTTGCATTGTGGTGAGGTCTTAGCTCAGGTCTGTCAGGGCAAGTGCAAGAGTCCCGTTGACAGCGTTCAAGTAAATGGTCTCTCTGTTAAAATGCTTTTTGATTCTGGGGCAAAAATCACTTTGGTCCCAAAAAGCTTTTACGACATCTCTTTATTGGGCAAAGTCAAGGTTTTCATACCAGATATCAAACCCCTCGCTTACGGGGGCCAACCCATAAAGTTATTCGGCTTCTTTGAGGGTGACATAGAATACAGAGGTAAACTCACTGCTGGAAAAATCTACATCTCTTCCAGAGGTGACAGTATTGTAAGCTGGATCCACCAGGCTGATCTCGGAGTGATGCTGGTTCCTGGTGGTGATCCATGTATTGTCCTAAAGGATGACCTCCCATCATCACTCCCTAACAGTGCTGGTGAACCCGAGGCCACCAATGTTGATCAAGTGAACGACTTGCGCACTGAGTTCGAGCAGGTCTTCAGTGAGAAGTTGGGTTGCTTGTCTGACTACACACATAGTATTACCCTGAGGGCTGGTGCCACCCATGTCACATGCAAGGTGCGTAGTGTGCCCTTAGCGCTAAGGGAGTCCATGCACAATGAGCTGCAAAAGTTGGAGAGAGAAGGGATTATTGTTGAGACTGAGGCCAGTGATTGGCTGGCTCCCGTGGTTCTCGACCCGCAAGGCTTCTGGCGAGGTGAGACTATGTGTGGACTTGCGTGCTCTCAACCGTGCGGTCATTGTCGACAAATACCCTCTCCCTAATATTACGGAGATGCTGACACAACTGGACGGGGCTGAAGTCTTCTCCACACTTGACCTTAGGGCCGCATACCACCAAATCAGGATTGATGCCGATTCCATGAACCTTACTGCGTTCATAACGCCATTTGGGACATATAAGTTTACAAGGCTTCCCTTTGGCTTGAATTCCGCAGCCTCCGTCTTCCAGGGAGCTATGGAGGACATCTTACGTGGGTTACCTGGTGTTAAGATATACCAAGACGACGTGCTAGTACTTGGCTCTTCCCAAAAACTGCATGA
This sequence comes from Calotriton arnoldi, assembly GCA_963921515.1. Classification (NCBI taxonomy): domain Eukaryota; kingdom Metazoa; phylum Chordata; class Amphibia; order Caudata; family Salamandridae; genus Calotriton; species Calotriton arnoldi. The sequence continues at coordinate 881,072 of CAWUFW010007663.1, read as the reverse complement.
TGAGAGGCTTAGGGTCGTTTTAGAGCGGTTTAGGTCACATGGTTTGACCTTGCGCGAAAATAAGTGTAAGTTTAACATCTCTGAAATTGAATATTTGGGGCATAAGTTGTCAAAGAAGGGCGTTAAACCAAGGGACCATCTGGTGAAGACCATTGTGAATCTTCCCATGCCACAATCCAGAGATGATTTAGTTACCTTTCTGGGCATGGCCGAATATTACAATAAATTCGTGCCACAGTTCGCTTCTCGCACTTTCACCCTAAGGTCACTTCTGAAGAAAGGTGTGAGATTTACCTGGTCACCCCAGTGTCAAGTGGAGTTTGACGATATCAAAAATGCTTTGAGTGGGGCACCCTCTCTCCAGAGTTTCGACACTGCTGCTCATTCCATCCTCATCACGGATGCTAGCTCCAAAGACCTCGGCGCTGTCCTTAAGCAGGTGAAGGATGGAAAGGAGATAACCATCATGTTTCTCTCGAGGGCGCTGGTGGGGCCGGAAGTGCAGTATTCTGTCATAGAGAAGGAAACCCTGTGTATATTTTGGGCAATTAAGAAACTCAAAAAGTTCCTTTGGGGAAGTTCTTTTGTAGTACAATCCGACCACAAACCATTGAAAGACCTATTCATCAAAAAGAGTTTGGATGCTGTTTCCTCAAGGATCTCTAGGTGGATAGTCGCACTCCAAGACTATGACTTTGTGGTAAACTTTATACCAGGTGCTCAGAATAAAGTTTCAGATTGTCTTTCCTGCCTTGTCCTGACCAATCCAAATGCTGCCCCTGATAGCTCCAGGGACTCGTGGGAAGATGACAATTACAAAGTGTGTGAGGTCATGACAGAGGTCTTGAGCGAGGAAGAATGGAAATCTTCCATGGATGGGGATCCCACGATCCTTGAAGTCTGCAAGTTGGTGACTGGAGGGTGGGGAGGCATAAGAGGTCTGAATGAAGAAACACGCAAGTTCTGGAATGTGCGTCACGAGTTGTCTGTCTGCTCTGGTTTACTTTGGAGGGGCACGAAGCTGGTTTCTAAACTCCCCGTCAGGTCGAGAATTGTTCACCAAGCTCAACAGGGACATCAGGGCATCTCAAAAACCAAAGAGAGGATTTGCTTGCACTTCTGGTGGCCTGGCATCGATCTCCTTGTCGAGCGCATGGTGAGGGATTGCACGGAATGTAATGCGTGTGATAAGGCCTATAATACCAGGGTTCAACCCATGGTTGTGCGAGACATCCCTACTCGCTGTTGGCAAGAGGTAGCTTTAGACCTTCTGGGTCCCATTACGAGCAGTTCTGGCCAGTCCTATGTCCTGGTACTAATAGACATGTTCTCTAGGTGGCCGGAAATTAAGATCACACACAACACTGAAACTAGAGACGTTGTCAAGTTCCTTGACGAAGTCTTCTCAAGAGAAAGACTTCCAGACTGTCTCCTGACGAACAATGGGGTCCAGCTGGTCTCGAGAGAGATGGAGGAGTACTTGGCAAAAAGGGGGATTAGACACAAGCGTTGCGCCCTCTACCATCCCGAAACCAACGGAATGGTGGAGAGGTTTAACCGTGTCTTGAAGAAATCCATCCAACTGGCCAAGGCTCAGAACAAGGACTGGAAGTCAGAAATAGTGGAACGTGTGATGGTTTACCGTCTCACGCCCCACTCCACCACGAGAAAGTTTCCCTTTGAACTGTTTCGGGGACGGTGGCCCAACACACACATGTTCTAAGTGTGGATGAGAGACAAAGGTGCTAGTGTGGGTTTGAGTGCGGATTCTGGTGTGATGCCCTCTAATGCAGACTCTGGTGTGGGGTCCTGGCAAGAAAGTCAGAACTTGAAGATTGCCAAAAGGAAGGAGTATTTCGATGCCAGGCACGCTGTCTCCCACACACGTGTACGAGTGGGTGACAGGGTGAGGGTATGCCTTCCCCAGAGGTCCGGTGGGGTTTCAAAGTTCTCCTCACCTTTCGTTGTGAAAAAATCTTTCAAAATGCCGTGAAATTAAATGATGGTCGCATTTGGAACCTAAATAGAATTGCTCTCTTGCGCACTAATGTTCAAACCGAGTTAGTAGCTCCAGGAAAACCTTCCAATAGTGTGACAACACTGCGTAGGAGTTCTCGCACGGGAAGAATTCCAGCAAGGCTACGTGATTTTCTTTTGCATTAAGGTACTTTTGCATTCTTATGTTACTGTGTTTTTCTTTCCTTTGTTTTCTTATGTAAAGGGGAAAGGTGTGTAATGACCTGCGTGTCATTCTCTTCCTTTTAACACATTGTGAGTCTAAGAGTTCCTCATTCTAGAGTTTCCATCTAGTTTGAATTGCTCTAGAACACCCATGATTCAGTTGCTGCTGGCGCTGCGTGGCTAGGATGTTTCTCCTTGTAGATGCTCTACTTTGAATAAACAGCTTTCCTGTCTACTTCATCTGGTATGCTACGACCCTACTTTATCACAGGCGGAAACGCTGATATGGCTATTATTGATGATTGGGTCAAGTTGACATGGTGATGAGCACAAAAAAAACATGGAATGCCTCCTCGACCCAAGGTAACACAAGCCAGCACTATGTGCAGACTTGTGTTACTATTTTATGAAGCTATGCAGATTGGGAATTGTGTGGCTTATTAAATCCTGAAATACATTTAGCATCGGGCTGCGTCAAAAAGGTGATGCAACCCCAATCCAATATCGTAGTAGATCTGGGCCTGAGTCCCCTTGAGAGAGCCACAGCACTATTGAAGGCCCTGCCAAAGTGCGAGCCAATTGGGCTGAGGGGTTAACTGGCTGAAAGTGCAGGCACTTATTGTGGTAGCACCTGAAGTACTCTCTGGTGGAGTAGGCTACAGAAAATTCAAAGCAAGCTCGTAGGTAGTGGTCTTGGTTGGTGTTTTACCTTTGGAGAGAACTTTGAGGGCCCGAGGAGGCAAACAAATTTAATATATAATCCTCACAAGGGCCCTCATATTCAATGATGAAAACTGATGGGGAGGTATTGTACAGAAGACAGCAACAGAGGAATAGAGCATGGCTCATACTGAATACAAGCAGTCATGGTCGGTTCTTTGTTAGATCCAATGGGCAACAGGTGAGAAAATTGCAGGCAGGCACTATATACAGTAGACATGTTTAGCGATAATGCTATAAGCATGCAATAGACAAGCTCTTCTGTTGTAGACGACCTATTGTGGACAATACCAATATATACAGCAGGCTTTAGATCAGCCCATTACTTTCCATTGATTGGATTTCTCACCAATTTAATTTGCTTACTTCATATCTGATTGCTTTCTTTCCTCTTCTTGTGTTTGTCCTGCCTCTGGAACATAGCGTCTTTATCATCTTCTTAAATGGGTGACTGCTTACAATTAGGGAGATCCTTCTTTGTCTTTTCTTTCAGGACTCCGCTGGATCACATGTGTTTTCTTGCTCTCTCCATTAGGTGCTGATTCCCCCCACAAATTTCAGTCCTAACCCCCCACTCCAGCTCTGTGTTCCTTCTCTAAGCTTCTCCAAGCTTGAACATTGCCCTACCCACACTTATTGGCTTTTATTTTTAATTTTTTTTTTTTAAAGAAATAGCACCCCAACCCCAGTCTCATTTGATCTCATTACTCCCTATACCCACGCCTCCTCACTCAGAATTTTCTACATCCCCTCACCTGCTCCTCCATTGTTGCCCTGCCCCTACCTGTCTCATTCTTTTTAGGAGGGACAGGCAACAGCAATTTACGACCTGGCTGCTCTTTTCTCTTTAAGCACATATGTGCATATATTTTTTTAATTTACCACTCCAAGATTGACACCTGCCATCTTGAAAAGGAAAATTAAAAGTAAAAAATATGCATCATGACATATATGTGCAAATACATGGTGACGCATGCAAAGTATACACCATCATGCCACCACAGCTTTTTTTTAAATGTTTTTGCTGATGCTCTTCCACATCTGTAAACGTTTTTTTTCTTTTTGCTAGTGTGGAACAGCATCAGCAAAAAGCACTGACATTGTATCTAGTATCCACAATGCTACCCGGAAATCTGAGGATACTGAAGAGCAAAGAAAATTATAGAAAGTGCCAGCAACTCAGTACAGAATACCCTGACAGATACGAAAATGTAAACGTAGATCATGAATTATCCACAACTATCAGAAAAGAAGCAAACCAAGTTTCAATAAACAAAGGTGGAGGAGGGGTAACAATTCCGTTTACTAGCTGTGAATCTGCAACAGTACCTGGCCCTCCCCTAGGCGAAATGGTCATGGGAGGGACTGGGGAACTTGAGTAGCACAACAAAGAAACCAGCAGCAATTAAAAATAGACTGAAACAGGTCCCTATAGGGTCCTATATTTATGTTGAATTTACAAGTACAAACTCTAATCTCTTTCTTAGTGATGTGTGTAAAGAGCCTCAAGGTAATCCAAGTCAGTACTTGTATCTGTTATTTTTCACACGTTTTATTTCATGTTGCATTGTACGAAGGCCCTTTATTTCATTTTCCCGCATGTATTTCTGCAGTTTTGTTTTTCAGGCAACTTATGGATACTGCTAAGGTGCCTCTAGGTGTCTGACTAACTTCAGGGTGTTGATTGATGTTCGTAATGGGGCACGATTGAGAGCTCTAGAGTGGAAGTTCAAACCAATGTGAGTTTCTCAATATACCCGTCACTGTGTCAAGCTATAAAAAAAATGTACTTCTATCTCTCACACTTCCTCATCCACTACACCGCCAAGTGAAGTGTCTGATAACACTTTAGGCATCTTGGTGTCCATCATGCATGGCATGACACTTCACAGATAGGGTCAAAGCAAAGAAAACACACTTCCAACCATACACAACATAGCATGCTATCCTTTTGATCAGGCACTTCAATGTCCCCCACAGGGGATAAAAGTGCTATACAAATGCTAAAATAAAAAGGAATTCAATACAACTGGCCACGTTATTGCCAGAAAGCTGAAATACAACACACCTATACGAAACGTGAGACCTGCACAATCGAATCTACTGGTCATTCTAAAACTTCGGAAAAGCTGATCCGGTTAGGGCGGTTTTGCAGTACTTGAACCTTTTATAAGGAGCTCGATTCGACAAACTTTCTTCTTGAATCTAATCTGAAGCAGTTCTGTAAAAGTTTGAAAACCTGGGTCTTCAAACAAGCATAATCCGTTTAGCTCTTCCGGATTCGTTTCCTAGTCTCCTCGTTTTGCTGATTCTATTTTAGCACCAAGGATGCTCAGGGCGAACGTGGGTCTATAAAAAATGAACAAATAACATACAGAAAGCGTGAAAAGACAGAAATGAACATATAACATATAGAAGGCGTGAAAAGACAGACGGAGGAGATAAATATTAGGACATAGAGATGGAGAAACTGCAAAAAGATGTTTGGAGAAAAAGGACATTAGTGAATAACTCAGAAAGATATTACAGCAGAAACTGATGCAAAGGAAAGAATGGGAGTGCTCATTTATCTGATTCTGCATAAAAATCAGTACTAACAAGCATTGGTCTGGGTGGTGTATGAGCTCCTGGTGTGATATAATTGGATTCAATACCAACAGCCTGATTAGGATGGCGGTCCCACCGTCATCCAGCATAGCGGTCCAACCGCTGCATTATGAAGCAGTGGGTGCGACCGCTGCGGTCCGACCACCATGGAAAGGCTGTCGGAGACGGACTTTGGGGGACCCTAGCAGGGCCCCCGACTCCCGTAGGCCTCTGCTATGAGGTCCAGAGGGCACCTGTGGTGCCTCCACAAACATCCATGCCCATGTGCCAGGCACCAAATGGTGCCTGGCACACGGGGCATGGGTGTTTCAAAACATCCCCTTTTCCACTGAGGCTTGTTCTGCTCAGTGGCGTCACTAGGGTGGTGCGGGGGGTGCAGAACGCACTGGGTGACACCATCACATGGGGTGACACCTTTCCCAAATGAGACTATTTACTAAATAGTCTCATTTGGGAAAGGTGTCACCCCATGTGATGGTGTCATGGGGTAAGTCGTGAGGGGGTGACACCATGAGTTACCGCACTGGGTGACACCAACCCTAGTGACGCCGCTGGTTCTGCTGCACTTTTCTGGGCCGCAGCACAAGCCGCGATACGAAAAGGGGATGTTTCCGACCTAAACGGCGGTCGCATCCTAATTTGGCGGGTGGAACCGCTGGCTACATGTCGATCGGTTTCCAAACCGCTTCGATGGCAGTCGATCGTAATTAGGCCCCAGGTGGCACAGACAGGGGCATCACAAACTGGTCTGGTAGCCTGCTATGTCAAACAGGATCCGAGTCCACATATTTTAGCCCACAGCAATAATTTCAAGGACAGGGCTCTTGTAAAGGATTCCTAGTTATGCTTCTTAGGCATTGCCTCTCGTAGAAACTTGCCATCTTTTTTTTGTATCCCACTTAAAGCACAGATGTCAGCAATATCGCGATATCTGCAACTGCAACAAAAGACTTCTGTATGGCTGGCAACGATGCAGCACTTACAAGAAATATGCAGCGCAAACAAAACCAACCTTTTAGAGAACAAAAAAAATGGAAATACAACTGCTTTCCTATACGAACGGTACTCCAGAGAATCCCAGACAATGTCTCTAAAGCAAAGCGAATGTGACATTGAATCAGCACTTCCCACGCACCCCTGCTAAAGTAAAGCCAGAGGCGGTAAAGCATCTGTAAACTGGCAACATCATGCGATCATTTCTCTTTCTGGGATGATACAAAAAAAAAGCAGAACATCAATAACGAAGCAAACATTTTTTATTAAAAAACACTATTCAAGCTAGACTGAGCCATTTAATCTGCATTTTCTCCCGTGAATTTCTTGTTCTAGTAACACTAAGGCCTCAATTACAAGCTGACCCAGGAATTCCACTCATTCCACTCTGCTCCATTTACCACCAGCTGAGAACTGGTAAATGACTGTGTTAAACCCCTTGAAATTCAGATGTGCACCCTGTAAATTAGGGCCCGCACAATTAGTCTCAAGTCCTTGGGGTTTTCCTTGGAATAGGCAAATATGTTTATGGAAATACTGGCCACTAAAAGTATCCGAAAAGAGGGTGCACCATCATCGGTGGCCTGCCACAGTCCTGAGAGAGGCAAGTCTGTCACATGATTGATACTGCTCTAACCCTACCTACCTTTCAGAAGCATTGCATTTTGGTGCTTGCCCTATTTTTTGATAAGCTTAGGCATACACATGATACAGCCCCCGTCTCTTCGGTCCCTTTCGTATAGCACATCCTTGTCTCCGCCAGTCTGCGCCGCACATCTGTAAGTCAGCATCACTCCTTGCAGCCTCCAGCTCGGATGCGTTGCCTTTTTGCTGGATCTATTTTTAATGAAGGGAAAGCATTTTAAGGTTGTCTGCTTATCAACTACCCTTCTGGCGTTTTAATGAGCTGCTACCACAAATACTATTCTCGTGGCAGATCACAAACGAATTCACAATTGCTACATGTTTGAGATGAAGGTAGGGGGGAGGAGATGGAGCTGTGTACAGGGTATCACGTTGGCAGCTTTCTCTTGTCCTGTAGAAAGTCAGGGGAGGAAACTCATATTACCGGAGGACGGGTGAGCGTCACAGGTCAACAAGTACCTATGTGACAGCTATTGGCTTTGTCAATTTTTATTTTAGACATGCTGCACAGCAGTGCGAGGGGGTGGCAAATCAAGCACGGACAGCGGACGGAGGGCAGGGGCTGATGGAAAGAAAGCGCAGACAGTGGGAGAAGGTGGGGTGGAAATAAAGCACGGACAATGGGAGGAGGGGGGAAGGGGGTTGCAAGTCAAGCAACCACAGAGGGAGGAGGGCAGGGGATGGGAAATCAAACACGGACAGAGGGAATAGGGAGGGAGGTGCACATAAACCACAGACAGCAGGATGGACAGCAGTTGAAGGGAGGGGTGGGGGGGAAGAAACAACGGACAGCAGTAGGAGGGTGGGGGAAAGCACCACGAGGGAGGGAGCAGCAACAGTGGGAGGACGAGCTGAAGGAGAGGAACTACAAACTCTACAAGACTGCATGTAAAAAAGCAAAAAAAAGTACCTGTAGGAGCGTGCAGCCAGTGGAAGGACACTGGCTGCAAGCAGGAAGTTGGACTTTGTCCATGCTCTACGGCAGGGATAACACCAAGCCCCATGAGGAAGCCGGAGGCAAGAGGAGGCGCTGACCAATAAAAAGCAAGGAAACAAGTGTGACGTTAAAGCCAATTGTTGGACTTCGCCCTTTTTGCAGGCTTATCCCCAAACGTTTTGTCTTTTTCCTCCTATTTTTTCTGACCTGTTTTTGTTGGTTTTAGGACTCTGGGTACTTTACCACTGCTAACCAGGGTTAAAGAGCATATGATCTCTGTATAAATTGCATTGGTGATTGGTTTATTCATGATTGGCATATTTGATTTACTTGTAATTCCCTAGTAAAGTACATCAGGTGTGGCCAGGTTAGGTCAATCAAATCCCACTAGTGGGCCTTCAGCACTGATTGTGCCACCCTCATGAGTAGCCCTACAAACATGTTTCAGACCTGCCACTGCAGTGTCTGTGTGTGCAGTTTTAAACTGCTATATCGACCTGCAAGTGCACCCACTTGGCAGGCACAGACCCTCACTTTTACTACACGTAAAAGTGTAGGCCGAAGGTAGCCCTATGGGCAGAGTGCAGTGTATTTAAAAGGCAGGACATGGACTGCTGTGTTTTACATGTCCTGATAGTGAAGTGCTGCTAATTTCGTTTTTCACTATAGCAAGGGCTATCTCTCCCATAGGTTATCATTGGACCTGCCTTGTAATCCCTTACAAGTGTAACTTCCAATTGGGAAGATATAGAGATTTGGAGATTGGGGTCACCGAACTCACAATTTAAAGATACATCTTTTACTGAAGTTGGTTTTTAAATTACATGTTTGAAAATGCCACTTTTAGAAAGTGGGCATTTTCTTGTTTTGCTATTCTGTGCCTCTGCCTGCCTGTGGAATCCACGTCTAAGGGAGGGTGACATTTGGGCTGTTTGTGCATTCACTCTAGACAGTTACACAAAGGGAGCTGAGGTGTGCCCTGCATAACCTGATGGTCCATCACCAGGCTGATGGGTCTTCCTGAGCTAGAGTGGTGGGAGGAGTTGTCAATGGCACCTGAATAGTGCTGTGCTTGTCCTCACACAAAGCTGTCTCCACCCCTCCCCGTAGTGTGTCTGGATCCAGGTCAGGAAAAGGCAGGGTGTTGTGCACTAAAAAGACTTTTCTTTGAAGTTGGCCTACTTCAGAGGTAGAAACTGGTATACACTGGAGCTGTGACACCATAACTTCATAACACTTCTTCTGAACTAAGAGGACATTCTGTCAGGAAGAAGAGCTGGATGCTGTAGGAGGGGAACTGCCACTCTGCTTGTTGCTTTGTTGTGCTGGCCTCTTGCTTGCTGCTTCTGTCATGGGAGTGAAAGGACTGGACTTTGCTTCCTACATCCAACTTCCAAGGTTCTCCAACGGCTTGTGTGTGCTTGCCTCCTGTTAAAAAGTCTCTGGGCCATCAAAGATTTCATCTGCAGTCCCTCAACTCCTCTGCTGGGAGGTCTGACCTGGCAAGTGGTGCCAATTCCAGTTCTGGGCCCTTGGAGGTGGTTTTGCTGCTAAGAAACCAAGAAAATCCATGCATCGACTCTCAGTGCCTGTTTCCAACACAGCACTGCTGTGCGGTAGAAAAACCAGCATATCGCCGCAGTGCAGCCAAAGAATCCATGCAGCGCCTGGGGTACGGCTGAAAGATCGCCGCAACCCAAGTCCCGAGCACCGTGTCACCGACGTCCATGGTGCACACTCCAACTCCGGCCCAGACCCTGCTGTGCGGCTGAAGAAATCAATGCATCACCTGCTTCGTGGCTGGGAAATCGGCACAGCGATTGATCTGCCACATTGACCCAGCGCGTCTGGATTTTCAACGCATCGTCCCTGTGCGCCAAGGTCTTCATCCACATTACCCAGCAGTAAGGAACCAAGGCCGCATGTCCGGAGATTGACTCATCACCTCCCCTCACAGTTAGGAATTGACGCATCACCTCCCCTAACAGTAAGGAATCACCACATTACCTCCCCTGCACTGCGGTATGGAACCGACGCATCACCTCGACTGACAGTTGCAACTGCAACCTAGATATAAACAAGATTTCATTGATTAAAATGTTATATTTTTTTTATGTACTTTCGTGTGAATGAGGTAGAGTGAATGAAGTATGATAGATAACAGTATGGATGTGAAATGTTAACTTGTTTGGAGTGTTGGGTGTAGTGTTAAAAATCTATTTTCATTTTAAATACTCTTAAGTGTCTCTTCGATAAATTGAATCTGTCATCCATACTACCATGATATCAATTATGAAAATGTACTTTTGCTTTTCAAAAAATAAAAACGAAATATTATATAAAAAGAAAATGTTCTCTAACAATAAATGATTTATTTTTTGGTCCTCAATGCGCAATAAACAATTTAGGAGATATCAGGGGTCCCGTTTGTATCTGTACCAGCCTATATCTGCCTCCGAACTCAAGGAGGGGGGGGTAATCCTTCATTCCGACGGGCCCCCTATCTTCCTATCCTTCCTGTTCCGAGGGGAACGCTGCATTCTGGGGTCACCAGCGCAGGTCCGTTATTTGTGGGTTATTGCTATGGTGCATAATCATTGGACAAAGCAAACACGAGGAGATGATGGACGGAGCGCTGAAACTTTTCAGACGCTCATCCCCCGTGTACCAGGAGGTGAGTGTCTGAAAAGTTTCAGCGCTCCGTCCATCATCGACTTGTGTTTGCTTTGTTCGCCCTAAGTTGGCAGGGTATGCCCAGACGTGGGTCCCTTGCTCACTTTGCCACTGGATTCAAGCTAGTCTGGCTGATGAAGGGTGTTACCCAGAAACCGGTCCCAGGATGCTTGTTTCTGGGTCAGGGAAGACCTGGCTTGGCAGTTCGGGCTGGACTGTTCCCATGAGGCACAGGGTCAAGACTGATTTGCATATAGCTGGGTCTGAACTGAGGTGGCGAAGTGAGCTAAAGAATGATGATGGATTCAACCCAGATCTGTGACTGGAGGTGAGTGTCTGAAAAGTTTCAGCACTCCGTCCATCATCTCCTTGTGTTTGCTTTGTTCGCCCTAAGTTGGCAGGGTATAGCCAGACGTGGGTCCCTTGCTCACTTTGCCACTGGATTCAAGCTAGCCTGGCTGATGAAGGGTGTTACCCAGAAACCAGTACCAGGATGCTTGTTTCCGGTTCAGGGAAGACCTGGCTTGGCAGTTCAGGCTGGACTGTTCCCATGAGGCACAGGGTCAAGACTGATTTGCATATAGCTGGGTCTGAACTGAGGTGGCGAAGTGAGCTAAAGAATGATGATGGATTCAACCCAGATCTGTGTCTGGGGGTGAGTGTCTGAAAAGTTTCAGCGCTCCGTCCATCATCTCCTTGTGTTTGCATAATCATTGGATGTCATTATTGCTTCTTAATCTTTAATCCCCTGAGTTATAGTTCTGCTCCCAAATATCCCAAAATCTTGTTCTCTTGCTTTGTATCCCACTTCGATCCAATTTGTTAACCCTTTGGACCGATGCTAACCATTCCTTTTGGGTTAGCGGGCTATGGTGTATCCATTTAATACATATTTCTCGTCTAGCCAGTAGAATTAGAACAACAAGCATTGGCAAAGCCAATAGGTCTCGCCTGTGTGAGAGCTATTGGCTTTGTCAGCGTTTGTTTAGCCATGTTGTACTGCAGTGTGACTGCTGTGCAGCACGGCTAAAAAGAGTGGGAAAAGCGCTTTAAAGAGGCCAACAGCTGATTGCGTTATAGCCCCTTTTATTTCCTTTACTTTCAGCAATGCTGCACAATAGCTCTGTAGCTGTACAACGTGGCTCAAAAACATCGACAAAGACAATTACTCTCACATAGGCGAAACCAATTGTCTTTGCCAATGCTGGTTTGCTTTTACTTACAATGAGAATTGTAGAACTATATTGTCCTAGAATGTAAATTTTCGTTGGGTAAGAGTGAACAAATACAGGGTATCACACATAGCATAATGCTACTGAGTAGACTTTTCGAGAAAAAATGTTTCAGCTGACACCACTTTTAAAAGGCAAGTAAGGCACCATTTTGTGGCTGTGCATCTGCGAGAGTGCTGCCTGTAAATCCTCTTTCTAGTATGGCACTGTCATGATACTCTGTGCATTCCTGCGTATCGCTGTTTACCAGTCAGGGGACATTCAGGATTATAAGCAAACAAGGTCAATCCAACAGGCAGTGACTGCGCTTTACATTTATTATTATTTGCAGTTATATATAGCGTGAACTCGGTCCAAGGGTTTTGGGGCACTTTACATGAGCACCAAACTACTCACACGAGGTCAAATTCATATGTGTAGGCACGGGGAGAATAAGTGATTTGCCCAGAATCACACAATGTGGAGGCGACGCAGGGCCTTGAACCTGCTTACCCTGTTCCAAACTCGTCAGCTTGTTGTTTTTATTTTTAAGTTCAGCCTCTGATTGTGCTGGTACACATTACCAGGCTAGGGTTTGAAATCTGCACTTTAAACATCCATTGTTTGATCTTGTAAACTGCCTAGCAACTGCAGCAAATAAACCCTAGCCTGGTAATGTGTACCAGCACAATCAAAGGCTGAACTTAAAAATAAAAACAACAAGCTGTAGTTAGTGCTTTCAGAGGGGCTGGAAGCTGCTGCTGAGGAGCACTCTGACATTGCAAGAGTCACACTGCAGCTGCCTTTTGTCTCCGGCCATCATCTGCGCTCTTGAGGGCAGGGCGAGTACCTCGTGTTAACTGGCTGGCCTTAAAACATATACAGACACAAGCATTTACAATGCAATAGATCTCGCATTTACGCGAGACCCATTGCATTGTAAATGGTTGGCATCATGGACAATGGGAGGGAGGGCGGGCGGGGGGTTGAAGGCAGGGACAACGAGAGGGAGGGTGGGGGGGTGAAGGCACGGACATGGGGCAGGGGGGAGAAGGCATGGACAACGAAAGGGAGGGCAGGCAGGGGGAATAATGCATGGACAACAGGAGGGGGGGGGTTAAAGAAGGCACCAAAGCATGTTGTGCCTGAGGAGGAGAACCTCCTTAACGAAAATAGTGCTCACAGTCTAAAATATCACTTACCGTGTAACAAAGGAAGTAAAGGGGCCAGTTGCCATGGGAGGTGACAAATGAAGGAGGAGGCGGTACTAAGGAGGGACTAACAAGCGGATTGACGAATCAGAAGCCAGCATTTAGGACAGACAATTACACAAGCCAATGGCAAACATGGGCGGAGAGTGGGCGGGGCTTCTATTCGCTACTCGTTAGGTCGAGCGTATACAAGAGGTCTCGCAGAGCAGCGCATGCGCGCTGGCTCACGCTCGCCCTAAAAAGCAAGTTTGTTTCTTTATTACTTAATTTAAACTTTCCTGCCTTGCGAGTTTTAACCCCAAACATAACCAATTCTGTTCTTAACTCTATATGTTGACCCATCACCTCCATAAGTATCTTGCCCACATCATTCCAAAATTTCGGAAGCTGGGGGCACTGCCGAAACATATGGATATCATTTGCCATCTCTTCTCTGAATTTGGAACAGCACATCACCTCCTAGTTATTCAGCTTTGTCACTTTCTTTGGCGCCCAATACGCTCTGTGCACTGAGAATAAATGCTTATTTTCTGAGAGGTGCAGATTTGATAGTATGGCAAAATGTAGACATTGACACTTGCCATAATTCTTGTGTATCCAGGGTCAGCAGATCCTTCCCCCAGATCTCTATAGGTAAGGTCAAATCTGCATCTCCTGCTAAAGTAAATGTCCAGCATCATCTTGATACTTCCTTCTTTTGTATCACACTTCCTTGTATTTTCCCCTCAAGCTCGCTCTTTTCTGCCCTACCTTTCTCCAGGGACTTGGCCCAGCTTGCTAGTTGATAGTGCTTATTTAAATTAGGTACCATTGTCATTGCTGACTATTGGTTGCATCCTATTAGAGTGTTCTCCTCTATCAGCTGACCTCATTTTGTTATACCCTCCTCTTTCAGGGAAATTGAAAGTTTGTCTCTCAGGCATTCTGGAGTTCCTGGGGAAGCCCACATTGGGGCATAGTCACTGTAATATTGTATTTTTAGAGTTCTTCTGATTTGGTACCATAGTTTGGAGGCTGACAACAGCACCTTCAGTTTCACCTTTTAAAGAACTTTGGATGCCCAAATTTATATAAGAAGAAACTACCTTCCAGCTGTGTCATTGCTTGGAAGTATGGGGGGTAGGCCTGATATTCTTTAAGTAGTGATCTTATGTTCTTGAATTGGAATGCTCTACAATATTGATAGAGGTCTGAACAATAAATGTATTTTGAGAATGTCTGTTTCATGAATATATATTATTGAATAAAATAACTAGAGTTATACTTATGTGTAACGTGTGGAATTGGCAAACTTTGTTCTTCTATGTAGATGTCTGTCAGCACCAGCGACAAAATCAAAGATTCTGCTCCGTTACTAAGGGACACAGGAATCTGTAAGTAGAGATTGAGTAGAATAATGAGATACCTCTATGCACTTGTAGTAGACCACCAGCAGCAACGATGATCAGCAAGTGGAGGCCGAGGGCCAGTGCCTTTCTTGAGAATGCAACCATGATGAATGCCCAGAATGTGATGGACTTTGTATGTGTGGTGGGAATCCACAGAATTAAGATAGGAGCAAAATCACACAGAAACAAAGTAATTCATGTACTGCTTCACCATCCCACACCACAACAGACGGAAAGATGCACAGTGCACACTGCCAAATGTTACACTGACATGCCCATGTAACTTGTTATGAGCATGGACAGAGAATCAATATATAAATGCTGAACAAAAACTCCTGCAGTAGTGCATCTATATTCCAAAAAGAAACAACTGGCCTGAAGACCAGGACCAAACATCCTGCAGTAATCAACAGCCTGCCACCATCTTCCAACCAGCAAAAATATAAGAAGCATGCAACAAGACCATCTTCAGAAACCCAGTTATACTACAGTCTAGTGGGAGCCATAAAGTCATCTGCGCACCCAGAAAGGTTCCCTGTCGTAAGTTGTAAAGAGAGAAGCAGGCACATCTCTAGCAGTCACCCCAGGTGTATAGAAGAGATACAGTATGCAATGTATTTTAATTAATTATGTGCTTGAATCACCCCCAAAGGAGTATCTCGGCGAGAGACCAAGATGACGGACAACAGGCAAAAAAACAAGCAATCCTTAAAATAGGTGGGTCTTAGGAGCTTTCCTGAAATGGGAGTGATTTTAACTGGTGCGTAGTTGCAGTGGCAGTTTATTCCAAAGATGAGGGGCAAGGAAGGAGAATGATCTGCAGCCTGGCCTGGCCTTTCTGAACCAAGGGACCATGAGCCAGGCCTTGTCACGTGATCTTAAAAGTCTGGAAGGGGTGTAAAGCGAAGGTTTTGAGGATAAATATGTGGGCCTTTGTCCATGGAGGGCATTATGGGTTAAAAAGTAGATCTTGAAAATAATTCAATTTCCCACCGGTAACCAGTGCAGGGACTGAAGAAGAGGGGCATTTGCCGTGCCCAGGGGGGGGGAGGTTACATACAAGACATGCAGCAGTTTTCTGAACATCCTAAAGCTTAGAGAGCAGCTTCTCATTCATGGAGGCCAAAAGTGAATTGTCATAGTCCAGACTGCTGATAACCAGCGCCTGGACAAGTGTTTTCCTTGTGGAGATTGGTAGTAAAGGAAAGACTCTTCTCAGCAAACGCAGCATGTGAGAGCAAGAACCTGTAATAGCTGAGGTTTGTTCTTTCATAGAAAGTAATTGGTCCAGGCGAACTCCCAGGTTTTTTACAACTAATTTGGGTACAGGGGCCATACCCAGTTCTGATGGGCACCAATCAGGTGACCAAAGAAGTTGGACCTGTCCAAATAACATAATTTCAGTTTTTGTGGGGTTAAGCTAAAGTCTGTTATCCGACATCCAGGTTGCAATGGCTTTCATCCCAGCCGGAGAAAGATGCTTTTGATTTGGACAGATTTTTCTCAAAGGAGAAGAGCAACTGCATATCGTCAGCATATGAAGCAATCCCAAAGCCAAAATCTCTGATAATTTTGTTGAGTAGGGCCATATGAATGTTAAAAAGCGTAGGGCTGAGACAGGAGCCCTGGGGACTCCACTGTCTAATGACATAGTTCTAGACTTATAAGGGCCCAGAATGACCGTTTGGGTCCTGTTTGACAGGAAGTCAGCTAACCATTGCAGAGCCGTACCGTGAATCCTGATCTCTTGTAGTCTGTCAAGAAGCCGCGAATGAGACACTGTATCAAATGCTGCTGACAGGTCCAGCAGAACCAGCATTGTGGGTACATTTGCTTCAAGGGAGCATTTGATGTGGTCAGTGACTGTTAGCAGAGCTGTCTCTGTACTGTGAAGCGGTCTAAAGTCCGACTGGGAAGAGTCTAATAAGTTGTTCGATTCGAGATATGTTATCAGTTGCTTATTAATGTATTTTTCCAGCAACTTAGCAAGCAGAGGGAGCAGTGAGATTGGCCGCTTAGTTAGTAAGGCCAGTTGAGGCTAAATTGGCCTTTTTTTGGATAGGCCTGATCGAAGCCAACTTCCAATCTAAAGGGACTTTTCCCTTAGTAATGGATAGATTAAATAAAGAGCAAATTTGAGGGGCGAATTTGTGAGCAAGGTTTGCCATAATTCTGGGCGGGCAGACATCTATTGGGAGCCTGATTTCGCAGAGATCAGAAGATTGTGAGTG
Organism: Calotriton arnoldi; assembly: GCA_963921515.1. Taxonomy (NCBI): domain Eukaryota; kingdom Metazoa; phylum Chordata; class Amphibia; order Caudata; family Salamandridae; genus Calotriton; species Calotriton arnoldi. The sequence continues at coordinate 864,275 of CAWUFW010007663.1, read as the reverse complement.
ATTTCTGGCAAGATTTCTTCAAATTTACCTAGGTTGATAGTAACATCAGAAAAAGGAGTAAAAACTTCCTGCTTCTCAACCAACTGGACAGCAACGGTAGGGAAGTTTTTGGTAGATCGCTTTAATTTTCCCTTCAAAGTGGTCGGCAAGGGCGTCGTAGAGTGGTTGCGACAGATTAGGTTCTGGAGAGCCTGCCACCGGGTTTATAAAGGAATTAAGGGGCACATGCATCAAGCATTTTACCGGTCGCAAACGGGCCGATTCTGTGAATCGGCCCGTTTGCGACCGGTAAAATGCTATTTGCGATGCATCAAGCCCAAAGGCATTCGCAAAACAGGTAATCGCAATTTTTGTGATTACCTATTTTGCAAATGCAGTTAGGGAATCGCAAATTGCGATTCCCTAATTGTGATGCATTATGCATTCGCAAATTGCGTTTTCGTAAATTGGAATCGCAAATTACCATCAACTTAAAGTTGATGGTAAGTTGCGATTCCTTTAAAAAATGCACAAACATGCATTTTTCAAAGTGCAATGGGGTGCTTACACATGCCGTTAGGGCATGTGTGTGCACCACATGTGCATACTTACCTTTGTTGGGGGTGCATAAGTGTGGCCTTTTGGCCCCCTTGCACCCTTGAGATTGCATGCGCAATTTGCGATTACCTATTTGGTAATCGCAAATTGCGAATGCTGTCCCGTTCATTCCTATGGGCCTCTAGGCCCATAGGAATGAATGGGAAGGCATTCATTCCTTAATTGTGAATCACAATTTGCGATTCGCAATTAAGGAATGTGTAGGAATCGCTAATATTTTAGCGAAACCTACATGCATAAGGAATAGCGATTTCTTAATAGCAATTCCTTAATAATCGCTATTAAGGAATCGCTATTTCTTAACTTAATGCATGTGGCCCTAAGTATTTTGAAAAGAGTTTTAGAGGAATTCCCAGCCTTATCAATTTGCTTCCCTATATGTAATTTACGAGCGTTCTTGATGTTGCGGTGGTAAGTAGTTAAAGCCAACTTATAAGTAGTTTTGTCAGAGGGAAGATTGGTCTGGTGCCATCTCCTTTGTAATCTTTTGCAAGAAGCTTTCTCTGTCGTTAAGCCTAATGAATACCAGGGTGCGTGAGGTCTGTGAAAACTCTTTGTGAAGTGTCTATGAGGGGCTATTTCATCAAAAACAAAATTCAGTGCCCTATTAAAATTACAAAGCGTTAGGTCTAAGTCTTAATTGGCAGAGTGGATGGAGGGCAATTGTTCCTTGGCCCATGTGAGTGGGGTAATTTTCCACCACTATCTGGATGGATTATTTTGGTAGGTGAGAACTTGGCTTTTCGTCTTGTGGGACGGGATAACAAATGAGTGAAAGGTCAGTCCAGAGTATGGGTTTTGGTGGGTTGCAGCTGAATTGTGGAATATTCGTAAAGATTAAGGGTGTGGCCTGCAATGTTAGTTGGTCCCATGACTTGTTGACGTAAACCCAATGTTTCTAAGTCGGACAATAGTTGGTTGGTTTCTGTATTCGGCAGATCTTCCCCATAGTAATTACAGTCTCCCAACAGAAGAAACTGTTGAGTTGAAAGTACATGAGGTGCTATATATTGCAATAGGCGTTGGCTGGAACCCCTTTTTGGACTGGGTGGGCGATAGACAAATGCGCCTTTCCAGCAGGGGTTGGGGGAAAAATCGAGTTTAAAAATACATATTTCTGCTCAGTCCACTGAGATAGTGTTGACTATTGAGACCTTAATATTCTCTTTAAAAATAATAGCGATACCACCTCCAACCTTGGTTTTCCTATCTAATCTAAGTATTTTAAAGTTGGCTGCTACAGAAGTGTGATGGAAGGGATGGATGTGGGACTTAGCCAAGTTTTGGTAAGGAAGAAAGAGTATGTAGATCCCAAAGTTCCACAGCATGTTTAGGCAGGGATCTAACATTGACGAGAAAGCAGTTGGAGCTATTAAAGGGAGCGTCGACGTCTTGGAGGGGAGGATTTAGCGCACCTGTAGGAACGGCTGTCAAGGCATTATTTTTGTTACTATTAAATTCTAGAGGCGTTAGACCTTCAATAGAGGACAAGGTTTGAAATCTGCATATTAAGCAAGCAACAGAACCTTCCAGAGTTGGGAGGATAAAATCACAGCAGGAGGCCTTAACCTTATGCAAGTGGTTTAATACCATCAGGTGTTCTGGGAAGTATACAATTGTTTGAGCATGCCTGTTCTATGATATAAAAGGGGCAGGGGTTCTGGCTACTGGTGACATTTTGGCGCAGACGGGTTTGCCTTTGGCACCAGCTGCGCGTGGCCGCTAGATGTCAGTGCCGGCATCGGAAAGGTATAGCCGGCCGGACGTGACGTGAAGGAAAATGCTAGACAGCCAACCGGCTGCTTGCCTGAGCAAATAAAATACGTCCTCCACACAAACGGCACCAGCCACGGTGGACCAGGATGTGGTGTACCGAGGTAGGAAACCCGGGGTGGTCCCTAAAGGATATTCTCAAGCAAATGAAGGAGAGTTAAAATGATTAAAATAATGTGATAAAAGTGCAAAATAGCAAAATAGCATGGGCGATTACCTAAGAGCCCGTAGTCTAAGCCACAGCCACTCCTCATTCATAAGGATGATTTTGAGCCGGTCCACATTCTTCCAGAACTAAAGCATCACAGAGATAGTCAGGAAGATAGCAAAGAACCAGAATAGTGTCACACCACACCTCACTGTTCAACGACTCAATGAAGGACTTGAAGTAGTAAGCCATCAGCACTAGAAGACATCCTCAGGACACTGGATGCAGGGCACAGTATCCTAGATGTTAGACAGCCTGCCTCTATGGAGTGTTTCACCAAAAGTTAATTTGCTCACCAGCCTGCAAAAACTACAATAAGCTATGTAAATATCTATTCCTGATTCACTGCCGCACTGCAGAAAAGGGACAGAAACCACCAATCTAAATAGGCCAATAGACGTGAGCTGCAACTGTTCATTCTAGGGACTTACGCACCCACCGCAGAGCAAGGAATTAAGGAGAGTTTGAGAATCGCAGACGCGACCTGTTTTAGATTTGAGATAACTTCCACGCAACAATGACAGAGTACTAATAAGAGAGAGTTGCGGTTCACAGCACCAGACATCTATATTTTGGAAAGGACGATACACCCTGTACCGGGCTGTGGTATTAACAGACACATTCGTTTATCATTGGCCCTGAACTCGAATTGTCACTAGGAGTTTGCTTTCCGGAAAGCTCCTTATCCTGGTCAGAATCAGTTGTAGCTTGGGTGATAACTGACACGCACTGTCCTGAAGAGGCCATTATTGGAAGCCAAAACGCTTCGACTTTCATTATCCAGGACCAACAACATTCATTTAAAAGAAAGATAAAAACCCAGTGGGGCTCTGACCAAAAAAATCAATGTTGGATTCAATTTATTTGAACTATGTACAAGCTGGTCAAGCGGGAATTATTGTTGATCCCTGAAGACGGTTTTTTCTATTGCTGCCTAAAGAAGGGCAGGTGATCCGTCATTATGGAAACCTTGTTAACCTAATTTTTAGCCAGTACTTTGTTTTCTAATTCTGATACAAGATTCTCTAATGAATTGATAGACTACAGCCAATGTGTTGTGACTCACTACTTGCTTTTGAAAATTGACAACAAATTTTAAAAAAAAATCTCTTTCATTAAGTAAAAGTTTTGGAATAAAGTGACTTTTGCAATCAGTGTCTTTCTTGATTTTTTTGTTCAGCAAATACCTGTATAAATTCAACTGATACACTTTATATGAATTCAAAAATGATGTAATTACACAAGGCGAGTAGTTCCGCCAGAGGTTACAAATAAAAAGAGAGCCTCTTTGTAAGTTTTCTATAGATTTACCCTGCTAGAGCTCTTTCCTTTGTTTGAAACTGTTCATTCAGGCAGTCGCCTTAATTTTAAACTCTTTGAGAGACAGGAACGAAGAACAGAGGGGCATATGTACAAGGAGTTAACGCCGCCGTAGCGTCAGTTTTCTGACGTAGCTGCCGTAGCATCAGTTTTCTGATGCTACGGAAGCTTTTTTTTTATCGCCGTATGTACAAGTTGCCGCTAACCATGGTTAGCGACAGCATTCTGGCGATCTCGTCCGTTTTTCCGTTTGCCACTTCTGTTAGCGATAGCTAACGAAAATGAGATGCAAGGTAGGCGTTCCCATGTAAAAACCGCTGCTAACCCCACTTCGCGATATGTACAATGGTCGCCGGGGCCGGCGAAACGTTAAAAAAACAGCCGCTAAGGTCAGTTAGCGGCTGGTTTCTAAGACCAGAAAAAAGGTGGTCTTAAAAATGGAGATAACAAAACAGGATATAAGGGGGAGTAGCCCAGAACCACATTTGACAACCCACTGATGCCATGGAGGAACTGCTCATGCAGCTTGGAGCACCAAGAAGACCACAATAACCACCGCCACCGCCCCGCCCCCAGAAGACAGCGGGTCTATTGTCAACGCATCACCCAGATAGACCTAACACCAGAGGATGTGATAGCCCACTACAGGCTGAAAAGGTCCTCCATCCTCAGCATATTGACCCAGATAGCCCCCAGGCTGCAGGCACCAACACAGCATTGCAACAACATCCCCCCGCAGACGAAGCTCCTAGCATTGCTGCACATGTTGGCCTCAGGTACCTTCCAACCAACCACTGCCAGAGTTGGGGGAGTCTCCCAGTCATCCTTTTCAAGGTTCCTCCCAAATGTCTTGGATGCCATTATCATCATCAATATACTTTATTTCGGCCTACAAGACCATAAAAGTACAAAACACATTAAAATACATTACACATATTTACAATTCATTAAAATGCGCTCATCCATTGGTCATTTTATTTCATCTATATGCCTCGACATTAATTACAGGGGATTCCAAGGGTTAGTTTTGACAATCCAGTTACTTCCCTGGCTGATTGTTCTTCTCAAAGAAACATGATTAGGGCTAATAGGGCAACAGGATACACCACTTGTTCTCGATCGATGGCCGTTCCTTTAGAGGCGCATATATAATCAAATGTGCAAAGTCGCAATTATTATAATCTTCCACAATAAAATGAACTATTCATACAAGAAATCGATAAGATATATATTCAACTAAGTCTATCAAATCTTAAAATCATCAACTACTGTTGAAACCGTATGGCTTTAAAAGAACTCCTCTTATTTTAAAAATGATTCAATATTTACACAGACGAAGCGGTTTCCCTTCTTTTGTACCCATTATTTCTTAGTGAAGAAACTTCCCCACACGTCCTTTGTGGTTCTGCGTTAGTTACAACATCACCTTTAAAACCTCACAGGACAATACTTTGCTAAGATAGATTTTACTAGTTGCTTTGGGTCTAATGTGGTTGTTTGAGTTCACGTCTGAACGCTACTGCTCTAACCCAAACCTATACCCTTGCTTGAAATAAGTTTTTCTCAGTCACAGCCCATATACAGATCTATAATCTTTTGTCCTCTCTTTTTCCTCATAAAGTTTGTGGCCAATAGGAAGCGGCTAACTCCAAATACTATTAGGCGGGAGTTGTCTGTTCTTAGAATTCTCGTCATATCCTCCATTCTCCTAACACTAAGACACCTACGCAATGGTTTTATCCACTTACTTCTGGGACTATTATATGCTGGGCAGAAGAACAAGACATGTGGGATATCGTCTGCGACCCCCATCTGGCATAAAGTACAATGTACCTCCCTCTCGTCAGGTGGGGTAGGGGACCATTTAGCAACAAAGGTGTTTAATTGCAATATTCCATATCTGAATTTCAGATATAAACTCTTTGCCTGTTGTGGTTCTATCTCATCGAGGAAAGGCTCAAAACTAGGGGACATTTTATGCTGAAGGAATTGGGCAGTGAACCTACCTTGTGTGCCACTCATGATCTCCCTATCTCTAATAAAATCCCAGTATATAGTCTTGATCTCGCTTTTGGATTCACGGGTCAACAGACCCGGGTTCGACCAGTACCTGCTCAATCCTAAGTCAGTAAGCCACCCTCGAATATGTTTTAGCCAAGGAAACGTGAGATGAGTGTCTAGTGCCTGTAATTCAGCTAGTGATTCTCTATACACAATTAGCTCCGGGGTTGTCCAGGTTCTGATCCAAAACGTCAGAGTTCTCCAGACTGCAAGAGGCTCCAGACGTTTTATATCCAAATTGTAGGAGAGTAGGATCTGCTTCACATGGGTACCCCCACTTTTTGCTGATGCTTCACTGTTTTTCGACCTTAGTCTGGCTGGGGCCCTGCTAATCAGAACCCCAGCCTAGCTGCTTCCTCTCTAAAATGGTTTCCATGTGCCTTAGGCACATCTCTGATTGGAATCTGGAGTGCCCTTATAAGTCCCTAGTATATGGTATACTATGTACCCAGGGCATAGGTACCTCAGAGGCCTACCAGGGGCTGCAGCATGTATTGTGCCACCCCTGGAAGGCCATCCAAACTGACACCACAGGTCTGCTACTGCAGCCTGGGTAAGGTGGTGCATGCACTCCTTACTGTGATATAGGCTACCTATATCACTATATACATACACACATATAAACCTATAAGTCACTCCTATGGCAGGCCTTATCAATCCTGAAGGCAGAGTGCGTGGTTCCTATGTGAGAGGGTGCCCCTGCATGAGCAGGGCCCTCTGCAGCGTTCGGAGACCCTTCTCTGATGCTGTTTGTAGTGCAGCCTGACCATATACTCTTAAGCGCATTATAACCTCGCGTTAAATGCTAACTTTGGGATGGCTGCACGGAAACATGTCGTGTTTGGTGTCAAACATCTTGGAATACTACCCCCCCGCCAGTTCTGGCGGCGGGGGTAGCATTCCACCCTTCTAGAGGGAAAGACATGTACACACCGGTATGCCCGGTACTGACTTTCCAAGCCCTGGCATCACAAAATGGATGCCGCTGCCACAGACACGAGTCTGGCCTCCTGCTGCTGACCGAAACTCCGGCAGGGGAGGCCTGGACAATAGGTTTCCTGTCCCAGGGAGGTGTGACCACCTCCCCAGACAGGATAGTGTGTATTGGGGCTGGGCGGGAGCACTCTCGGGTGCTTTGAAGTCCTGCACTGGGGGCACATTTGGTGTCCCTGTGCATACCCCAGTTCAAACCGGATCAGGGGCTTCCAGCCCCTGCTTTAGCGCGAACTGGACAAAGGGAAAGGGGTGTAGCCACCCCTCTGCCCTGACCCACCCATAGGTGGGACCACAGAGTAAGTCCAACCCCTAAACTTAGTATAAGTATGGGACCCCAGTCCTTAGGACTTTAGATTATCCATGGACGAAACTCTGACACAGAATCCTGGACCTTCGACGCTCTACTTAAAGATTAGAGGACAGAAGAATCTCCCTTGGGGTCAAGGAGTGACTCCCCTGCTTGGCAGGCACCAAAGAAGCAATTGTCCGGTCTGCATCGCTGAAGCTCCCGTCGGACGCCGAAGTCTTTGCATCACCAGAGGTAGATTTCCAGACTTCCCCGAGGCTGCCTTGAGTCCCCAGCAAAGCTGAGGCCCGTAGCTGTCGTGGGTAACGTGGAACCGTGACCCCTGGACACCGCACGCATTTGCAAGTGCATCCTCTTCTGGGTCTCCCACGAAGTCGTGCTTTGGGCTCCGAGTAGCCCCAGCCTCCAGCACCAACTGCACCGAAGATCACTGGCCTCCACTCCACGAGTGTCCTGTGAGCCAGCTCCACGTGCACCGTCTCGAGGCTCCTTCGCGGTCGCTAGCCCATTGGCTAGTAGCCCTTCACGAAGGCCAATCTTTTTCTACTAAGGCTCCCTGGTTGCTCCAGGCTTGCCCTCACTTACCCTTGCTGGGTGAGTTCCTCAGACCTTGCTGGTCTGCACCATCGTCAATCTTCATCTTCATCGAGACTTGCCGTTGCCAAGGCCTGTTGGGTCCAATCCGGTCGCCGACACCTCAGCACTCGACAGACATCGTGTACCAGCCCGAATCCTGCTCCTGGTCGCCGACAACGCCTCCTGGACCTCGTGGCTGAAGAGTCAAGACGACCGTCAACCTACCTGAAGCACTCGACATCGGTGGGCATCTGCTCATCGCCTTCCTGGTCACTGGCTAGTGACCCAGACTCTGTCCCCTCTGCTTTCAGGTTCTTCAGATCTCCGAACACTAAGACACCTACGCAATGGTTTTATCCACTTACTTCTGGGACTATTATATGCTGGGCAGAAGAACAAGACATGTGGGATATTGTCTGCGACCCCCATCTGGCATAAAGTACAATGTACCTCCCTCTCGTCAGGTGGGGTAGGGGACCATTTAGCAACAAAGGTGTTTAATTGCAATATTCCATATCTGAATTTCAGATATAAACTCTTTGCCTGTTGTGGTTCTATCTCATCGAGGAAAGGCTCAAAACTAGGGGACATTTTATGCTGAAGGAATTGGGCAGTGAACCTACCTTGTGTGCCACTCATGATCTCCCTATCTCTAATAAAATCCCAGTATATAGTCTTGATCAAGCTTTTGGATTCACGGGTCAACAGACCCGGGTTCGACCAGTACCTGCTCAATCCTAAGTCAGTAAGCCACCCTCGAATATGTTTTAGCCAAGGAAACGTGAGATGAGTGTCTAGTGCCTGTAATTCAGCTAGTGATTCTCTATACACAATTAGCTCCGGGGTTGTCCAGGTTCTGATCCAAAACGTCAGAGTTCTCCAGACTGCAAGAGGCTCCAGACGTTTTATATCCAAATTGTAGGAGAGTAGGATTTGCTTCACATGGGTACCCCCACTTTTTGCTGATGCTTCACTGTTTTTCGACCTTAGTCTGGCTGGGGCCCTGCTAATCAGAACCCCAGCCTAGCTGCTTCCTCTCTAAAATGGTTTCCATGTGCCTTAGGCACATCTCTGATTGGAATCTGGAGTGCCCTTATAAGTCCCTAGTATATGGTATACTATGTACCCAGGGCATAGGTACCTCAGAGGCCTACCAGGGGCTGCAGCATGTATTGTGCCACCCCTGGAAGGCCATCCAAACTGACACCACAGGTCTGCTACTGCAGCCTGGGTAAGGTGGTGCATGCACTCCTTACTGTGATATAGGCTACCTATATCACTATATACATACACACATATAAACCTATAAGTCACTCCTATGGCAGGGCTTATCAATCCTGAAGGCAGAGTGCGTGGTTCCTATGTGAGAGGGTGCCCCTGCATGAGCAGGGCCCCTCTGCAGCGTTCGGAGACCCTTCTCTGATGCTGTTTGTAGTGCAGCCTGACCATATACTCTTAAGCGCATTATAACCTCGCGTTAAATGCTAACTTTGGGATGGCTGCACGGAAACATGTCGTGTTTGGTGTCAAACATCTTGGAATACTACCCCACCGCCAGTTCTGGCGGCGGGGGTAGCATTCCACCCTTCTAGAGGGAAAGACATGTACACACCGGTATGCCCGGTACTGACTTTCCAAGCCCTGGCATCACAAAATGGATGCCGCTGCCACAGACACGAGTCTGGCCTCCTGCTGCTGACCGAAACTCCGGCAGGGGAGGCCTGGACAATAGGTTTCCTGTCCCAGGGAGGTGTGACCACCTCCCCAGACAGGATAGTGTGTATTGGGGCTGGGCGGGAGCACTCTCGGGTGCTTTGAAGACCTGCACTGGGGGCACATTTGGTGTCCCTGTGCATACCCCAGTTCAAACCGGATCAGGGGCTTCCAGCCCCTGCTTTGGCGCGAACTGGACAAAGGGAAAGGGGTGTAGCCACCCCTCTGCCCTGACCCACCCATAGGTGGGACCACAGAGTAAGTCCAACCCCTAAACTTAGTATAAGTATGGGACCCCAGTCCTTAGGACTTTAGATTATCCATGGACGAAACTCTGACACAGAATCCTGGACCTTCGACGCTCTACTTAAAGATTAGAGGACAGAAGAATCTCCCTTGGGGTCAAGGAGTGACTCCCTGCTTGGCAGGCACCAAAGAAGCAATTGTCCGGTCTGCATCGCTGAAGCTCCCGTCGGACGCCGAAGTCTTTGCATCACCAGAGGTAGATTTCCAGACTTCCCGAGGCTGCCCTGAGTCCCCAGCAAAGCTGAGGCCCGTAGCTGTCGTGGGTAACGTGGAACCGTGACCCCTGGACACCGCATGCATTTGCAAGTGCATCCTCTTCTGGGTCTCCCACGAAGTCGTGCTTTGGGCTCCGAGTAGCCCCAGCCTCCAGCACCAACTGCACTGAAGATCACTGGCCTCCACTCCACGAGTGTCCTGTGAGCCAGCTCCACGTGCACCGTCTCGAGGCTCCTTCGCGGTCGCTAGCCCATTGGCTAGTAGCCCTTCACGAAGGCCAATCTTTTTCTACTAGGGCTCCCTGGTTGCTCCAGGCTTGCCCTCACTTACCCTTGCTGGGTGAGTTCCTCAGACCTTGCTGGTCTGCACCATCGTCAATCTTCATCTTCATCGAGACTTGCCGTTGCCAAGGCCTGTTGGGTCCAATCCGGTCGCCGACACCTCAGCACTCGACAGACATCGTGTACCAGCCCGAATCCTGCTCCTGGTCGCCGACAACGCCTCCTGGACCTCGTGGCTGAAGAGTCAAGACGACCGTCAACCTACCTGAAGCACTCGACATCGGTGGGCATCTGCTCATCGCCTTCCTGATCACTGGCTAGTGACCCAGACTCTGTCCCCTCTGCTTTCAGGGTCTTCAGATCTCCGATCCACCCTTGGATCCACCCGGACACTTTTCACTTGGTCGCCAGCAGCACTTTGCAGCAGATCACCATTCAAATCGACGACGAAACCCGACCCCGAAAGGCACCTATGCACCCGGCTTCCCTGGGTGAGGTAAAAAGAGTACTCCGGTGCTCCCATGGGTAGAGACTCTAGAACGACCTAGTTCTCAAAGGGTTTGCTCCAAGTCCTTCTTTAAGTGTCCCTTTTCTTTAAATTCCAAACCGCGACTTTCTCCATAGAAGTTAACGGCGATTCGCGGTTGTGTTACTACACTACACGCGTCCCCCGTGGGTCCCCTGTGTCACTACCTTGGGTGGTTCCTTGTGGTCCAAGCACTTCTACAGGCTCTAGGCCTAGTGTCTAGCTCAGTCGTGGTTCTTATACCACTTTATTGATATATGGTTTGGTACGCCCCTAGGGCCCAAACGTGTATTTGTGCTATTACTGTGTTTAAATAACTTATAACTTATGTACTTCGAACTCTAGCCTCATAAAGAGACTAGAGGGGGTGTGTTTAGTAATAAATACATATATTTTGAATATATACCTGGTGTGGTGCTCTTTCATTTGGTCACTCAAGAGATTATAGACTGGTAAAACAAGCTGCTTTACATTCCTTCAAGACTTAGCCTGAAGGCTGCTCTCCATAGCTACCACTAGGATAGCTTTCAATAAAGGTTGTCTTTAACCTATCTCCAATAAGGGGTTGTTTGGACTGGTGCAAGGTGCCCACTATAATTAGTGGACAGCATATACCAGGCCAACTTCTCACACAAATCATATGTCAGAGGTATCAATGGAGTATATTGGGGAAGGGCGACAAACATTCTCAATATTTTGTTCCCCCTAGTGCCTAAGGGCTTAAGGTTGCCACTGCCCCAGATCTCTGCTCCATACAACGCTGCAGATTGCGCTCTCGCTTTGTACACTTTCAGTGCCGGTGTAATGGCCTTTGTGGATGTTGCCGCCTTTTTTTGGACGATAGGGATAGAGTTTTGCGTTAATATGGCTTTTGACTTCTCCGTCTGGGTAGACCAAGAGAGTCTAGAGTCTAGGGTGACCCCTAAATATAAGAAATTTGATACCCGTTCCAATTCAGTGCCATTCCAATATATTTTACTCTTAAAGCTTCTATGAGGTATTATCGTCATATATTTAGTTTTAGTTGGATTCACCTCTAATCCTTTTCCTTTGCAGTAGCTATTAAGACTATGGAGTAGGTTCTGCAGGCTGTTGGGTGTCTGGGACAACAAGATGGTATCGTCCGCAAAAGTTAAGGCACAGATGTGATTGCCCCCTAATTTTGGCGAGTCATGTGCACAGTTTTGGAGGTGTTCTACCAAATCGTTTACATATAAGAGGAACAGGGTTGGCGCCAGGACACAGCCCTGGCGCACTCCCTCCTAACAGGGATTTCCTCTGTAAGCTCGCCATTTTTGCCCCATCGTACCTTGGCATAGTTGTCTTGGTGTAACCTAATGATTTGGGTTAAAATCTCCTCGGGTACACCTTGCTGACTCAGGTTTTCCCACAGCTGGGCTCTAGGGATGGAATCGAATGCCGCCTTTAGGTCTATAAAGGCGACATATAGGTGACTCGATTTTAGTCTGGTGTATTTGCATCCCAAGATAAAGAGTCTAAATACTTGATCTATTGTGCTGGTCTTCTGTCTGAATCCAGCCTGGCATGGTGATAATATATTCTCTGCGACTATCCAGTCTGTGAGCCTAGTTAAAATTTGTTTAGCATAAACCTTCTGTAAAACGTCTATCAAGCTTATAGGCCTGTAGTTTTCCGGATCTTCCCTTTTGCCCTTCTTGTAAATGGGAATTATTTCTGCTCCCTTCCAGGAGGATGGCACCGGCTGTCTCCTGGCTATAGCATTTGATAGTTTGTTTATATATGGTACCCAGATTTCCTCACTATGCTTAAATATATCACCTGGTATTCTATCAGGACATGGTGCTTTTGCTTGCTTAATCGCTGTTACAGCCAGCGCCGTATCCTCTAGGCTAAAGTTTAAAAAAGACATTTGGCTCGTGGACCGAGGTCCCCAGGGGTTCTTCCCAGGATGACTGACTGGGTCCAGGATATCATCACTATGATATAGTTTTGAGAAGTGGCTCTGCCAGGTTATGGGATCTAGAAAATGGTCTGAGGGCGTCACGCCATGCTTGGTTCCGTGCGTCATTAGCTTCCAAAACAAGGCTTGGTCCCCCTTCTTTGCAGCTACAATAAGCTCTTCCCAAGTGTTATCTTCCCACTTCCTTTGGGCTACCTTTTGGATTTTCTTGTAGTTAGATCTTTCCTTTCTGATCTCAGGCGGATTTTTGTTTTTAATGGCCTCAATCAGCCGAGATTTTGCCATCCTACAATCCCTGTTGTACCAGATACTGGGTGTATGTACCCCTAGATTTAATGCGTCCTTTTTTGTCTGTGGTTTCTTGTGTGCTTGTATTTCCTTTACCAATTTTTGATGGATATCTGTTATCTTGATTAGTTTAGGATGTTGTTCTAGGTAAGGACCTACAATTTCACTAAAGGCATTGTAGATATGGGTTAGGGGTTCCACCCGATCTAGGACAACAGGCCATCTAACTGCCCTTCTATTGTTAGATATTAGAGGATACATTGCTTCAGGCGGGGGGTGGGATTCTAATAGTGCATGAGTAGGAAAGTAAGTCCCATCCAGAATTAGGCATAGAGGAAGATGATCACTTTCTGCTCTTGTGTCGACTTTAAAGTCTTTTGCATAAGCCCAGTGTGAGGTATAAATAAGTATATAGTCTATTCTAGAGCCTGTATTTCCCCTTGAGAAGGTGTTTGCACAGACCAGGTCTGAAGTAAAGCGACCATTACATGCTCTAAGGCCTTTCTCAACAGTGAAATGAAGCATTTGCAGGGCAGAAGTGTTACACCTTGCTATACACTTTGAAGAAGTGGAATCCCTCTAACTTGGTCTTCCTCTTCAGTAACTACTTCCAGTCCCACCATAGGTTCATAGCAACAATTAAAGTCGCCCCCTATGATGAGAACGTTTTTTGTGTCAATGGGCTCTAGGACCTCCTTAAAGTGTTCAAGCAGCTGGCATTCTTTGGAACATTCCCTCGGTCTAATATATATGTTAAATAGATTCAGCTGAGTATTATTAGCAAACTTGAGGTTCAGGCCTAGGATGTCTTGCGAATGTGTGGGCAAAATTCTTATGGTGGCATTTAAGCTAATTTTTACCCATATTGTCAAGCCACCCGATGCTCTTCCCTTTTTTTCTTGCTTGTAATGCCTCAATGCTAAAGGTTCTATATCCTGCTTTATGGTGTTGTTCCCTAGCCCACGTTTCCTGAAATAAGCAGAGGTCAAAGTCCTCCACATATCTTTGCTAGTCTGGTTCCTTCATTTTTTGTTTTAGGCCTGCTATGTTCCAGGAGATTACCTTGATGTCCTTTGGACTCTGGGGTGTATTGTAGATCTGCGTCTCATAAGGTACAGGGCTTCTGGGCTCTTTCTCTATTCTATTAATGTTGTCTTCCCCATTTTCAAGCTGTGCTGCATAGTGTTCAATGGTAAGACCCAACTGTGGGCAGGGGCTACAGCTAGGGCTGGCAGGGTTCGTGTATTGCTCTATGGGATCTTTCTTCTCCACATTATACTCCCCTTCTGACGGAGTCAGTCAATCTACTGAGTCTAAGTCCCTATCATCCTGATTATCTTGGTGTAAATTGATGCTGTTAGTTGGATCAGTGATGTTCAATCTTATGCCAATTGTGGAGTCAACGCTATTAAATGGGCGGAGATTCATGTCAATTAAGCTATCCTATAAACTTTGACTGAAACAATAACTTTATATCGTCTAATCTTCCCCCTCTCTGGTAGTTCCTTTCAGCTCTCACAATATCCGATCTTACAACAGATAGGCACTGGCGCTTGTGTCTGATCCAGTAGATCGATTTATTTATCAGGGAGTCCTCATCTTCTCTGGTAGCAGAATTTAGTTTTGGGACATTGGTCAAGAAGACATTATATAAATTTGACTTGTCTTTTAGTTGATTCTGTATGGGTGGGTATGAATTCTGTGATTGGAAGTGATTCCCCCCTCCCACCCACGTTTCAGATTATGACCAGGCCCATGGGAGTATAGTGGATTCCACATACTTGTACTGGCACTTTGGGGCTCCCGCTGGGCTATGCTGCATCCATCACAGTTCCTGGTGCTGCTAAGCTCGACCAAATTATCCGAACATGTTCTACGTGCATTTGATCTTTGTAACTGTGAGGGTGGTCTTAACAGAACCATGTTCTGGGCAGCTAGAGTCTTAGGTGACTTATTACTCAGCTCCTCAGATGAATTTGGTGGGCCCTTATTTGCCTTCTTAAGGAAGTCCCGTTTTTCCCCCGAATACGTGAGTGTTTAGAGGACTAGCTTTTTCTTCGAGGGTTGCGGGGGGGGGGGCTTTTTGATATGTTAATTAGCCTTCTCTTGACTTCAGCGAGCTCCTCTAGTATTAGGTTCTGCTTCTGTCTCAAATCCCTCAGTGCCTCACTGGTGTCCTCAGGATCTGTCTGGGTCCCTATTTCTTTCATGCCAGATAATGCCTGTACTGGGGGCTCTGTCCTCTCCTCTAGACTCTCGCTAAATTCACCGTTGCCAGTAGCTAGAACTGAGTATCTGTTGGAGCATTCTAAGTTGATGGTATCAAAAGATGGAACATTGCTCCCTTCTTGGGCTAGATTTACTTGCCTCAACGGGACCGTTTGGGTCAAAGAACCCTGCGTGTCAGGAGGAGAGTCTTGGGTGTGGTGCACGGATAATAGGGGGCAGGATTGCTTGGGATTTTGTTTACTGGAGGTTGCTTTGGCTTGTTTATTAAAAAATGTCGTAATTTTCTTAGGACCTTTAAGGGTTGTTTCTTCCCCTTTTCCTAGCATAGTTTCGACTTCCTCAATCAGCTCATCGATGGCTGCTAAGGTGGAATTATCTGCTGCAGAGATCACGGGTTTACTAATCTTCGCCATCTTTTTCCTTCCCGCTACTAACTCAGGTGCCTTCCTTTTCCCCATTTTTCTCACAGCAAGCCGCTCAAACTTGTTGGGAGAGATGTTAATTAGGATAAGCGGGAAAGCCTAGAGCGCCAACGGTAAGCCGGTTTGACTACAGATAGCGGTACATGGACTCGATTATTCAATACCTTGTAATAGAAACGATCGAAGAAATCAATTGACTATACCTTTCTTTACATAATAAGAAAAAAATAAGAGCATATGGTTTTAAAATAGTAATCCACTCAGCTTGCAATGTCTTTTGCAGAGTCTCAGTATATGCTCGAATTAAGTTTGAAGTGGGCCCAAAAACTTTAAGCAGTTAATAGAGAGGCCCTTGGACCAGAGAATGGATTGGAAAGGGGGATACAGACGTATGCAGAATCCTTAAAATCGTTTAGATATGTGAGTTAGGATAAATCTTACCCCCATGCAACAAGGAGCTTGATTAGTTGCTGTTCTTTGAAGCAGCAAAGGGTGGCAGCCCTGCCTCTGTCTAGCGCTGACAAGCGCGGATGGGCCCGCCCTTGGCCCGGGCTTTGCCCGGGCGCGGCCCGCGCGCGTCCCGTGCCGCGGTGTCCGTTGGCGTGCTTTGAGCGCGCGGATGCAGTCTGACTCCTCCCCCTGGGAGTAGAGTGGATTCTAGGGCGTGTGGTCCCCCCTGGATGGTGCTGCAAAGGCTGGCGGCAGGCTGGTGGCGCGTGCCATTATCAGCCTGACGCCACAGCACCTATGCTTCCCCAACACTGCTCAAGAACAGCTTGACACCAAACAAGGCTTCTATGCCATTCCTGGCTTTCCCCATGTGTTGGGGGCAATTGACTGCACTCATGTCCTACTTGTGCCTCCTGCGGACACTGCACACGTTTACTGGAACAGGAAGCACACACACTCCATGAACGTGCAGGCAATCATGGACCACTGTGGCTTGTTCACCAATGTCATAGCCAAGTTTCCAGGGAGTGTGCATGACTCCTACATCTTCCGGCAGTCCATCATCAACCAGTGGTTTGAGAAAGGCACACATGGAAATGGACTGCTTGTTGGAAAGTACAAACTGAACACACAACAAGTCCACAAACATGTAGCACACAAATGTGAGAATGCACATGTGGGAAATGTCAAACAACATGCCTTGAAATATGCCCACCCACCATACATAAGAACCCAAGGGACTGCGGTCCTTGGGGGTAGCCTTGTAGACAAACTTCCATCCAAAGTCCTGCCCCTCCGTCACACAGCTGGAAACGCTGGGAGAGGTTGGAACCAAGTAGGTGTGATGGTGGGTCAGGACCTATGAGGAAAGTGTGAACACAAGCCCAAGTATGGTGGTGGTGGTGTCCTGCATAGTCATGAGCTTGCAGAGCAGAGACTGTCCCATGCTGGTGCAGAGGGCGTGTCTGCATCCCAGTCTGATGTAAATTAGTGCATTGGTGACTGTATTCTTGGATTTGGGGGGGATCTATTTGAAGCTCTTACAGAGGATGCGGAGGGTGTTGAAGTAGCTAGATGTGACGGCGGTGACCTGTTGGTACATGGAGAGGGAGGATTTGAGTACGATGCCCAGGTCTCTGGCGTGGTCTGTGTGTGTTGTGGGACTGCCGAGGGTGGTGTGCCACCAGGCGCTGTTACATGCCGCTGGGGTGTTTCCAAGGATGACAACTCATGTTCTCTCTGCGTTGAGTCTCATGCAGATGTTGCTCATCCAGTCTGTAACAGTCTGCAAGTACCTGCATTCCTTCCTGGAAGTTGAGTCTGGTGGTGGTGGGCTCCTTGGTGAGGGAGAGGATGAGCTGGGTGTCCTTGGCGTAGGATACTATGCTGAGTTTGTGCTGTTGGACGATGGTGGCAAGGGGGGCCATGTTGGGATGTTGAAGAGTGTTGGGCTGAGCAATAATCCCTGGGGCACTCTGCATGTGAATATTCGTGGGTTCAGAGAGGAAGGGTGGCAGTCTGGTCCCTTGGCTTCTGCCGGTGATGAATGATCGGATACAGTCAAGGGTGGTTCCTTGTATGCCTGTGTCATGTAGTCTGCCTGCTAGTGTGTGGTGGGAGACGGTGTAGAATGCTGCTGACATGTCAAGTAGAATCAGGGCTGCGTTGTGGCCTTGGCCGAGGAGGCTGTGGATGTTGTCTGTGGCAGTGAGTAGGGCGGTCTCGGTGCTGTGGTTGCTTAGAAATCCAGACAGAGACGTGTCCAGGATGGCATTGTCCTTGGCTTATCTGGTGGTCTTGGTGAATTCATGGATGATGTTGAAGAGGTCTTCGGAGTTGGTGGAGTATGCAACTATTATTTTGTGGATGAAGCTCCTATCAGTGCTACCGATGCATTGGTGGTATTTGGACATGGTGTTTTTGTATGTCTAGAAGTTAACGTGTGTCTTGCCGTTGCTCCTGTTTTTCTCCAGGGGTCTGCAGGTGTGTATGGACTATTTGAGTTTGGTGGTGAAATATGCAGAATTGCTGCTGCTCTGTCTGTCGGAGTTGTGTGGCGGGGTGAGTTTGTCTGCGTATTTGGAGATCCATGTGTGGGATTCCCTGGAAGCGCGTTTGGCGTCTGCTGTAGTGTTGGGGGAGTTGCAGTTGAGGGTTGATTACATCTGTTCATCGGTGACTCAGCTCCAGTTCCTTTGTGTTGCGCGATGTGCAGGTGTGTCCGGCTTCGTTTTGTTGCCAATGAAGTGTATGCAGTGATGGTCGGTCCATGGATGCTGTGTGGTGTGGCTGAAGTGTACGCTGTTTCCTCCTGCAAAGAAGGGGTCGAGGGTGTTTCCTGCCTTGTGGGTCGGTGTGGGTAAGAGTTGTGTCATTCACATGTTGGCGAGCTCTTCATCCAGAGGGTAGTGGTGTTGGTGTCTTTGGGGTTGTAGAGTTGGAAGTCCAGGTCTCCGATGAGTAGATAGTCCATGGAGGTAATTGCGTGGGGTGCAAAGAGGTCGTTGATGGTGTTGGCAAAGCAGTCCATGTGTCTGGGGGGTCTGTAGGCAAGTGTGCCGCAGAGTGTGGAATCGGGGCTGGGCTGGACCTGGAAGTGCATGTCTTCCGTGGCGGCAAATGTGTTGTTATGTTTCGTATAGATGCCCTAATATAGGCATGATCTTAGATGCCCTAATATAGGCATGATCCTTCACCTACATTAGTTCCCTACACTACACAATAACGGGCTCTGAGGGTTGAACCTTATCTAGTCCGTGGACTGGGTGCAGAAGGAGGGTTTTCCCCAAACAAAGGCCTCCTATAACATCTCCGATGTGCTCATACATTATGTATGAGTATTCATAAGGGTTCTTGGAAACGAAGCAGAAACTACGTCACCTGCATAATATCTATGTACAAGGTTCATCCCTTACGTCTTCCTCAGTCCAACAATGACCCATACAAACTATACAAAGGGACAAAGAAGCCCTAGATACTTTTGGGTATAAATACACCACATCTTGCCAAGGTAAGGAAGAGGGAACCGAGACTTCCAGGCCGATATACTGACCAGAGACGCTGAGGCTCCTGCATGCAGACGCTCCAGCTGACAGTGGTCTGAACATCCCTCGCGGGGTGTCCAACTCGTGACCAAGAAGGGCTCCTACATTCTCACACTTCAGGTAATTGGGTTCGACTAAATCCTAGAGGGATTCTTGGCTTCACACCTACTCACATGCTAGGTACACTTAGGTACATCTAGATAGGTATCGTAGGAGTTCGCGCTTTCTTTTATCATGCATTTTATATCCATGTATTTATTCATGCTTATTGCAAAATGGTAGAACTGTACTATCCATTCATATTCACTGTACTGCTAATCATATATCTCTGCTACTGTCTAATGGTTGTTGCAGCTCATATATTCTACACAAGAATAACGACTGTTCAATAAACCCTTATTGAAACGCCCAGGCTGTTTATTCTGTGTACCTCTGAGACAAGATAAGTGAGCACGAGTGACTGAGCGAAAAGTAGTACATTGTTTCCACGATCCTGAGAGATCAGGGTTGTCATGTTCTGAGGTTGCCAGAAACTATTCTCTCCCCGATAAGACGAGACTCTAGTGGCACTGTGAGCTAGCTAATGCAAACAGGCTAACATTTCTCGGTGGGGGTGCTCAGAGTTAGTCTGCCACCAATCCTACAGTTTATGTTATCCAAACGCGCAGGTCCTGCATGGGTACTATAGGAACTACACGACAGTGTTGCTGGAGGTGGAGAGGCAGAGGGACTTTTTCATGCACAATGGTGAGGACTCCTGCCGGGTGTTGGGGGCAGTCCTCCCTCCGGATCTTGTCTCCGTCTGGGATTGTGAGGGCGATGTCAGGGGCAGAGGAGTTGGTGGTCCAGCTGTCCAAAAAGAAGGTGATGTTGGGTGATAGTGTGTCCCGGAGGTACCAGATGTCCACGGTGTGTCTGTGCAGGGAGTGCATGTTGATGAGGATGCATCTTAGTGCGTTGGCGGTGTTGGCGGCCATGGCGGTGGTGAAGGTCATGCGGCAGTGGAGGTAGGATAACTGGCCATGGGTGATGTTCATTGTGGCCTGTTGTCAGTTGCACTTCCTTCTGGGGTTGAGTGCGACAATGGCGGATGCGTCGTAGAGGTAGACGTAATGAGATCCAGGATCCCTAGCGCCGGTTGTGCCTGGGTCACGGACGAACGCAGAAGTGCTTGCTTTTTGTGTGCCTTCGTTGCACCAGCGGTGCTAATGTGCAGCCGCTGCCATTACATAGGGTAGGGGGGATGGACGAGCAGCTGGGAGGTAATGTAATTTGCATTGATGCTGGACAATTGTCTGCAGCTACACATGGCAAAGCTAATTTACCTAAGTAGCACAAATCACACACACAAAAATAGGAACACTGCAAACACAGCATGCACATATACTAATGGACACATCTCTCCATTTCATGTTACAGGTGATCAAGGATATGCACTATCTCCAGGACTAATGACACCCCTCAGCGCCACAAACACCCAGGCACAGAGACATTACAATATCGCACTTGGACGCATCAGGTCCATTGTGGAGAGAACATTTGGTGTACTGAAGTCACGGTTCAGGTACCTCGACATGTCAGGCGGCAGACTGCTGTACAGCCCTGAAATAGTCTGCAAGATCATCGTGGCATGTTGTGTGCTGCACAACATATGTGTCCGCACCAATGTACCATGGATAGAAGTTCCGGATCAACCGGACAATCCTGAGGATGACGAAGAAGAGGCTGATGCTGCACACCCCCCAGCCATGGCTGCAGGGACAGCACGAAGGGACAGAATCATCCACAATTTTTTCACATGACCACGTAAAAATATGACAACCCTTTCTTTGTTTAGACTGTGCAAAGTGCACATGAGCATAGTTCTTCAAATAAAACATCACAACACAAAAACCATGTGTGCATGTTCATACTCTGCATGAGTACATACATCTGACAAGTGAAAGTTTAACAATGTGCGGTTATTATTGTTGAATTGTATGTTTGTGGGTGGGTATGTGTCTTGGGGTCAGAGATGAAATTTAGGGTGTGTTTTGGGGTCAGAGATGAAATTTAGGGTGTGTTTTGGGGTCGGAGATGAATTTTAGGGTGTGTTTTGGGGTCAGAGATGATGAAATTTAGGGTGTGTTTAGGGGTCAGAGATTAAATTTAGGGTGTGTTTTGGGGTCAGAGATGAATTTTAGGGTGTGTTTTGGGGTCAGAGATGAAATTACAGCAAATACAGTTCATCTGAGGTAAAACTTGAAGTTAGCGTCCAGATTTTTGCCACATTAACGCTAACGCGATAATTTTTTCATAACCGCGATAGGAAAATATAGCTAAATACATGTGAAAACCCAAAATCATACAGCAAAATCCATTTTGTGTGCAGAAAATAATCGCAAACTCAAAAAACGGGCAGCAAACACACAGGAAGGAATGTCAGCATGCATCCTGTTGTCTGGAGGAGTACTGTGCACGTTCACTTTCACTTTTGAGCACACTTCTTGTGATTGTGGAGAGTGTTGGAGGTTTTTGATGTTGTGTGCTGCTGAATTTGGTTTTGAGAGTGTGGTTGTGTCCTGTGAACTGTCCCTAGTGTCCTTGTGAAGTCTTGTGTAGTTGTCCCTACTTGTTTTTTGTGTCTAGTACTATATTTTGTCGGGTGTTTGCCCAAGGGGTATTTTAAATTATTAATCATTGTTGGGGTATATATTGGGGTTTTAATTTTTTAGGAGTGGGTTTAGGTGTGTGCTGGGAGATGGTGGGTGTGGGTAGGGAGGGCAGGATGTCGGAGGGGGCATTGGGGGGCTTCCTCTGGCTGGTGAAGCACTACCTGCCATTGATGATCGAAAGTGGAGGTCAGATCCTGCAGGGCTATGCGGTACGTGTGAGGAAGGTGAGGTGGGAGAATGTGAGGAGCCAGATGCTGTGGGTCTTCGGTGTGGACAGGACTGTCCGACAGTGGAAACATCGCTGGCAAGATTGCGTTGGCCGTGAGGGTGACATGTTGGACCACCTTGGAGTCCTCATTGGCCAACAAGGTGGTAAGTACAACCTCAAAATAGTTGAATGAACACTTTTGTTACTAATAATAAGTGCTGTCTGTAACACAATGGGGTATATGTACAGGTATTTTGCGGAGTGAGGCATTCTACATCATGCCTTCAGGCCTAACTTTCCCACTGCAGAGAGGCAACGCTGCACCATGTTTACAAGCATATAGTGCAGGCTTGCATTTCCACCAGCGCTGGTGCAAAAAAGTTGCAGTGTAGTGCCAACCCAGGCACCCTTGCACCATAGTGCAAGTGTGTCTGCGTGCCGGGAAAAGATTGTTCATGTACATGAAGTGTGACTTTACATGACATCAACAATCCAATGCATTATGATCATTCCATGTGTGCTGCACAAGGCAGCACACATGTAAAGATCATAAAAAATGAGGATTCATGCTTTTCTCTGAGTTTTGCTGAGATAGGAACAGCTATTCACTAACATCCCATGTTGGCTCAGACTATTATGTACGCTGCCCTTGTACCTCTGTCTAGAGTACCATTGTATGAGATATGAAAGTTAAAATATTTAGCATATGACTTCTCAAGAGTGACATACACCATCAATAGTTTTGACACACCCTTGTGCAATCTCCATCGATGTTATTGACAAAAGAGCATGGAGGACAGGATTATGTTGGGCCAAACAGGGCCTTGGGAATGTGTCCCACAAATCGTCTGTGCAAAATGTGTGAATGTGCAAGCATGATTTTCTTGTTTGCCCTCACTCGGCATTATCATGTCTTGTTGGAATAACAGGCAAACTCAACACAATCATGTATGACACATGAACTGCAAAAGTACAGTTACATAGCATTTATATTGAAGGTGATCAATTGGATGATGACTAGGACACATGTGTGAATTATTTTTTTGGTTACCAAAACACCTTTTGTTTTATGTCTCACAGCCGGAAGACCACTCATCACACAGGGGGACATCGACGCCATCAGGGACCCACACGCCACTGGTGAGTACACCCATTAAATGTTGTCAATGTGAGATGTGATGAATGTCAGGATCTAATCATGTCCTTAGTACCAGGCAGTATGTGCGTGTATCACATGTACCTTGACTCCAGTGTGATGGGCTTTGGTGGAAGTGTGAAGGGTGTACAAATTAGTAAGTGAAGATGGAGGAATGCATATGTCTTCCTGATGTATGTTTGCAAATACCCAGTCAGTGATACCCATGCAAGAAATATCAATGTGTTCTGTCTATATAGCACATGCATGCTGATTCCAGAGCGTACAGACAGGAGAGGGGACATGTGAGTGGTGTTAGTGATGAGTATGACCAGACATCGAATGTGTGTACATCCTTGGCTGAGATGACTGTACAAGTGTGCCAGATTAGGCACAAGTAGGTAGTGTTTTCTTGGCTGTGCGGTGTCAGATACAGGTCTGCACAGTACTATCGTATGTATGCTGCATAACAGCTTTAAAAGTTTTCCATGGCGTAGCTTAAACCCAAGGCTTCCAATGGCACGTTCACCTAGCAACTAGCAAAGATGGGCCTATGTATCTAATTGGCATGTTTTGTCACTGCAATGTTGTTGAAAAGCTGTCTCTTTGGACTCATTCCCCTCATTTGACTCAAGGTCAGATGTACAAGCCACTCTCGCAGAATCTGTGAAGTTACCCCACATGCATTTCCAAGGCATGCTTTTAATCCACATGTTTTAACACACAATACCTTTTACAACGCAATTCTTTACAACACATTCCCCATTAAATCTCAATGACTATTCTGACTACAGAGGGGCGTTACTTTTGGGAATGTCTTGTAACATTTAGCGGTGTACAGTCCTGTGTTTTGAAATTGCAGCAGGGTCAAAGTTGTGGATTAAACCACGTTGGTCCCGATCACCACCACTACGTCACCTATTGTGAGGTAGTGGTGGCGAGAGGGGCTGCGCCTCATGTACAAGTCAGTGTTCATACACTGAATGTTGTTTTGCCATGTGTGATGCTTGATACAGCACCAGTGAAAGTGACAGTAGGGCTTCTCCAGGATTGTTCATGTGCATGAAGGGACACCTTCCTACCCATGAACAATCATCACATGCACACAGACACTCTTGCACTCCGGTGCAAGGGTGCCTGAATTGGCGTAAAGTAGTTAAACCTAGCATCATCGCAGGATGAAAGGCAAGGCTGCACCATATTCTTGTGAATACGGTGCAGCCTTGCGTTTCAAAAGTGGCGGAGAGTGTCGTTGAGCCAAGGAGGCTAACGACACGCTCCGCCACTTCCTAGTACATATCCCCCGTTGTTCATGTACAGGAAGGCACACCTTCATGAACATATACAAAACATGGTATTTTGCATATTGCATGTGTGCTGCACAAGGCTGCACACATTGAAGAATCAACTACGATGAGAAATGCATTGGTTATCCTCCTTTTGACTATTTTGGACCAGGATTATCAAGGTCTTATTTCTGGTGCTTCCTCATATGTCGGCCAACCTTGTACACAGGGGGCAGCATCAAATACAGTGGGTGCTGCGCTGGAACGACCCACACAACACCCACTGGACGCACCTTTCACACTAACCATAGTGTGAAAGTGTGCCTGATGTACAAGGCAGCGTTAAGCCACGTTACGTGTCTTAATGCTGCCTTGTACATAAGGTGCAGCCCCTTGCTCCACAATAATGTCACTGAAAGTGACGTTATGGTGGCGATAGTGGCTTGTACATATGCCCCCGACAGTGTCATGGGGTTGTGACACTACCAGTCACATGCCATGCACTGTCATGTCAGTGTTGCCAGCATGTTGTAACTGATCATTGATTCTACATTGCATTGTACATGTTATTTTCAAAACAACAAAAGAGTTTGCCTTCTCAGGAGAAGAGCTAGCGTAGAGAATCAAATTTGATTCTTATAAAGCCCTCACTCACCAACCTAGTTGGTGACATGCTTCATCATCGGGCCCCACCAGGAAGGTCGAGTACCTCCCCGGTGTGCTTCAACGCCAGAATTACTGCGGAGCAGGTTGAAGTGGCAAGTGCACGTGATTGTGAAGTGATTTAAAAATGACTAGGCTGTATCCGAAAATGATTTTATTCGCCGGTCAGTCAGGCACAAAATAAAAACAATGTGGGTGATATGATCGCTGAAGAAATTGGTCAGCTAAATCTCACTATGTGTGGTCAACATGTTTCTGCCTCTATGATGCTACTAGCTAGGCATTCGTCAGGACCAAGGTGAAGACCCCGGCGGTATGAGCACGCTAAGGCTCACCCTAACCTGGAGGTCAAATGCGTGAAAAAGTAGGAAAAAAGTCTTTAAAACCTACTATCATTGCGGGATCCTTCTTACTTATTGGGACCCTGCAGATCTACATAGGGTGATCACTAAACACACCCTGGGTCTCGGGAGGGGGTGGTGGCTGATTGGCACACCGCCGAGAAAGCCAGACACCCGCTTGGTACCTGGTTGAACCCTCTGAAAACCGGATGGTAAGCTAAATAGTGAGATTTAGCTGACCAATTTCTTCAGCGATCATATCACCCACATTGTTTTTATTTTGTGCCTGACTGACCGGCGAATAAAATCATTTTCGGATACAGCCTAGTCATTTTTAAATCACTTCACAATCACGTGCACTTGCCACTTCAACCTGCTCCGCAGTAATTCTGGCGTTGAAGCACACCGGGAGGTACTCGACCTTCCTGGTGGGCCCGATGATGAAGCATGTCACCAACTAGGTTGGTGAGTGAGGGCTTTATAAGAATCAAATTTGATTCTCTACGCTAGCTCTTCTCCTGAGAAGGCAAACTCTTTTGTTGTTTTGACTATTATTTGGGGGACCAAGAGTGTTTCCTTCTAAAAATTCCTCTCTCTCTTATTGTTTATACATGTTATTTTCAAACTTCACAATCTTTTGTTAGAGTGTAGGCTCCCATGTTCTACTGACCTTGTGTTTCTGTTTTAAATGGAGAGAATTGACATAGTCTTCACGACTCACTCATCGCTCTTCTTTGACAGACAACATGTCGCCAGAGGAGGCCCATGCATTCAAGGTCAGGAAGGACCGGTATCTCCACATCTGCAAGGTGGCGAAGGGATACCGCAACATCTCAAGGAGGTATCAAGCTGACCGAGCAGCTGGTAGGTGGAAATCAGTGCCCAATGTAGGCCAAGGACACAGCCAGAGTGTGACACAGGACAGACCGGGCACTTCTGGCGACAGGCGTGGGTCCCAACATGGGCTGGGATCTGCACATCCCCCTGGAAGAACACCGAGACAAGCTGCAACCTCAGTATCCGGAACACATTCTGGTACCCCCTCACAGACCCAAGGACAAGCTACATTGGCAGCAGCAGAATCTGATCAGGTGGTCCCGTTTACCATGCAGGACCGCCATGCTATAATGGACATGAATGTCAGGTTGGCACGTTTAGAACGTGAGATGTCTGAGCAGACCACCCACATGCAGGACATAAAGGCTGCCCTGGGTCTCCCATTTTGAACTGGCCAATGGAGACCCATCCCCCTTTTCTATGTTCCCCCAATGTAATTTATACTTAGTAGTTAGTGATAGGTTAGTTTTTTAATTGTTAGGTAGTGAAGTTGTAGTGTAGTGATAGGTAGTGTTAGATTTTAGCATAGTTTTATATTTATTATCTTGTAGTATTTGTGGATAAGTTTCCTTTTCCTTTGGGGGGGTTGATGTCTTTGTTCTTCAAAAATATAAAAACCAAAAAAATATATATATTTGTGTGTGATATCCGTGTAGTTAGTTTATGTTTAGCTAAGATGTATTTGGCCTGTCTTCTGATGTGCTTTAAGGGTGGGAGGGGGGTTGATGTCTCAGATATGTTGTTGCGTGTTTAGTATTAGTAGAGTTAGATAGTTACGGTTATTATTCGCTTTGTCATAGTTAAGATTAGCTTAGTTGTAGTAGTGCTTAGTGTCAGTTTAGGGTAGTTTATTTGGTTAAATGTTAATAAATTCATACTGTTTTGGAATTCAGTTAGCACTTATGTCTGAAGTGGTTTGGTGGTGTGTTGCTTTTTACCTTGTTTCCCACATCTTCAATCTCTTGGCAAACATTTGAATGTGTATATGTGGTCATGACATGTTACTTAGCTGGACGGATAGTGTCAGGATCCTTTTGATTTGAGCACAGTGAACTTGCATGCATTACAGTGTGGCAAGTTGGAGTCATGGCCTAGTCTAGGGACACTCTTTTGTAAAGTTGAACATCTCATGTGTGACTTACAGAGTTGGAATGCACATTGATGCACATTTGCAACACAATGTTGGAACATGGCCTTGAACAGACATTGACATTGCAACTCTTGTCCATCATGAGGATGGATGTCTGCACTGTGTTCCACAGATTACGTCCACACCCTTCATATCACAAGAGCCTGGCGCTGAGTCCATCTAACATGCACAGACATAGGCACACTTGCTGCGTAGTGCAAGTGTGTCATCATTATGGACATTGGTTGTTCCTGTGGCTGGTGGCTCACCCTCCTGCCCATGCACAATGTTGTAAATTAGCTGGTCAAATGTGCATGGCACAAGGCAGAACACAGTTCTGCAGCAAACAGGAGGGGAAATGTAGCATTGCTCCCTGTAGTGCCAGTGTCATACCCACTTTTCCCGGCAGTTACTTTTGGTATTGCCTCATAGTGATGCCACACTTGAAATGGTGGTACAGCATCTGACTATATGCTAAGTGCAGTGCACTACACATCCCTGGACACATTGCCCTCTCCTTTCACAGTGAGCACAGCATGAGAGAGTTCCTTGTTTCCAAGGCATTGTTAAGCCACGGTAAGTGTCTGACAGTGGACATGCACTTAAGGCTAAGTCCCTATTGCCAACACAGCTTCACTGAAACAAACATCGTTTTTCCAATAGCAGGTGGGCAATATGTGCCATAACGAATCGTCATCTAGGTGCATGTGGTGTGCTCTACCTTGGAATGTGACATGCAATGACCCCCATCACAACAAGCTTTGTCCACCCCATAGAGTGTGAGTAGATCTGCCAAGTGAGACTTGTTATCAATGCTAAATGGAGACACTACTTGTTGCATGCAACAGACTTGGACCTATTTCCACACATGCCTATTGCCATCATGTACGGAGGCCTATGTTGGGATATTGCTAGTAGGTCATATTTGATCAATGAGGGCACAGCTAGATCTCACATGCCCAGTCATCTCACTACCTATCTGTGACACAGTTTAACATCAACATTTATCATGTGTCACTCGGTGTACATTTGGATGGATTCACTGCTCAAACATTATTGGAGACTTCTATACCTGAATGGTCATGATAAACACACATCTGTGTAAATTTTAGGTTTTAATTTGCATGTGCATTGGCGAAGACTGCCACAGTACTTGGTCAAGCAACCCCCACATTTCATAGATGCCCAGTGGAGGGCCTGACAGAGTCCTTTGTGTGGAACATGTCCAGAGGAAGAGGCAGAGTTCAGTCAGCAGGCTGATTGCAGTGTCTTTGGGTACAACACAAATTATGGCAGTCCATATTGAGGTCCAAGGTGAGTGTCACAGTGTGTAGCAGAGGACATTGGAAGATGATGTTCCGTGGCATGATGCTAAGCACAGATCCAAGGCAAAACTGACCATTTGGCATTGATGAATTCTACCGCTTTCTTCTTAGCAATATTGCAGAATCATCAACATCTTCGTCCTCTGATGTGTCATGTGCCTCCAGTGTGCATGGTGGTAGATTGTCAGCGGCACTGTGAAGCACTGATACATCAGGGACGGAGATGTGGATGCTGAAGCAGCAGCAGCATTCATCAGTGCCAAACCTTGATGCAGCACTGCTGTGACGAGCAGCTGCAGGGCATGAAA
The DNA here is from genome assembly GCA_963921515.1 of Calotriton arnoldi. Classification (NCBI taxonomy): domain Eukaryota; kingdom Metazoa; phylum Chordata; class Amphibia; order Caudata; family Salamandridae; genus Calotriton; species Calotriton arnoldi. The sequence goes on along the minus strand of CAWUFW010007663.1, from coordinate 835,134 downwards.
GATTCCAACAATGTGTCTGTGGTGTTCAACCGTGGCTGCCATTTGCGAGGCTTGCATCCGCTCCGTGTTCTCCATGCTCATTCGCATGTGATGCAACTCCTTGCTGACATCGCTGGAGCCACTCAGACTGGACAGTTGTTCTTGTCTCCGAGTCAGTACTCCAGCAATGTCAGCCATGGAATGCTGGAGAGCATGGAGCGGACTGTGGGTGTATGTGATGGTCTGTAGGTGGTCCCGAATGGGACTGAGACACCCACGTAACCCATCTAATTTGGCAGCCAGGCTGTCAAACCCCGCCCGCACCTGACCAGCCATCTCCTGCTGGACCTCTACCGCACGACGTTGAAATGCCAGAAGTGGGTCTTCAAGGTCCTGGGAGACAGCTGTGGTGGTCGGTGCTTGCTGCTGGGTTGTTTGTGCAGGGGCTGTAGTTTCCACAACACTGCTGGATGGCCCTGCTTCCGGAGATGGGGTGCTAATTGAGTCGAGCAGATGTTGGAGTGTGTCCTGGTCGATGGTTGCTAGGTCTTCCTCTTCATCATTGAAGAGTGGGACAGGCTGCTGTACAGGAGGTGATGTTTCTCCCTCTGCAACGTAAAGGGGAGATGCATTTGTATATGTGTTTATAGTATGATCATGCATTGTATTGGTGTACAAGCAGATAGCATGACAATGTACATTCATAGGTGCATATGTACAAGGCCCTATTGCCACAACAACGTCACCTATGTTGACGTTGTGGTGGAAATTGGGTCTGCGCCTTATGTACAAGGCAGCGTTAAGCCACTTAATGTGTCTTAACTTTGCCTTGTACATAAGGCCCCCTTTCACGTTATGCTTAGCGTGAAAGGGGTGGGCAGTGGGTGTTGTGGTGGCCGTTCCACCGCAACACCAATTCATTTTTACGCTGCCCCCTATGTACAAGGGTGTCGTACATAGGAGGCCGTGCAAAAAGGAAGACCAGGTGTAAACTGTTCTTAGGATGGCAAACCAAGGAGAAATGCATCATTTTGCATCATTTTTGCCTTTTTCCATGTGTGCTGCTCAATGCAGTGCACATGGACATACAAATAGCTTTGGGTCTTGTGATTTCTCATGTGTGCATGGTGTCATGCATGTTTTTCCATGCATGCATTGCTTGCTGCCCTCCTTTTGGCTTAACCGTTGTGAGACTGGTGCAGCGTGACTTTCTATTGTTGTTGCCAGCTGAACAGACAGTTACAACACCCATTACCCTCAACGTTGACTCCACATGTAGTGTGTAAGTGGGCCTGGATTTCAGGGCTGTGTATTCAGAAATACTCATTTGTGCTGCTCAGGCCCTATCACCCGCCCCCACATCACATCATGTGCGGTTGGCAGGGTGATGAGTGTTTGTGAATATTGCACGCAGATGCTGACATGGATGTTGCATGCTGTACTATTTCGGAATTTTTGCTGCCAGTGTTTGTGTGCAGATGATAACAGTCCTGACTGTATATTTGTTCACTGACACTGTTGACTTTCCCAAAATACTTGTTTACATGCACATCAATGTGTGATGGGCAAGTCACACCAGGACTAATGTATGGTACAGTTTTAGGTATGGCACATGTGTGCACTTGTGAGTATAGGAGTGCTTTTTGAGCTAAGGGGTGATGGTGCCATTTATCTATTCGAGAATTTTGGTTGCTAAATTGCTATTCTTGCTTGGTGTCATACGTGACCTATCATACTTCTTTACAGTGACTCTTTTACTTCTGTGAGTATGGTACACAGACAAGACACGTAGTAAAACATTATGGTGATACATTCCTGATATGCGTAGTCCATGCACTGGTCTGTTGAAGGCATATCCCCCCCTGCTTATGGTATGACATGACATTTTGACTCAACTGTGCTGAATGTGTGCATTGTGGGATATGCACCTTTTAGACAGTAGGCTGCATGATCACTATGTTGTGACAATGCATGTGTTCATGGTATGCAGACTCACTCCATGCTTTCTCACTTGGTGTACACAGGGCTGCATCTAATGAACATGGAAAGAGGCACATTGCCTGGAGATGCAGCAGGCTGGCAAAATGTCCCCCTTGCCTCAACACCACGCACATACAATTGTTTGCACAGGGCGCATCTCTTTGACGACAAAATGAGGATGCACTGTGAATGCGACAGATGATGTGCACAAGTGAGCATGCCCCCACCGATGTCAGCACACATGCACCATTGTGCAAGGGTGTCTGAGTTGTGTGCAAGAATGTGTATGTGCAGTAAGGTCCCCCTTCATGCACATAGACAATCTGAAAATCAACTCAGACACCCTTGCACAATGGTGCATGTGTGCTGACATCGGTGGGGGCATGCTCACTTGTGCACATCATCTGTCGCATTCACAGTGCATCCTCATTTTGTCGTCAAAGAGATGCAGCCCTGTGCAGACAATTGTATGTGCGTGGTGTTGAGGCAAGGGGGACATTTTGCCAGCCTGCTGCATCTGCAGTCAATGTACCACTTAGCTCTTTCCTGTTGCCCTTATATTGTGGTCTGATATGGATCTTTGGCTATGTTTAGAATTACTTTTCTGTGCATATTTCCAAGTGTATGACCCCACCAATGTGTGTCTTGCAATATATTTGTTGATTAGGGTGATATGTGTCTCTACACCCAGGGACAAGAGTATCTGTGACAAGATCTGCAGTGATTGTGGATGTGCACTGGTGGATATTTAATTGTGCATGAGTGACATTGTGCCCATTCACCCCCGTCCCCCCAGTCCCTGGTTGTCACTCACCGTGTTGCTGATATTGCTGGTCATGTTCAGCAGTGTCCTGTCCCTGGACTCCAACCACTGACTCCTCGCAGATGACTGCGGACACCTGTTCCTCCAAGGCATCCAGCTCCTGCTGTGGCACTGGACTCCCACCTCCGGTCTGTAGTGCTGCATTGCATTTGTCCACCAGTTTCTCCTTGGTCTTGCGCTTAGCATCATGCCAGCACTTCTTGCAGTCGTTCACTGTCCTCCTCACCTCTACGACAGCATTCACCTTGGCTGCGATGGACTGCCATATTGCATTCTTTGTCCCCAAGGACACAGTGGAGCTGACAAAGAGCTGCTGTTGTTTTTCTGTCACCTCCGCAATCAGGACCTGGTTTTCCTGCTGGCTGAACCTGGTTTTCCTCTTCCTCTTCTCCTTACCCTTCTCCTGGCTCTCTGGCTGGTCCTCCTTGCTATTTGGGGGGTTGTTTTCTCCTGCAGTACTGGGTCCAGCTTCATCCATGGTTCTTTTTTTTTCTTCTCAGTTTGTGATAATTTGTGGGCGTTTTGTAGTCACTTTTCCAGCCTAACGTGAAAAAAGTGGTGTCACGCTAATTTGCGTGCAGTTTCTGTCCGCTGACTGGCCTGCAGCCACTTTTTTCACGTTAGCAGCAAGATTTTTTTTGCTGTGACGCTGTTTTTAACATTGACATTTTCCGCTTAGATGAGAAGCTATCGCCACGTAGCGTCAGCTTGTACATACGTCGCTAACGTGGCGATAGTTTGCGGCGGTGCACAGCGATAAACATTTTGTCGCTAACTAACGTTAGCGATATTTTTCGCTGGCTCTTGTACATATGCCCCAGAGTATCCTGCACTGGGCAGGATGGCCAGAGACACTTAAGAGATCAAACTTGAGTCATGCCATGTCACATTTTGCTGGGCCCACCTTGACCATTAAACACTAAATGGCAATCAGCAATCTGGGCATTCAGAATGCATTCACTACTATGACAACAGTGTTGGAACATCTGGAGCAGACTTCTGGACACATAGGTTTATACTTTGGGAGGGATAACAGAATGACAACAAAAGGATCCGCCTATTCAACAAGTCCAAGCTCACAGAAATCATTCCTAGGAAGGTCAGGCATTTAAAACACACACTTGGTCTACCTGGCTATTTTGTGAGATGACATCTGTCAGGGAAACAACATGTGACAGGCACCAGTGACACAAAACTGGGAGACTACTAGCAGTTTAACGAGTATGCCTAATGTGAGGAAGCACCCCAGAGCCACACAGATGCCTGCGTTACCAGTCCCAGAGACCCCTTATGGATTCCTTACCTTCCGGGGTCGGATGACATCCACGGGCGAGGGGAACTCCTCTCGTCATTTGAAACAGACTCTCGTCCTTCCCCACAGCTTAGACAAACACACGGGAAACACCTAGAGCCTCGGAGGGGCGGAGCGGAAATGACGTCCATCCAATCACATTCACAGGGAGGATCCTGGGACAGGAGAAAAGACGAGGAAGAGCGGACGAAAGGAGAAGCGGACGATCCCGGAGCTGAGAGAGAACGGTGGGGGAGTGCCAGCGACGACGCAGAGAAAGCCAAGAAGAAAGACGAGGACGAAGACACCGAGAATCCCGAGCTTTGGTGCAAGGACTGGTGGATCCCGGAGGACACGCACGAGCCGCCGCAACTCAGGAGAGTTGCGACTGACAACGGTACGTGGCCTGGGTAGTGGTTAATGAAAGGGGGGGAGGTGGTAGCCTGCTGGGTGTAGCCGCTGCAGTTCGCTGTTTGCCTCCCGCTGCTTGTAGCTTGCTGGGTGTAGCCGCTGCAGTCCGGTGCCTGCCTCCCGCTGCTCGCCTCCCGTAGCTTCCCGAGCCAATAGGGGAGGAACCCCATTAATATTAGTGCACGGGGCCTTCCTCACACCCCTCCAAATTTTCTGTACAGCCCCTTCCCTCACTGAACCCGTTTCCCTTCCGCACAGACCGAACAAACAATCCTTCACATGGTGTGGTGACGGTCCAGGCTATGCAAAAGTACCCGAACACTGACCGTGCCTTTTTCTGTTTTTGCCTTTGAGAGAAACTTTGGGGATCCAACCAGACCACCAAAGAGTGAAGAGAACTCCTACAGTGGTGAACCTAATCTGAAGACGTCCCTTACCCAGCCAAGACTGTGCTTCCTGCCCTTGCGTTATTTTTGTTGTATTTCATTAACACCTACCTGAGTCCTGGATTCGGGACTACTACAATATTGAAATAAATAACATCTCACTATTATCCACATATGGCTTCCTCGCTTCTGTTTCCGCCCGTCCCTCCGACAGGTGGTGTCAGAAGTGGGATCAGGGGAAATGGAGGCCGTAGTCCATAGATGGCTGAGGGGCAGAGTAGACTGGAGAAACTCATGGAGAGGTTTTTAGAGACTGCAGAGACTGAGCGGGGAGCCTTGCATAAAGCCCTTACTGAGCAGGGCCAGACTCAGGAGACGGCCATAGGAAAATTAGCGGAAGTTATGGGTCAACCCCGGGGACTGACTACTCCTCCCTCGGTGGTTGTTCAGAAGTATGTGCCAGGCGAAGATCCTGATTACTTTCTGTCTAACTTTGAGAGAATGGCCAGGGCAGCACTATGGCCCGAAGACCGATGGGGACTGTATCTTGGGCCATTGTTAACCGGAGACCTTCAAGCTGCTTACCAGGCAGCCAATCCCCATGGGGACACCCCTTATCCTGATATCAAGAGATGCATATTGGAGCGCATGGGTATAGATGAGGAAATATATCGCATTAGATTTCGACACATTAGAGAAGGACCACAAGAAAATCCCAGAGCCCTATGTTATCGGATAAGGGACATGGCGGATAGATGGCTAAAACCACTGGTATCCTCTAAGGAAGCGATACTGGAGAAAGTGTACCTCGAGCAGTTTCTGACGGCTCTACACCCACCCATTCAACGGTGGGTTCGGCAACATACCGATCTTACACTGGAAAGAGCAGTTGAGATTGCTGCAGCTTTTTTCAGGGCCCAAGAGCTGCAGAAGGGCAAAGAAGAGGGGAACTGGAAACAACCAGGGAACACGCCTATGAGAACACCCAGACCTCCCCACTATCCCCAGAAACCAGAGACAGTTACCTTAATACCTAGCCCTATTCCTCCTCCCCGTCCTCCTCTTCCTGTTGGACCCCAATGCTTTCATTGTGGCACCTTTGGCCATATAGCCCGACACTGTCCTCAAAAGGAGGAACCTATGGAAGTGGGGTATGCCCGAGCCCTGTACTGCTCCCCAAAGGAAGGTGCTCGTCCCTTTCACCGGAAAATAGTGGTAAATGGGGAACCCAGAGAAGCGTTGGTCGACACGGGGTGTCTGCAGAGTGTGATAAGACCCCATGCTATTCCAGGGGGGGTCCCACCTAGTATAGGAGAAGTCACCATCCAGTGTATAGACGGCGACAACAAAACTTATCCTGTAACTAACGTCTCTAACAACATCAAGCCACTCAACCCCCTATATCCATGAAAGTGGGCATCGTTCCTACTCTGCCTGAGCCTGTCGTACTGGGGACGGATTATCCCCTTATTGATAACTTGCTTTATGACACATGGAGAGAAGAAGCGCCCTTTTCCCGGACAACAGATCAGGAATGGACTAAGGGAAATGACAGAAAAAGTAAACAACAAAGAAGAAAAGAAAAAAAAGCAGGGGCACCTGTTCTTCTCACGAATGAGGATGGTGTCCTGTGGGAACATGACCGAAACTTTCGTGCAGCACAGCGAGAGGACTGGAGACAAGCCTACGAACAGGAGGATCCTTTACTAGTAGGTCCCCAATTTTTCACCAAAAGGGGGTTAGTTTATAGGAAGGGAGGAAGGGAGGGAGGGAGTCGCCAGTACAGCTGCTTGTGCCCCAATCCTTCTGAGACAAGGTCCTTTTCCTGGCTCATAGCCATTTAATTGGGTGGTCACTTTGTGGGGGACAAAACCGAGAAGGCTATATTAGAAAGGTTTTATTGGCCCGGTATATATCAGCAGGTCCGAAAGTACTGCAGGGAATGCCCGGTTTGCCAGAAAAACAGCCGCTATGTTCCTCCCAGGGCCCCCCTTAAGCCCTTGCCTGTCATTGATGTGCCTTTTTCCTGGGTGGGAATGGATATCCTTGGCCCTCTCCTACCTTCCCGTAATGGTTATCGGTATGTTTTAGTCTTGGTGGACTGCGCTACCCGATTTCCCGAGGCTATAGCCCTCCGACAGCCCAACACCACGCACATAGCAAAGGCCATGATTGATATTTTCTCTCGAGTAGGCTTCCCGAAAGAAATCATAACGGACCAGGGAACGCCCTTTACCTCTAAACTAATGCGGCAGGTGTGTCAGCAATTAAACATTAAGCAGATTCGCACTGCTGCCTACCACCCTCAAACCGACGGGTTGGTAGAGCGCTACAATGCCACCTTAAAGTATACCCTGAAGAAATTGCTGAATCTAGAGGCCCGTAAATGGGAGGATGTGCTTCCCTTGGCATTATTTGCCATTCGATGTGGAAAACAAAAGAGTACATGATTCTCTCCGTTCGAATTGTTATACGGGAGACAACCCCGTTCCCTACTAGACATGGCCAGAGAGGAGTGGGAGGAAGAAGATGACTCGGCAAAACCCCTCTTAGATTATGTTGCCAGATTAAAAACACAACTTAATCAAATACGTGCCATTGTCCGTTCCAATTTAGATCAGGCCCAAACCAGTCAGAAGGCCCAATATGATAAATCTGCGAAAGAAAGAGTATTGACAGTAGGAGACATGGTATTACTTTTAAAGCCTACTTCCGAACACAAACTTCTGAGTCAGTGGCAAGGCCCCTTTAAGGTTTTGGAAAAAGTGCCCCCTGTCACGTATAGAGTAGAGATGGACCCAGAAAGACACCACACGCAAATATATCACATCAATCTCCTTAAGAAATGTGAGGGCCCGCTTCCTGTACTGATGGGACTTCCTCCGCTTTCTTTAGTGGAACAAAGCATAGATAAGGAACTACCTGATCCACTAAGACAGGAACTAAGGGAAGCTTTACGGCCAGTAGAGGAGGTGTTCTCCCTAGTACCAGGTAGAACTTCCCTTATTGAACATGAAATACACACAACCCCGGGGAAAACGGTCCGGTTGCGACCATACCGCATTCCTGAAGCCAGGAGAAAAGCAATCGATAAAGAAGTCCAGAAAATGTTGGAGCTAGGGGTTATAGAACCCTCCAAAAGCGAGTGGTGTTCACCAATAGTGATGGTACCCAAACCCGATGGGTCAACCCGCTTCTGTATCGATTTTAGAGAGATAAACAAAATATCACGGTTTGATGCATATCCCCTCCCTAGGGTTGATGAGATGATAGAGAGGCTAGGAAAGGCGCAGTATATCAGCACATTAGATCTTTGTAAGGGCTACTGGCAGGTGCCCCTATGGACCCAGGACATAGAAAAAATGGCCTTTAGCACCCCTGGGGGACTGTTCCACTTTGAGGTACTACCCTTTGGGTTACACGGGGCACCAGCAACCTTTCAAAGACTAATGAATATCGTTCTTCAGCCACATAAGGATTTGTCGGCTGCATATATAGACGACATAATCATTTACAGCACCACCTGGGAGGAACACCTAAAAGACTTGGCCCTGGTAGTCCGCATCTTAGGAGAAAACGGCTTGACCATCAACCCGGCCAAAAGCCACCTAGCTGCCCGGTCCGTAAAATACTTAGGGTATCTTTTGGGGGAAGGTTACATCCAACCCCAAGAGGAGAAGGTGGCAGCGATAACCCAGATCCCTTTCCCCAAAACCCAGAAGGACCTCAGAGCTTTTTTAGGTCTGCTAGGATATTATAGACGATTCGTCCCTCACTTCTCGCAGATCGCAACCCCCTTAACTGACCTGTTAAAGAAAAATGTACAAACAGAAAGAAAACTGAGAGATCCCACTCTGTCTGAAACACAGGCCTTCCAACTCTTAAAACAATTTAGCACCTCAAAACCTTTCTTACTGAGCCCCAACTACGAGAAACCTTTTTTGCTTCAAACTGATGCTTCGGACCACGGCCTTGGGGCCGTCTTGTCCCAACATGACGACAACGGTCAAGAACGACCTCTACTTTATGTCAGCCGCAAGTTGTTCCCGAGGGAAACCAAGTATGCAGTAATAGAGAAGGAGGCCCTAGCTATTAAATGGGCTATTGAGACCCTCCGGTATTATCTGGATGGGAGGGAGTTCTTCTTATACACAGACCATGCCCCTCTTGAATGGTTGTCAAAGAATAAAGGACACAACAAAAGAATCCTACGATGGTTCCTAACCCTGTAACCCTTCCGGTTCACTGTCCAACACAGAAAAGTGAAAGAACAGATCAATGTTGATTTTTTATCTCGGTACCCAGTGAGTCCTTTTCTTGTGAACAAGAAAGTTAGGGTAGGGGAATGTGAGGAAGCACCCCAGAGCCACCCAGATGCCTGCGCTACCAGTCCCAGAGACACCCTTATGAATTCCTTACCTTCCGGGGTCGGATGACATCCACGGGCGAGGGGAACTCCTCTCGTCATTTAAAACGGACTCTTGTCCTTCCCCACAGCTCAGACAAACACACGGGAAACACCTAGAGCCTTGGAGTGGCGGAGCGGAAATGACGTCCGTCCAATCACATCCACAGGGAGGATCCTGGGACAGGAGAAAAGACGCGGAAGAGCGTACGAAAGGAGAAGCGGACGATCCCGGAGCTGAGAGAGAACGATGGGAGAGTGCCAGCGACGACGCAGAGAAAGCCAAGAAGAAAGACGAGGACGAAGACCCCGAGAATCCCGAGCTTTGGTGCGAGGACTGGTGGATCCCGGAGGACACGCACGAGCCGCCGCAACTCAGGAGAGTTGCGGCTGACAACGGTACGTGGTCTGGGTAGTGGTTAATGGAAGGGGGGGAGGTGGTAGCCTGCTGGGTGTAGCCATTGCAGTTCGCTGTTTGCCTCCCGCTGCTTGTAGCTTGCTGGGTGTAGCCGCTGCAGTCCGCTGCCTGCCTCCCGCTGCTCGCCTCCCGTAGCTTCCCGAGCCAATAGGGGAGGAACCCCATTAATGATATTAGTGCACGGGGCCTTCCTCACACCCCTCCAAATTTTCTGTACACCCCCTTCCCTCACTGAACCCGTTTCCCTTCTGCACAGACCGAACAAACAATCCTTCACATGGTGTGGTGACTGTCCAGGCTATGCAAAAGTACCTGAACACTGACCGTGCCTTTTTCTGTTTTTGCCTTTGAGAGAAACTTCGGGGATCCAACCAGACCACCAAAGAGTGAAGAGAACTCCTACAGTGGTGAACCTAATTTGAAGACGTCCCTTACCCAGCCAAGACTGTGCTTCCTGCCCTTGCGTTGTTTTTGTTGTATTTCATTAACATCTACCTGAGTCCTGGATTTGGGACTACTACAATATTGAAATAAATAACATCTCACTATTACCCACATACAACCTCCTCGCTTCTGTTTCCGCCCGTCCCTCCGACACCTATGTTGGGTTATAGGTCGTCCTCTTTGAGGCACAGTATGAATATAATGCATTAGAGGACACATTTGGTTGCAGTGAGGGTGTGAAATGTGTGGGTCGACGCTTATAATATATATTAACCTCAGAGCCCTTTTCCTTCCCCTGATATAATTTTGCATGTGGTATTTTTCCTCTAATTCCTGTTGCATTGCATGAATAAAGTGATGAATAAATTACGTGCTATAGCGATGTCATGTCAATGCTGAGTGACTGCAAAATTGCATTCACTTTTATGATACTAGGAGACAATTAGTTAGTTCTGAGAGCCTAAAATAATTTGCCACCTGCTTCAGGTGGTGTTAATTTTCTGTGAAAAATTCAGTGATGAAATCCAAGTGAAACACCCTGCGCTGCAGTGCTAACTCGGCTCGTGGTAATTCCACTATTTACAAACCTTGTTATCACATGGATGTTTATGCTACATTTGTGCTTCATTATTGTAATGAATTTACTTAAGGAAGAAGACCCTGGGCCAATGGCTAGACAGCAGACTCAAGTAACTGTGGTAGGAGCTTAAAGGATGCAGTAGTTTCAAAGGTGGCCTATCACTGCAGCTTTTAAGCTCCTGGCTAAAAGCAGGCACCAATCGCTTAAGAGTTATCGCTAATCTCTGCAGGAACGTATTGCCACAAACCCCCATAAGACATTTCCAATGTCTGATTTTAAGCTGGATGGAACAGTGGACACAATTGCCAGGGCTCAGTCCATGAACTCCATGAGGAAGAGTTTGCAATGCCGGGCACTGCAAGAGGCATGTGGCTGCAGTGGTGACCACAGCGGAAGGGTGCATGATTGCGTCCTCAACTCAATCCTCAACATTCACAATGAAAGCTGCCATGTAATTCACTCTTCAGCATGCCCGTTCCCTCTTTTACCAGCACAACTACATCCCTAAAAACAATGGGTTGGAGACTACACATAAGAGGCATTGGGGGTGATAGCAGCAGCTCAATGAATTTTCCAAGCAGATCTGATCAACACTGTGGCATACAGGAGACCCTTGGAGTAATTAAACTGCACACTGCTATAAGCACCCAGAGCTGCCTACGACATTGAGCAGTGGCACGTACACTAAGCAGTTTCCTGCCTTAAATAAGCTTCACTCTAGTACTGGGAGACACTTGAATAACTGGAGTAGCACTCTGGTATAATGAAGCAGTGACATAGGTAGTGAAGGGTCACCTGTCAAAACTGAGCAGTACAATTGTAGGGAGTCAATTCTGGCCATAACTGAGCAGCACTTTGGTGTTGGGAACCCCATGGGCTCTGGGAATCCCTTTGATAAAAACAAGCAACTCTCTGGTTCTACACATGCCTCTGGAATAATTGGGTAGCACAATGCCACTGTGCAGTCGCTAAGTGCAGTAGAACACCGTGGAAATAAATAGCCCCTTGTCATAATAGTGTGAGACTCTGGTACTGAGCAGCCCTCAGGAATAAATGACCAGCCACTCAGCATTACTCACTTTGCTACATGTGTTAGCGAACAGCCCCAGGAAAACATGTACAGCATCACTGAGATGGCCACTTACACTGGAAAAGTGGTGGGTATTAGATCTCCTGGCATTGCACTGGCAAGTGCGTTTAGATTTCCTGGTGCAGGACTAATGAAGGGTGTTGTTTTCTGCTGGGACACAGATCTCTTATGGCACCACCATTTGTCAGTTGTGGATTGAGTTTCTCTCATTCATCCACTGTTTTCTGATTAAAAATATATAACTGTTTTTGCTTCCGTGAGGGAAAAATGTGATGGTCCATGAAGTGCTGCATTAATTAATTAGCTTTCCAGTCAGTACAACTTACTCTACAACTGATGGCTTTTGGCCAATACAGTTGGAAAAACGTTCTACAGATGTAACGAATAACTATTTACTAAACCAAATATAATTGTAGACGTATAAATTCCAAACTGAAATATGTTAAGATTCATGACTACTCTAGGGGGTATATTCACAAGAACGTGTGATAACTACCGCAAGAGTAGCCTAACGCAACTTTCAACATCGCAGCCTATCTCGGGAAAATAACCCCATGTCAACGTGGAATTCACAACAAGGTGGTAGCTTGCGATAGTCACCAGATAACGCGTCAAATGTCAGCGTGAAAATCAACGCCACGCCGAAAAAATGCGAAACGCGAACTTGAGTAATTATGCGATGAGGCCAATCGCGGTACAGAAATCAGCGAACACCAGCCACAGGCCTGCAAATCCCATGCGTCCGGCGGGAAAAAGCACCATAAAAGAAAGAAAAAAAAAAGCCCAAAAACAATTCAAACTGCGTACCAACATGGATGCACCCGGACCGAGTGCAGAGGACAAGCCGAACACCACAAGCCCCACGGAGGACCAGCCAGGAACCCCGCGTTCGGCGAAGTGCAAGGACAAGAGGAAGAGGAAGACCGGGTTCAGTCCGCAGGAAGACCGGATCATCAGTCGGAGTGTCGAGGTCACTGGAGGAGGTCGAGAGGCGCTGGCATGAACTGAAAAGGCAGAGCAAACATATGCTCGCAGCCAACAGGGAGGCAGCAACGGCGACTGGAGGTGGAAGTCCTGTGACACAGGAGGAGCTGGAGGAGCTGGATGAGCTGGAGCAAATGGTGGCCACAGTCAGCAGTGAGGAGACGGTGGCAGGATTGGGAGGCCTGGACACAGCACGATACGACCTGACCCAACAGCAACAGGGTGAGTAACCACTAGGGACGGGGGGGACGGGGGAGATGGGCACAATGGCACACATGCACAATTACGTGTAGCACACAGCACACCCACAATGACCGTGGAACATGTCCCTGATTGCCTTGGCACACTGCAGCACATATAGAAACGCCAAGTAGGCCCCCATCCACAATGTGCACAGAGGGCCCCCCATCACCAATATCACAACCTACCCGTGCACATGTGCTGAATCCAGCAAAGCAGCGGCTCTGTGACCCACACTGACTATGCAAGTAACACTGCATATCCGATAGCATGGCAGCAGCCCAAAAAAAATAACATGGCCCACAAATCGACATGGAGGTAGCCCAGTGCGGATCACATCCGTAAAGGAGCAGGTCACACTCTGACATGTCCACGTGCACCCACAACCCATGCCGTACAATACACGCAGCAGACGAACAATGCACCAGGCCACAAAAACAGCCCGAGAGCACATATGACCCAAGTCAAAAGCAAATCAGGCCCCGAAAAGCACATAATTCAAAGGCACCCTGCCTCAAAGGGGGAAGGCCACACGAAATCAGAGCTGCAGGGGCACCTCCCCCACAATGCAGCACACACACATAGCAATCACAGAACATCAGCAATGACGGCAATGTGGTACAAAGTGCAACACCAGCACCACAGGACAGAGCTCACAACAGGTTCTGCTCATGCGTAGTAACTGTCCACTCACATCTGGCATTGCCCGACACTGTGTGATGATAATGTACGGGTACTACCACACATCCTTCATGTAGTCGAAAAACACACTGACTGCCATCAAATAGCCAGCTCCCCCAAAACAGTCACAATGTACATTGGCATGCAGTCTGAATGTAAACATCTGCAAATCATCACCATACATGTGAAACTCTGTTAACCTGCATCTCCCCTTCTCATTGCAGAGGGACATACAACACCTCCTGCAGAGCACACCACACTTCCCATCATTGATGATGAAGAGGACAACCTGCACATATGTCAAGACACCCTCCAACGGATAATGGACAGCCTCTGCACCCCACCCCCAGGAGCAGGCCAGCTGCCTCGAGGTGACCCCACCACCTGCACAGACCACACAGCAGGAAACACACATCACCACGGCTGTCTCCAAGGACCCCCCGACCAATACATGGAATTCCAACGGCGTGTGTTGGGTTGCCAGGTGGAGTTGACTCATCAGCTGCGGGTGGGTTTCGAGCTCGTGGCAGCCAAACTCGATGCCATACGTGGGTGTCTGAGTCCCATCAGGGACCACGTACAGTCCCTATCGGACACCCCCTGTACGCACCATGCTCCACCACAGACCTTGGCTGACCTCGCTGGTGCCATGAATCTAATACAAGAACTGTCTGGTCAGACAGGCACCAGCCATGACAGCACAGAGTTGGCACAGGTGTGGAGGTCAATGGAGACCATGGAGCAGATGCAGGCTGGAAGTATGTCTGCCACGGCTGGACACCAGCGAGTAGTGGCTGGGAACTTCAATGCCCTGCAGTACTTCATCTTGCCATTGCTGTCACTGAGCCATTCCCAGATGACTGCAGCGGGAACAAACATCGACACACACAGCTCCGACCCTGGATGTGTCCGTGGCACACTGTTATGCTGCCCCATCACCTACGCAGTCTGATGTGTCAGGGGCACACAGCGATGCAGCCATCACCCCGCCACATACACCGGACACACCGGACACAGAACCCGTATCAGGGGAGTGAGAAGGGGATGGGAACTGCTGTGTGAGGAAGGAGGCAGTAGCATCCATCACCGCCATATGGCCTGCCCCTGCCTGGTTATGACCTATGCATCATGCCCTGGGAAATACCTCCCACTGACCTCCGGAACACTCTGCGACATTCACCCGGACCCCGACACGGACTGCCATTTCTTCACCGCTGGCCAATTACACAGCAATCCTGCTGCGGACTGCACTCTCCCTCTTCCTAATCACTGTGCAATCCCCAAAGGACTCTGGTTGGCCCACCACTGGGCTTCTGTGTGATGTGGGCTTGGATGGCCATGTACAGCTCCAGCTCCGTCAATCACCTGAATGTGAATAAAACATTCTAAATCACACAGATGTGTCATCACTATGTTCACTCACGTATGGAAGTATGGCTGGATGTAGGGACAATGATTGCACATGAAGGTACACCCTGGTAACTGACATCTATGCGCATGTCTATCCCTGAGACACATGGCCAATTGGATGACTGTGAAGGTGAGTACTAGCTGTGTCCCCATTGCACATCAGCAACAATCTCACAACCCCCCAACGTAGGCACACGTCCATGTGTTGAATAGGGCTGTGTGTAGGAGTGACCAAAATGGTGGCAGGCCAGGAGTGGTGTCCTACACCACGTGTGACATCAGAACTTCACGTCTCATACCTACTTACACACATCTGTGTGGACACATTCTGTTGTGATGTATGACATTGCTCCACATGGTCAGAGGTTGGACACCATACACATATAGCTGAAGTCATGTAAGTGCATATGTCGTCCAACACCTATCCAAAAACAATGTCTGGCTCACAGAGGTGGAGCTTGCCAAAGGGACACACCCCCATTGCACATGTCAGTCAGTTCCTCCCTGTGTTGGGACGATGCTCATTGTGGCACACGAGTGGACAATCTAAACAACACACCTCACAGTTAGACACCAGTGGAGTGGCATAGACTTTATTGGCATGTGCGTGTCAGTACGGACGAGGCAACGGCCACAACAGGCAGGGACATGCTTAAGACACTTACACGCAGCATGGGTACATGTCGAGGTTCAGGAAATGTGGGGGCTGAAATGGACAACATTCATCATGGATGGCAACGCTCACAGCCCACCTTGCCTTGCTGGATGAGTCATGTGTTGTTTGGCGTCTGCCCATTGCCCCGTGTGAGGGGGCACGACTCACTGCACGTGGGATCTGCATGGTGCTCTGCCTCCGGAGTGCGCCGATTGTCTGCTCTGCTGACAGTGATCAGGTGTGAGGGTCCGACAGGTTCACATGTCGTGCTACATTGCCATGTGTGTGCTCTCCCCCAGCAGTGTGTCAGAATTGGCAACGTTGCCAAACAACGCTGTGTTGCTCCGACCATGGACCTGCGTCACCTTGCACAGGTGTGTGTACACATGCGTTATTCCACGCACATGCATCCAGAGCCCGACCCAAGGCAGACGTGTCCTCTGTTGTGGTGGGATATGTGAGCAATCCCAACGATGCAACAAGTTGTTGGGCCATGTGCTGTGGGTGGCAATCGGATGTGGCTGCAGGAACGTAGTTACTCGTCCATGAATGCCCGTGCAGCTTCATGTGCAATGTGTTCCAATAGTACGTCGTTGTCGTGTTCAAGGAACAGCCTGGTGAGCCAATCCATTAGGTGGTCCGGGCAGGTGTGCTCAGCCCACGCCGTCTCACCGATCCGCAACACAGCCCAATAGGGGAGCGCCTCGATATGGTCACTGCACACGAGAAATTGTGCAATCTCCCATGCACAACTACCAATACATACGCAGTGTGTCAAGGCATCCCATGCACGGCTGTCTCGGTTACACTCCTGTTCGTGATCCAACAGGGGGCGCAGACACAAGTCATAGTCCAATTCATCAACAGTTGTGTTGGATAGGCAGACATCCATGGGACACTCGAATGTGCAGGTTCGGCAGTGGAACCAGGGCTGGACGCAGGTGACGTGGGCAATGCGGAAGCTGAGCCTGTAACTGATCCGCAGCACTGCCAGTGGCAGTGCACCCAGTGAATGCAGCATACGTGCACGGTACTGTTCCACGTGACAGGGTTGTGCATGTGCCCGGTATGGCCTGCCATTGCGTTGGTGCGTCTCGTGAACCGGCACTCTTCTGAACTGCGGCAGTTGTGTGGAGGATATGCCACAGCTCTGAGCAATGATTCGTATGTGTGTGCAATGTTGTGGGTAATGGGTTGCTGTTTCCGTGAGTGTCAAGGGCATCCCATGCGGGGGTACCACAGGCAGGGGCTTCTGTGTGTAGGCTGTGGATAAGTCGGATGGTTCATTGGCGGAATGCGTGTTGTGGGAGTCGTCCCCGTCTGCCATTGCATCTCTATCAGGGTGTTCCAGGCGCGTTCTGGACCAAGGTCAGAGGTGCAGGTGTCCTCCCGCCTTCTGCATTGGGACAATGGTGCTTTCATCCCTGATGTTTGTCTGACTACTACTTGTGTTTTCGGAATGTGATGTGGCTTTGGCGCTGAGATTGGGACACGGCCTTGGGGTCATGGTGTATGGATGGAGATGCACACACACATGTTGGCATGTGGAGCCAGGTGCCCGGGCGGCCTTGCGCTGCTTGTGCTATCTCACTCCATCTCCCTCCCTCGCTCTCTCCCTCTCTTTCCTTTGTTGGGCGCATGGCACACCTTCTTCTCTTGGATTTGGTCTTCCAGGCTGTGTGCTACGGATTGTCCAGTGAGGAGCCGCTAGGACTCATCCTAAGGGTTGTTTCTTCTTTTGTTTGTATGGTGTTTCGTGTTGGTGATTGCATTGCTGTATGACTGATTATCCATTTTCTGGCCACGCATGTATGTTTATTTTCCTGCTTGTACGACATCAGGCAAAATGTTTGTTTTGGGATTCGTGGTGTTGGTGTGCACTTTCTTAGTCCGGGGTTGGGGGTGGTCACGGGGGGGGGGTGTTGCGGGCCTGGGTGTGGTGTCAGTGGGTGTTGTGGCCCTCTTGGGTGTCCGTGCTGCATGTTCAGTTGCTCGTGGGCATCTGTTGTCCTTCATGTGTGGCTCTGGGCTGTGCTCCCTTTTGTGGTGCTGGCTGCCGTCCGACTTTACACCAGGTCAGAGCAGGTGTAAACTTCCTGGTGCTAACGGGCCTTATCGCCTGATTCGTGTTCTTATCGCCGATGTGGCTGGTCGTTGTGAATGTTGAGGTGTGATGTTGTCTCGGCTTTTGGCACGGGAACGCCTACTCTGCATCTCACTAGCGATATTTGCGGGGGTCCTCTGTGGCGATGTTTTTTGCGGCTGCTATCGCGGGTAAACTGGTGCTGTGGGCTGTTGACACCGGCTTGTGAATGGGGTGGTAAATTTATCACGGCTTTGGCTGCGATAAAGTGCCGTTAATTCAGCGATGGCTCCTTGTGAATATGCCCTCAGATTTCTTAGTAAAATATGTAAACCGCATTACAAGTTATGGATGATTTTGGTACAGAGACGAGCTCATCCTCCTATCTGCGAACAGCTAGTTTTCTGTAGGAGCCTACAGGAACCTTTCTAATGAACCTCTGATGAAAGGGTGCTCTTCGAGTACAAGGAGGTGGACCGAGGGCCATCAGAAAGCTCTTTGCTTGAAAAAAAAAAAGGGTTGCTCAGAACTGTCTCTGACGACTATAAAGCAATCTGATAGCTTCTTTGTCATCCTCCATGTCAGCTATATCTGAGGAAGCTTTGAAGTTACCGTCAAGGGGTCATCCGGTTGAATGATGCATAATTCAGCAAATATCATCAACCAAAGCAATGCTGTAGAATGCCTGTTGCTGGCGATTGTGACAGATGCAGGACTGGGTAGAGAGAACTGTTTTTTTATCTCTACACTATATAGGCCCTTTAAAAGTCAATCAAGACGCAGACTGGCAGACACCCTAATACCACTCTTTCTCTAGCCTCAAAGCCATGTTAATTTCACCCCTTAAAAGAATGGTATATTTCTGGAAGACAGAAAACTATTGACTGTTTAACTCTGCACATTGCTGGAGTGACCTCCACTCTGCTTCCACCAATCGACAGGACACCTTCAATGCAATAAGGCAATGGGTGTAGCAGAAATGTGTTTTTTAATATCCTCAGACAATGGGAATTCTTTCAAGAGCTGTGAGCTTGATAAGGAACAGAATACATCTCCATTTGCACGAATTCGGACGTCTTTTTATTTTTCATATGAAAAAATATTACTTCAATTTATATGGGCAGCTGACGTCATTCATTCAGAGAAAAAAGGTTACTCTCCTTAGTCCCCACTTTCTGATCACAATTCACTAATATGACTTTCACTCGGCCGGTAACTGTGGCCCATTGAGACTCCGCAGGCAGTATCAGATGAGTGCATAGTGCGAGTCATAAATGAGGTTTAAAGCCATATCCTGTCATGTCAGTGACGGTTCCAATAACCACCCATGTTATTAGGATATGGGTGATCTTCCAAGAACAGACTGTTCCTACACACCGCAAAAACTATTTCTAAATGCCTGACCCACATCCATTCCACAAATTATCTTTTCCATTAAATGTGACATGTCCTGCAATGAAAAATGGTTTTGCATACCCAGCCTACTTTAAAAAATTTGAGGGCAATGACCTGGGCACCTTGTCTTTGAATTATCATTCGTGTGTGAGGGGCATTAAAACTACACAACTAGATTGTGGACGGCCTGCTTTGATACCCTGCCATGGGCCATGGCTACCAACTGGCAGGCTTTGCAAATATTGAGAGATGTGAGAGAGCGATGGAGGACTATCACCTACGTGGATTTTACAGAAAAGGCAAGGACATGGTACATGCACTGAAACCGATGCCTAAGGAGACATAAACAGTAAGGCAAAGCTCCTCAGTCAAGTTAATTATGAAAAGAAACATAGCAAATGATGTCATACCATTGCAGCTTATCTTGTCGTACTTTTAAATAAAGTACTTATCGCAGGGCATTTTCCAACAGTATGGAAAATATCGTAAATAAACCATCCCATGAACTTACAGAGGTCAAGAAATACCGGCCTGGATCTTGCCTACTGCTTCCTACAAAGATCTTCGAAAAAGCTGTAAGTGAAGATCTGAGGGCCTTTATGGAGGCGAATAATCATTTGGATCGATAGCAACACAGCTTTAGGCCACAGCACTGTACAGAATCAGCATGAATTGCAGCTTTTGAGGAGATTCGAATGCAGGTGGATAAGGGAGGGAGGGCTGCACTCATCTTGCTGGACCTCTCAGCCGCGTTTGATACGGTTAACCACCAAGTGCTTGTCAACCGACTGGAGAAACTGGGGATTAAGGGTGCAGCTCTGACCTTACTCCATTCTTTTCTGTCAAATAGAGTAAAGACTGGGGTGTTTAGAGGGCATACCTCCAACTCTTTATCTCTTCCTTGTAGGGTGCCTCAGGGATCATCATTATCCCCAACATTATTTAACTTCTAAGTCAACCTCTTGACACAACTCATTCAATATCACGTTTTTTCTGCAATATCCTATGCTGATGTTACACAGATGGGGTATCAATTACATCTGAGGTAGACGGTGTGGCCAAAGAATTTAACAACTGTCTGGCACACATCACAGGCTGGATGCAGGAAAATTGTCTCAAGCTAAATACTAAGAAAACAGAGGGGATACTCTTTGGAAATTACACCTCTTTTTGGAATGGTTCTTGGTGGCCGCCCGATTCGGGTCCGTGTCCATCTCCAGTTCAAAAAGTGAAAAGTCTTGGAGTCATGTTTGACTACCAACTTTGTTTTTCAGAACAGATTATTCATATTACATATTCATGTTTTTATCTGATAAAGATACTAAAAAGATCTTTCAATTCATTCCATCAGATATGCAAACAATTGTAATAGTCCCCTTGGTTCTGTCAAAGATAGACTATTGTAATGCTCTTTATTTGGGAATATATAAGTGTCTGCAATCAAAGCTTCAGTCTCTGCAGAATGCAGCAGCTCGCTTACTTTAAAAATTCCAAAATTCTGTTCCATATCGAAGAGCATTAAGGACCTCCACTGGTTGCCTGTTCAGGAAAGGGTGAAGTTCAAGGCCTTATGCATTGTACATAAGGCTCTGCATGGATATAAGCATTCTATTTTCCAGAAGTCCCTTACATGGCACGTCCCTTGACATTACTTAAGATCATCTACCGCCAGGTTAGTGGCTATTCCTAAGGTAAAGAAGGTAAATTGGGATGGCAAAAGTTTTTTTTATTTGGCTTGTAAGTTGTGGAATTCCATGCCTTTTTCATTGAGGTCTCAAATAGGCTGAGTTTTAGAAAATCCTTGAAGACCTGGCTCTTTGTTTCCAGCGCCAAATAAGTTTCCTCTTATACCTGATCAGTGATAGCATCTTAGCGCTAAGATGCCTCAGCACTCACGAGCTTTAGAAAAATATTACTTACTTACTATACCCATAAAGTCGACGTATTTTCCAACTAACTTTCCTATTTGTAGCAAACAGCGTTCCAACCTGTGTCTTCGATTAAAGCTGTGTCTCACCCTACACTTGCAAACCTTTGTGAGTTTGGGACCTTTGTAAATTCTGTTTCATTGCTGCTCTTCGCCTTTATTTATGCTGCATTTTAATAGTTAAAATATAACATTTGTAATAAAATGCCCCCCAAAGTCAAAGCCTTAAAGGTGAAGTCTGGGCAGAGGTTCCCACCTGAGTACCAAACGTGGACTGCTCCTGTCTAAGCCAAAACTGAAGACAAATTTATTAAAAGAGTCAAAAGCCTCTTGCCGTGGCAATCAGTTTGATATGTCTGTTCCTGACAACGCCAGATTCTACATAGTGGTAGGCGAAATTGTGAAATTTCATCCTAATGTAATTTGCGTCAGTTTTGCAAAAATTAGGCATATTACACAAAATACATTTTGCTGGTCATGTGCCTGACAACTGTATGCAACGCATTAGTCACATACAAAAATCATACGAGATACAAGCAGAAAACTGTTTCCAGCATAAAATGTTTTGCAATGGCAGCATACAGTTCCAGGGAGACATTATGTGCTCTAACCGACCTCCAACAGGAACCAATTATGCGAATAAGTGGAACCAGGAAGAAAAGAAAAACACAAGAATCAGGAATTATGCAAGATTTTGTGCATGTAAAAATATTGCATGGGCCTAGTCCTTTAATCCTTTATACGGCTAGGCACCCATGCAGCTCTAATATGGAGCAGAAGTAGTGATGGAGGAAATCCATTCCCACTATCTCCCAGCTCTCAAATCCTTTGCCTTCATTCTCACGCCACCAGTTTTATCCAAGAACAGAAAAATTCTGTTTCAGAAGGTGAGTACCTGAACGTTTTGGTGGTGTATACGGGAATTTTGCTGCCAATTACTCTGGTTTACGGCTTATGGGCAGGAACCGAATAGATGTGACATTCCTGGTGAAAGTAGATTTTCAGTTATTTAGTTCTGGCTCCCAATCGCAGCTCAAACGGTAGCACCGCCATTCTCAGTAGCAAGCTTTAAGCCCCAGCATCCTAAATGGAGCCCTGTTTATTAAATAACATAGCAAACACAAGGAGATGATGGACGGAGTGCTGAAACTTTTCAGACACTCACCCCCAGTCACAGATCTGGGTTGAATCCATCATCGTTCTTTAGCTCACTTTGCCACCCCAGTTCAGACACAGCTATATTCAAATCAGTCTTGACCCTGTGCCTCATGGGAACAGTCCAGCCCGAACTGCCAAGCCATGTCTTCCCTGGACCGGAAACAAGCATCCTGGGACCGGTTTCGGGCTAACAGCCCTCATCAGCCAGGCTAGCTTGAATCCAGTGGCAAGGTGAGTAAGGGACCCACGGCTGGGCATACCCTGCCAACTTAGGGCGAACAAAGCAAACACAAGGAGATGATGGATGGAGTGCTGAAACTTTTCAGACACTCACACCCCGTCACAGATCTGGGGTGAATCCATCATCGTTCTTTAGCTCACTTTGCCACCCCAGTTCAGACACAGTTATATACAAATCAGTCTTGACCCTGTGCCCAGACGTGGGTCCTGTGCTCTCCATGCCGCTGGAGTCAAGCTATCCTGGCTGATGAGGGGTGAAACCCCGAAACCGGTCCTAGGATGCTTGTTTCCAGTCCAGGGAAGACCTGGCCTGGCAGTTCGGGCTGGACTGTTCCCATTGGGCACAGGGTCAAGACTGATTTGCATATGGCTGGGTTCAAACTGGAATGGCGTGGTGAGCAAAAAAATGATGGATATAGGGCCAGATCTCTAGACTGGGGTGAATGTATGACATTGTTCTGCATTCTGTCCATCAATTGTTGTTTTTGCATTTGTCACCCCGAGTGGGACGGGTATGCCCAGACGTGGGTCCCGTGCTCTCCATGCCACTGGAGTCAAGCTATCCTGGCTGATGAGGGGTGAAACCCCGAAACCGGTCCTAGTATGCTTGTTTCCAGTCCAGGGAGGGCCTTGCCTGGCAGTTCGGGCTGGACTGTTCCCATTGGGCACAGGGTCAAGACTGATTTGCATATGGCTGGGTTCAACCTGGAATGGCATGGTGAGCAAAAAAACAATGGATATAGGCCCAGATTTCTGTACTGGGGTGAATGTATGACATTGTTCTGCATTCTGTACATCAATTGTTGTTTTTGCATTTGTCACCCTGAGTGGGACGGGTATGCCCAGACGTGGGTCCCGTGCTCTCCATGCCACTGGAGTCAAGCTATCCTGGCTGATGAGAGGGTGAAACCCCGAAACCGGTCCTAGGATGCTTGTTTCTAGTCCAGGGAGGACCTGGCCTGGCAGTTCGAGCTGGACTGTTCCCATTGGGCACAGGGTCAAGACTGATTTGCATGTGGCTGGGTTCAAACTGGAATGGCATGGTGAGCCAAAAACGATGGATATAGGCCCAGATCTCTGTACTGGGGTGAATGTATGACATTGTTCTGCATTCTGTCCATCAATTGTTGTTTTTGCATTTATTAAATAACATATCAAGCAAAAGCTGAGGCAAACTGAGTCTTCCCGCACTTTTAAGTTTGTTCATTGCACACCAATAATTCAGTTTCCCAACTTTTAGTAGTTGTTTTAGTCCTAAGCATGAAACATAAACTCTTCCAACATGAGGATGAGTGTGTAAAACACTTTGAAGTGCTGCTTGGAAACAACTGTACATTTGTTTTGGTATCGCATAAAATATGTATTTTCACTCCTGGTATGAGATGTCCTGGCCTCTATTATAAGATGGTCATTGACTTCCTATAGAAGATGCCCATCGCATTCCAGTCTCAGATATGGGCTGCCATCCAGCCCTCTAATACAAATTGTTGCCAGGTCTTCAGAATTTGGAGTTCATTATCTGTTAGCGGGCCATTGGTCTTCAGTTTAAGATGTCAAATAATTTCACTATAGAGTATTGATTGGCTCCAGATTAAGGGATTAAAAGACCTTCGGAATAAAAGATTGGTTGACATTCCATGATATAGTCCTGACTGCCTTCAGAATAAACCCTTGGTTGAACTCCACAACAAAGCATTAAAGATCATTCCAGCCCATGTCGCCAGCTTGGAGGAATTTAGTTGCGTCCAGTGATCTCGTCTGACTGTGAACTCTCCACACTTAATGATTTGTGGTTAAAAAAAATCCCTGACCATTAGGAAAAAAAATCTCACCCGTTCTCTCACTCTACACTGGAAGCTTCTCCTTCCTATGTTTATTTCGAGTTATAGAATTGTAATAAATTCATAAAAGAGAGCACAGCAGCACTGTAAATTATCCAAATAATGTCTGCAATCCACGCACACGTCAGTGAGCCAATATCTATAGCAAATTCGGTATGAAATTGTCAGCTTACCTGTTAAAAACATGACCATAAATATAACAAGTAAAGTAGGCATGCAAATCACCTCTATAACTGTGTGATTAATTACTCACTTAGACTCCTCTGTATTGTTAAAATTCTATTAGATGCCTCTCATTGGAAACATGTAAATATATTGATATGGAGTTGTATAATATTGTTGCATTTGTATAGCGCTTCATACCCCCAGCGAGGCCTCAGAGTGCTGACTGTTCAATTTATTCTGTATGGTTGTCAGACACATAGGTGCTTGTGAGGTGGAGAGGCAAAATACTCTTGAACCCAAGACCCCAGAGAACGTATACTCACGAACTGTTGACTCCCTCCTGCAAAACGCAATACCATTACAGCCCTCGCGGTCCTGGAACAAAGAGGAAAGGGTTAAAAACGCCCTCCTACCCTCCCCTATACAGGAAGAAGATTCACAGGAGGCCCAATCCGGAAAGATGTGGGCGGGAGCAAGGACGCCCCTCCGTCGGAAAAGGAGGAGATCACGGACAGGAAGTGCTCGGATAAGGAGTCAGGGAAGGCGGTGAGTCGGACACCAATCGCGGAAGGAAGACCGGAGGAAGATGAAACATCGCTATACGGAGAAGAAGAGGCGGTAGAAGATGACCGTAATGCGGGCGAAGTGGCTGACAACTGGTGCGAAGACTGGTGGTTTCCCCCTGGAGAGGCGTAAACTGCTGCCACAACTCAGGAGAGTTGTGGCCGTGGCGGGGAGTGCATATCGGGCAGGACCGTGTGATTTGGGACTGGGGAGGGAACGGAGAGGGCGGGAAGCCTTTGGTGGTATTACCGTTTTTTTCTTTTTCTTTTTTCTTCCTCCTCCCCACGGCGTAGGATAGCAGTGTCAGGTCAGAACTCTCGTAGTTTAACTACATGAGACTCAGAGTCCATAGGGACTAAAAAAGAGCCTGTGTGGTTTATAAAGGCAGAGGTAGAATATCGTACCATTCAGACTCCCTTGCAGGAACGCTCTCACTCTCTCACTCCTCTAACCGTCACAATGGTCATCTATGAATGGGAATCTTAATCACGCTTGTTACGGGCGGGTAATAGAGAAACGTGAAGGGCAGAGAAAAGGATGACTTACAGTCCTCCGCAGATATTGCAACCCTCTTTCCTCTACCTAAAGATGCAGAAGCACACGTCCCTTCTTTTGTTTCACAAACCGGGTTAGGTGAAGGTTCTATCTCTATACCTCTCAGAAGAAAAAAAGAATCTCACACTTCCCGCCATTTCCTTTTCTCCGAGACTCTTGGGGACCACCGCATGAAAAAGAGAAACCGGAAGAAGCCAATTCACGTGGGGAGAATAGCCTGCATAAGACGACCTAAAGAAAAAGAAGGACCAAAGTCTAAATAGACCTGACCTTAAGAGAAGAAAATTAAGAAGTTAAGTGTTCCCTGCATATTCCTAAACGAATAAAGCATCAAAATTGAGAAGCATCTTAAGCCTCCTAGTTTTCATTTCCGCCCATCCTTCCCACAGTGCTTAATCTAGAGCTTAATCTCTCTATATATATATATATATATATATATATATATATATATATATATATTGGAATTCATTTTAGGCTGCCAGAACCGCTGCCGACGGACTCTGTCGACCTATTTAGGTCGTGGTTTATTCAAAGCCAGGGTGCCTTGCCATATGAAGGACACCCGCAGTAAAGCCTGTGACAACATCCAGCGGCAGGCGAGGGGCATTTTCAGGCACAGTGACTATGGCTGTTTTTTGATTTATCAAGGTGGTGGGAGTGCCACAACATTTCATTTGGACATCGGATATGACTGTGGAATGGAGCATTGAGGCCCGTAATACAACTGATAGCATCGGAAATATTGACGCCCACTGCCCGCCTCTGGGGAGTTGCAGTCCTCCCATTGGCCATGGATTCACCATTCAGATTGCAGGACTGTTTAAATAACTTTCACTGTGCTTCTTCATTCATGGCTTTTCCGCACTGAGGAAGTCAAGCCTGAAACGAGTCTGCGGATGAATAAAAGCCCTTTTATACCCCGTGAGTGCACCGAACCCTTTCTTGTAGTTGTTGTGAAACAAGCGGGTATCACCCCCGCCCTCCGGTTGCACCCGCTGTGAGTTCGGCAGTCCCAGGTGGAAAGCTGTTTATGGAATATATATATATTCAAAGAAAGTTGCCCCTCGAGAGAAGACGCACTCCCAGGTAGGTATTCATCTCTTTAATGGAGATAGCAGCGAGATCAGCAGCAAAAGTGGAATCAAATCAGGAACGGCCTGAGGCGTTTCGGGCAGGCGCCCGTGTTTACAGGCCAGATACTGAGCACGGCAGCAAATAGCAGTCACCTGTTTTGTAAGCATAATCACGCCCACAGTGGGCCCCCAGGGAGTGAAAAGCATTCTGGTAATGGTGGTTCTGCACACATCTTACCCCAGTGGGTTTGCTGCCACGCCCAAGTTATATGAATAGTTCATCTCCCAAGTGGGTTGATACCAGTCTCATACATCTGTGCTCGCTGCATTTTAATCCATCATCCATTATGGACCCCCTATTCTGTAGATGGCTCCAATTGTTTGTTGCCTCAGATCCGCTTTCAGATTGCGGCGGTGCGACTTCACGGCTGGACCGGCAGTTTTATTCAAAGAAAGTTGCCCCTGAAGAGAAGACACACTCTCAGGTAGGTATTCACCTCTTTAATGGAGATCACAGCAAGATCAGCAGCAAAAGTGGAATCAAATCAGGAACGGCCTGACGCGTTTCGGGCAGGCGCCCTTGTTCACAGGCCAGGTACTCAGCACGGCAGCAAATAGCAGTCACCTGTTTTGTAAGCATAGCCACGCCCACAGTGGGCCCCCAGTGGGTGAAAAGCATTCTGGTAATGCTGGTTCTGCACACATCTTGCCCCAGTGGGTTTGCTGCCACGCCCAAGTTATACGAATAGTTCATCTCCCAAGTGGGTTGATACTAGTCTCACACGTCTGTGCTCGCTGCATTTTAATCCATCATCCATTATGGACCCCCTGTTCTGTAGATGGCTCCAATTGTTTGTTGCCTCAGATCCACTTTCAGATTGCGGCGGTGCGACTTCACGGCTGGACCAGCCGTTTAAGTTTATTCAAAGAAAGTTGCCCCTCGAGAGAAGACGCACTCCCAGGTAGGTATTCACCTCTTTAATGGAGATCACAGCGAGATCAGCAGCAAAAGTGGAATCAAATTAGGAACGGCCTGACGCGTTTCAAGCAGGCGCCCTTGTTCACAGGCCAGATACTGAGCAAGGCAGCAAATAGCAGTCACCTGTTTTGTAAGCATAGTCGCGCCCACAGTGGGCCCCCAGTGAGTGAAAAGCATTCTAGTAATGGTGGTTCTGCACACATCTTACCCCAGTGGGTTTGCTGCCACGCCCAAGTTAAATGAATAGTTCATCTCCCAAGTGGGTTGATACCAGTCTCATACGTCTGTGCTCGCTGCATTTTAATCCATCATCCATTATGGACCCCCTGTTCTGTAGATGGCTCCATTTGTTTGTTGCCTCAGAACCGCTTTTCAGATTGCGGCGGTGCGACTTCACGGCTGGACCGGCAGTTTAAGTTTATTCAAAGAAAGTTGCCCCTCGAGAGAAGACGCACTCCGAGGTAGGTATTCACCTCTTTAATGGAGATCACAGCGAGATCAGCAGCAAAAGTGGAATCAAATCAGGAACGGCCTGACGCGTTTCAGGCAGGCGCCCTTGTTCACAGGCCAGATACTGAGCACGGCAGCAAATTGCAGTCACCTGTTTTGTAAGCATAGTCACGCCCACAGTGGGCCCCCAGTGAGAGAAAAGCATTCTGGTAATGGTGGTTCTGCACACATCTTACCCCAGTGGGTTTCCTGCCACGCACAAGTTATACGAATAGTTCATCTCCCAAGTGGGTTGATACCAATCTCATATGTCTGTGCTCGCTGCATTTTAATCCATCATCCATTATGGACCCTCTGTTCTGTAGATGGCTCCAATTGTTTGTTGCCTAAGATCCGCTTTCAGATTGCGGCGGTGCGACTTCACGGCTGGACCGGCCGTTTAAGTTTATTCAAAGAAAGTTGCCCCTCGAGAGAAGACGCACTGACAGGTAGGTATTCACCTCTTTAATCGAGATCACAGCAAGATCAGCAGCAAAAGTGGAATCAAACCAGGAACGGCCTGACGCGTTTCGGGCAGGCATCCTTGTTCACAGGCCAGATACTGAGCATGGCAGCAAATTGCAGTCACCTGTTTTGTAAGCATAGTCACGCCCACAGTGGGCCCACAGTGAGTGAAAAGCATTCTGGTAATGGTGGTTATGCACACATCTTACCCCAGTGGGCTGCTGTGCTCAGTATCAGGCCTGTGAACAAGGGCGCCTACCCGAAACGCGTCAGGCCGTTCCTAATTTGATTTCACTTTCGCTGTGATCTCCATTAAAGAGGTGAATACCTACCTGGGAGTGCGTCTTCTCTCGAGGGCCAACTTTCTTTGAATAAACTTAAACGGCCGGTCCAGCCGTGAAGTCGCACTGCCACAATCTGAAAGCAGATCTGAGGCAACAAACAATTGGAGCCATCTACAGAACAGGGGGTCCATAATGGATGATGGATTAAAAACCAGTGAGCACAGACGTATGAGACTGGTATCAACCCACTTGGGAGATGAACTATTCATATAACTTGGGCGTGGCAGCAAACCCAATGGGGTAAGATGTGTGCAGAACCACCATTACCAGAATGCTTTTCACTCACTGGGGGCCCACTGTGGGCGTGACTATGCTTACAAACCAGGTGACTGCTATTTGCTGCCGTGCTCAGTATCTGGCCTGTGAACAAGGACGCCTGCCCGAAACGAGTCAGGCCGTTCCTAATTTGATTCCACTTTTGCTGCTGATCTCGCTGTGATCTCCATTAAAGACGTGAATACCTACCTGGGAGTGCGTCTTCTCTCGAGGGCCAACTTTCTTTGAATAAACTTAAACGGCCAGTCCAGCCGTGAAGTCGCACCGCCGCAATCTGAAAGCGGATCTGAGGCAACAAACAATTGGAGCCATCTACAGAACAGGGGGTCCATAATGGATGATGAATTAAAATGCAGCGAGCACAGACGTGTGAGACTGGTATCAACCCACTTGGGAGATGAACTATTCATATAACTTGGGCATGGCAGCAAACCCACTGGGGTAAGATGTGTGCAGAACCACCATTACCAGAATGCTTTTCACTCACTGGGGGCCCACTGTGGGTGTGACTATGCTTACAAAACAGGTGACTGCTATTTGCTGCCGTGCTCAGTATCTGGCCTGTGAACAAGGGCGCCTGCCCGAAACGCGTCAGGCCGTTCCTGATTTCACTCCACTTTTGCTGCTGATCTCGCTGTGATCTCCATTAAAGAGGTGAATACCTACCTGGGAGTGCGTCTTCTCTCGAGGGGCAACTTTCTTTGAATAAACTTAAACGGCCGGTCCAGCCGTGAAGTCGCACCGCCGCAATCTGAAAGCGGATCTGAGGCAACAAACAATTGGAGACATCTACAGAACAGGGGGTCCATAATGGATGATGGATTAAAATGCAGCGAGCACAGACGTGTGAGACTAGTATCAACCCACTTGGGAGATGAACTATTCATAGAACTTGGGCGTGGCAGCAAACCCACTGGGGTAAGATGTGTGCAGAACCACGATTACCAGAATGCTTTTCACTCACTGGGGGCCCACTGTGGGCGTGACTATGCTTACAAATCAGGTGACTGCAATTTGCTGCCGTGCTCAGTATCTGGCCTGTGAACAAGGGCACCTGCCCGAAACGCGTCAGGCCGTTCCTGATTTGATTACACTTTTGCTGCTGATCTTGCTGTGATCTCCATTAAAGAGGTGAATACCTACCTGGGAGTGTGTCTTCTCTCGAGGGGCAACTTTCTTTGAATAAACTTAAACGGCCGGTCCAGCCGTGAAGTCGCACCACTGCAATATGAAAGCGGATCTGAGGCAACAAACAATTGGAGCCATCTACAGAACAGGGGGTCCATAATGGATGATGGATTAAAATGCAGCGAGCACAGACGTGTGAGACTGGTATCAACCCACTTGGGAGATGAACTATTCATATAACTTGGGCGTGGCAGCAAACCCACTGGGGTAAGATGTGTGCAGAACCACCATTACCAGAATGCTTTTCACTCACTGGGGGCCCACTGTGGGCGTGACTATGCTTACAAAACAGGTGACTGCAATTTGCTGCCGTGCTCAGTATCTGGCCTGTGAACAAGGGTGCCTGCCCGAAACGCGTCAGGCCGTTCCTGATTTGATTCCACTTTTGCTGCTGAGCTCGCTGTGATCTCCATTAAAGAGGTGAATACCTACCTGGAAGTGCGTCTTCTCTCGCGGGGCAACTTTCTTTGGAAAAAAAAAAAAAAAAATATATATATATATATATATATATATATATTCACTGAAAAAACCATAGGTTTCAGACACGTTATAGTTAGAAATTAGCATTTAAAAAACCTTTGAAATTCACTTAAAAAACCATAGGTTTTAGGGACAGTTATAGTTACAAATTAGCATTTAAAAAACCTTTGAAATTCACTGAAAAAACCATAGGTTTCAGATATGTTATAGTTACAAATTAGCATTTAAAAAACCTTTGAAATTCACTGAAAAAACCATAGGTTTTAGGGACAGTTATAGTTAGTTGGACATTTCACTCGTACAAAACCCGTGAAATTCCCCGTTATAGTTAGTTCAGCTAACTATAACTCGCGCCCCGCAATGCACTGCTGATGACGTCACATATTACATCACTCATGACATGGTCAGTGACATCACTGATGACATCACTGATGACATCTCAAATGACATCACTGATGACATCATCCATGTGATAATATGATGCAGCTCCTCACACCCTAATATAACCTTTGATACACCCAATCTAAATTACAGACTGCCATTCGCAAAACTATAGACACTCCAACACCAATAACTACATACCCACTCACTGATTCTTAGGTCTACACACACACATCCACTCACTCACCCGTACAGTCACTCATACTTATGGTCACTCAGTACAGGACTATCATATGCACTCTTACTCCTATATAGACACGCACACACCGCCACTCATCCATAGAGGTACTCACACACCTAGTCAGTCATGCAAATAATTAAACACACTGCCATTTACTCACCTATACAGTTATACACACACCAGCTCACTTAATCATACAAATACTAGCACATTGTTACGCTCTTATACAATCACTGATACAAGCACACACTCATCCATACAGCCACTATCACAATCACTCACTCTCGCTTATAGCTATTTATATACTCCAACACACATATATACTGGCTTTCACATATGTAGTTACTCACACATGTACCACTGGGACATACATTCACTCACTAACACACTCTTACACACACTTACCCACCCATACAGTCTATCACAGAAGCACTCTTGAAACCATCCACCCAGTGAATCACCCACTCACACATCTATGCACAGAGTCGCACACACCCCACCCACACAAACACTCAGGCACCCATACAGATACTCAGACAACCAATCAATAACTCATATAGACACTCATGTAGCTATTCACAAACCCATGCAGCCACTTACACAGCAACAGACAGACGGATACAGACATTCACCCAGTTTAGTCACTAACCCATGCATTCAGTAAGATACGTTAAATCACTCACTTATAGAGTCAGTCACGCACCTACTAAATCATCCATACAGACACTTACACACCCACTCATTCTTCAATACGTCTTTTCCTATATATATTAAAAATATTTAAACTTTACAGAAACACACAGTCACTGGATGATGTCATCAGTGATGTCATTTGAGATGTCATCAGTGATGTCATCAGTGATGTCACTGACCATGTCATGAGTGATGTAATATGTGACGTCATCAGCAGTGCATTGCGGGGCGCGAGTTATAGTTAGCTGAACTAACTATAACGGGGAATTTCACGGGTTTTGTACGAGTGAAATGTCCAACTAACTATAACTGTCCCTAAAACCTATGGTTTTTTCAGTGAATTTCAAAGGTTTTTTAAATGCTAATTTGTAACTATAACATATCTGAAACCTATGGTTTTTTCAGTGAATTTCAAAGGTTTTTTAAATGCTAATTTGTAACTATAACTGCCCCTAAAACCTATGGTTTTTTCAGTGAATATATATATATATATA
The DNA here is from genome assembly GCA_963921515.1 of Calotriton arnoldi. Lineage (NCBI taxonomy): Eukaryota > Metazoa > Chordata > Amphibia > Caudata > Salamandridae > Calotriton > Calotriton arnoldi. The sequence continues at coordinate 802,326 of CAWUFW010007663.1, read as the reverse complement.
TAGCCTGTCTGAGCCCGTCCGCACCTGAACTGCAGCGAGCGCCAGTAAACCTGTTTCTTCCACTCCGCACAGCTACACCAATGCAGACCTCCGAGCCCTGGATCCCAGGCACATCGATGACAACAACTGCTGATGCACATCTCCACGCACCACCAGAGGACTGTTCTCCTGCAAGCACTGCTGCTTCTCCTGCAACACCGAAGCAACCAACAGCACTGAAAACACTGCAAACACGACTACGTCCACCACGCCGACTGAGACGTCCACAGCAGAACTTCAGTGCCTTCTAATCACGCACGATTACTCGGCAAACACAACACAGAAATCTGGGACACTTTCTCATCCCTCACCCCGGACGTCATCTTCCTCACAGACACCTTCTGAACCCCGCCTCCATGCCGGACATCGCCACCCCCAAAGGTTACAAGATAACACACCAGAACCGAACCAACAAACACGGAGGTGGAATCACCATCATTTACAAGGGAACCACCCACTGCACGATCGCCCCAGACGACTCCACCCGATAATGGAGCATCTCAACTTCCAACTCCACACAGACGGAAAAAGCACCAACAGAGGCACCTTCGCCTACAGACCACACCCCAGCTTCTGCACAGCCATTCCTGACCTCATCACCACGATCACCATCGACTCTGAGCACTACATCTTCCTAGGGGATCTTAACTTCCACCTTGATGACCCCAGCAACACAAACACAACCGACCTCCTGGAAAGCATGAGCAACAGCGGCCTCAAGCAACTGCTCATCAACACTACCCACATTGCAGGGCACACGCTCCGACCCATTTTCACATCCAGCGACAGAGTAAAGTACAACCACATCTCACAGCTCACCTGGACCAACCAATACAGAGTCCACTTCACCATCTCAGAACCTACCAACACTGGCACCATGCCCTCAAGCTATACGGACAGAAACTGGCAAAAGATATCAGAAGACCAGTGGAACAACGCTCTCAACTCCCACCTCCCAGACACAACATCCAACCCAGAACAGGCCAGTGGCGGCTAGCAATTCTAAAATATGGTGAAGCGCTATGGCCCTAAACTCACCATAAATATGGCTCCCGCCTGGGGTGGCACTTCTCCCCTGGTGTCTACGAGCAGAAATGGATGGACTTCCTTCCTGCTCAGTGGAACACAAATCCAACAAATCTTGGAGCTGCTCTCATACTGTTTTCAGCATTTGATCAGCTCCAGGATTGGTTGGAGCAGGCTAACCCAGCACTCATTTTGAGGCTGGGGGCCTGTGCCAGCAATGCTGTTTCACAGCCGGGGATTGCTGGGTCTACCATGCACATGTCGAGCTAGCCGTTGCAAAACAGCCGGCCAATCCAACATGAAAAGGGCAGCAGTTATCCTGCAATCACAGGATTCAGCCCCGCTCCCTAACATCAAGCTCGCGCTGTACACAGTGCGAGGCGATGGCAAAATAAAAGGCATTGGCATGACATTTCATTTATTTGTTTGCCTGCTGCACTTGCAGCAGGTGGGACGATGCTCCTCTGCCCTTTAGGAGGAACCACCCCTGGAACAGGCTACAAAGAACTTTTCCCCGTGGATCACAGAATGCGCCAACACAATTATCCTCGCCAAGCCAGCCAATTCCAAAAGACCTGCCAGAAGAGTCAGCTGTTTCACCGTGGAGCTGAAATCCACCAAGCGCAACTGCCGGCAATTAGAAAGGAAGTGGCACACCAGCAAAGAGGCAGGAGACCATACCACCTTCAAGACAGCACTCAACCAGCACCACCGCCTCCTCAATGAAACAAAGAAGAACACTCTAGCAGACCACATAGAAGCCAGCAATAACCGCAGCAAAGAACTCTTTGCTATCGTGAAAGAGTTCTCCAACCCCGCCGTTGTCGGGAATTACATCATCCCCTCCTAAGAACTGTGTGATACACTGGCGGAATTCTTCCACAAGATCTTTGCCATCTACGAAAACTTCAAACCCCAATCCTTCGCCACCGACACCATCGGCCTGCTCACACCCACGACCACAAACCCCGAGCACCTGCTCACATTCATTGGGACCCTCTCACAACTCAAGCCACAATCTCCAGCATGAACTTCGTGCACTTTTGAGCACCCACGGACCGCTGTCCCCACCCCGTCTGCAACCTCAGGAGCAAGACGATTGGCGACGAGCTCAAGAAAGTCCTGAGCACCACCATCACTTCAGCCTCCTTCCTTGAGGACTGGAAACACGCTGAAGTGAGGCCCCTAATGAAGAAACCATCTGCCGACCCAGCAGAACTGGAGAACTACCGGCTGATCTCCATGCTCCCCTTTTTTGAAAAGATTCTCAAGAAGGCAATCAACAAGCAACTTACCGAACACTTGGGACACGACAACCTCCTGGACCCCTCTCTATCCGGATTCCGAGTCAACCACAGGACCAAAACAGCCCTGATTGCAGCCACTGATGACAACAGGGTCCTCCTGCACCGTGGAAAAATGGCAACCCTCATCCTCCTGGACCTGTCAGCCACCTTCGACACCATCTCCCATCACATCTTGATCTACAGACTCCACCACATCAGAATCCAGTGAGATTCCCTCAAATGGATTGCCTCATACCTCCCCGGAGGAACCCAGAGAATCTGCATCGCACTGTTCACCTCATAACCCAAGAAGATCATCTGCGGCGTTCCCCAACGATCATGACTGAGCCCTACCTCTCTTCAACACGTACATGACCCCCCTGGCCAATACCATCAGATCACACAGACTCAAAATCATCTCCTATGCTGATGACACCCAGCTCATCCTCTCGCTGTCGGTAGACCCCTCCACCACCAGAGCCAACTTCCACAGATGTATGATGAATGTTGCCGACTGGATGAAGGACAACTGTCTCAAGCTCAACTCCGACAAGACGGAAGTCCTCATCTTTGGTAACAACACCTCGCCATGGAACGACACATGGTGGCCTTATGAACCCGGTCCATCCCCTGCCCCGACAGATCACGCTCTCCACCTTTGCATCATCTTAGCCAGCACACTGTCTATGAAGAAACAGGTAAATGCAATTTCATATGCCTGGTTCCACACCCTACGCATGCTCTGCAAGATCTTCAGGTGGTTCCCAGTCAACACCAGAAGGAGTCACGCAGGCCCTTGTAACAAGCAGGCTGGACTACGGGCACACACTCTACATAGGAATCACCGCACACCTCCTAAAGAGACTACAGACAATCCAAAACTCAGTGACCAGACTCATCTTTGACCTCCCCAGATGAATCCACATCACACCAACAGAGGGTCGATAACCTGTGGAGTCCCTCAAGGGTCAGCACTGTCTCCGTTTCTGTTTAACATCTATCTCAGACCGCTGATGAGGGACTTGGCCCGGATGGACTGCCAGGTGTTTAATTACGCCGACGATACGCAAATTATTTTGCAAATTGACAACACCCACTAGCCCACAGACATGTGCAAGATACACTCAGATACGTGGTCAACTGGATGACGGCCAACTCACTCAAGGTTAACCCAGATAAAACTGAGGTATTGGCCATCACTACTGGCAGCAACCCGTGGACCAACCACTTTTGGCCTCAGGAGCTGGGAGACATACCGTCTCCAGCCCCAGTTGTAAAAAGTCTGGGTATTAAAATCGATGCCAAACTTACACTGACCAACCAAGTGACCACCGTGTTCGGGACCTGCGTGGGCTTGCTGAGGCAGTTAAGGAAACTATCACCCTTCCTGTCATTTTCCGCCATGCGGACGGTGGTGACAGCATTGATCTTATCGCGACTGGACTATGGCAATGCGCTTTACATTGGACTACCGGAAGATTTGCTAGGCAAACTACAAGTTGCGATGAATGATGCAGCCAGGCTGATCTTCAAGCTCCCAAGACGCGCACGGGCCACTCCCCTGCTGCAAAAACTCCACTGGCTCCCCGTCAAACAGAGGGCTAGATTCAAGGGTCTCTGTATCGCCCACAAGACCCTGCATGGACAGGCCCCAAGATATATCAAAGAGCGACTGGGGAAATACGTCCCCGACCGCACCCTCCGGTCATCCGAGGGAGGCCAACTATCCTGCCCACGGTTTAACCACACGACTAAAGGAGGGCGAGCCTTCTCTGTCCTCATTCCGCAACTCTGGAATAAGTTGCCGGGCCATCTCCGGTTAGAAAAAACCCTTCTCCCTTTCAGGAAAAAACTGAAGACCCTCCTCTTCACTGAGGCCTGGGCATAACGCAGACTGATCAGGGGCTAAACATTCACACTTGGGGGCTGGCTGTGACTACTCTCTCTCAGCGCTTAGAGTCCTGCCGGTATTAAGCGCTTTATAAATAGCAATTAACATAACATAACACCTCACCTCAAGAAGCTACACTGACTCCCAATCCAAAAAAGATGCGAGTTCAAGATGTTGACCCACACATACAGAGCCCTGCACAAAGAAGGACCAGCATACATCAACAAACGCATTACCTTTCACCAACCAGCCAGACACCTATGATCCGCGTCCCTCTCCTAAACAGACAACCCTTGGATCCACTGAAGCAGCAGTTGAGGATGGTCTTTCTCACACCTGGCAGCCAAAGCGTGGAGAGACTGCCACTGCAACTCAGGACTACCGCATCGCTCCAGAAATTCGGGAAAGGACTAAAAACCTGGCTGTTCGAATTAACAGACTACCATAAAGAAGTTAGCAACTCTAGTGCCTTGAGACCCTCACAGGTAATTTGCTGCCTTTTACAAATCCTTGATTGACATCATATATATATATATATATATATATATATGGCCCAAACTGTTTCTTAGGAACTCACTGCTGAATACTAAGGCTGTATAGTCTCCATTCTGCCTCATAGTTCTTTCTATCACCATCCCACACTTTCTGTCTCTTTATCCCGCTCTTACAAGTTCTTTTTCATCCCTGCTTGCTTTCTCCCTTTTTCATGTTTTCCTGTCTTCTCTTTCACGTTTATCATTTCTCTATCTTGCCCTGGGTCAAAGTGTGATAATGGGAAAATAGGTCTCAGTCCCCAAAAATTAGCCCCACTGCTCACATCCTGCAGCCGCCAGCACAAATTCATCACCGAAAGAATCTTTTGCATATAAGTAGTGTTTAGCAGTGACATGTAATGAGAGAAAGGAAAGTAGATGGAAGATGTATTAAAGAAGGCAGGGGAATGCGAAGGTATGGGACAGATCCCTGAGACAGAATGGGGCACGGCAGGGAAGAGGAAATTCAGAAGAAAGAGGATGAAGAGGGTTGTGATGATGGTGGGCAGGGAAATGACAGAGTAGCTACCGCTACACCCACAAAAAACTAAAGCTTTTCAGAGAGTGGAAAAGGCTCACTGGTGAAAGCATGGCATGCAGCCAGTGCACACAGAAGGTGAAAGTGGAGGAATTATGAAACCTCTTCGTTACCTAGAACTCCGAAACCCTGCTTTGAACTTTTGTACATCAATACAGACTGTAAAATCAGATCAGACCTCTGAATCTAGCAAAATATCACAGAGCGGAGTGAAAAAGAGTGTGGTGCTTTGTGTGATACACAGCACTTTAAATGCAAAAAACACAGTTGATGGACAGAATGCAGAACAATGTCATACATTCACCCCAGTACAGAGATCTGGGCCTAAATCCATCGTTTTTTTGCTCACCATGCCATTCCAGTTTGAACCCAGCCATATGCAAATCAGTCTTGACCCTGTGCCTCATGGGAACAGTCCAGCCCGAACTGCCAAGCCAGGTCCTCCCTGGACTGGAAACAAGCATCCTAGGACCGGTTTCGGGGTTTCACCCCTCATCAGCCAGGATAGCTTGACTCCAGTGGCATGGAGAGCACAGGACCCACGTCTGGGCATACCCGTCCCACTCGGGGTGACAAATGCAAAAAACACAGTTGATGGACAGAATGCAGATCTCTTGACTGGGGGTGAATGTTTTGATTTGTTCTGCATTCCGTCCATCAATTGTGTGTCTTTTGCTTTCTCGCCCTAAGTGCGCCAGGTATGCCCAGACGTGGGTCCTGGGCTCACTGTGCCACTGGAATCAAGCTATCCTGGCTGAAGAGGGGTGAAACCCCGAAACCGGTCCTAGGATGCTTGTTTCCGGTCCAGGAAGGACCTGGCTTGGCAGTTCGGGCTGGACTGTTCCCATGAGGCACAGGGTCAAGACTGATTTGCATATGGCCAGGTCTAAACTGGGGTGGCATGGTGAGCAAAAGAATGATGGATTTAACCCAGATCTCTTGACTGGGGGTGAATGTTTTGATTTGTTCTGCATTCCGTCCATCAATTGTGTGTCTTTTGCTTTCTCACACAGCACTTTAAGGCATAATGTGGCTTGTGCCTTCCATTTAATTCTACATTCAATACTAGAAATTCCACCCTAAAATAATCTGATGATCTCATACCTAAATTGTTTATGCATGGGTAGGGTTCATGGCTCCTTAAATTGGCTTATGGCAAGTTGAATGAATGAATGAATGAATGAATATAAATTTATAGAGCACAACAACTGCTTCACAAGAAGTGTCCTGATGTTGTATGGACAGAAAGAGTAGAACAAAATAACACCTCATGAAACAAGAAAGTCTTCAAGTGAGCCTTGAACAAACTTTCCTTGGGGACAAAATGAAGATGATCCGGCAGAGAATTCCATAGGCAAAGTGACAGGAAGGAAAACGTTCTGCCCTCTGCTTTGGCTTTATACACTTTATGAATGCATAACAGATTTTAATTAACAGAGCATAGAGCCCTAGCGGGAAGATATTTTTTTTATTTTTTCCTGAATATACTGAGGGTCGTTATTATGAAATGCCCAGTGGGTAATAATAAGTGGTTTGAATTTAATTCTAAACTTGACAGGTAACCAATGCAGTTGTTTCAGATCTTGCTAGATGAACTGCCTTTTAGGGATGTTTAAGACGAGGCAGGCCGCTGCATTCTGAAGTCGCTAAAGCTGGTTAACCAACTCCTGAGGGGCTTCAAGATAAAGTACACTGGCGTAATCCAATCTACATGTGATGAATGCAGGCACAATGTCTTTCCGGGTAGAAAATGGAAGCTATTTCAAGATCTTCCCTAGAGATTATAGAAGTAAGAAACAAGTGTCGGCAGTGGTCTGAACCTGATGTCTAAAAGATATGGCCGTGACCAATTGAACCTTGGGATGTGTTTGAAAGAAGAGTTTCCAAATGGGGGGCTAGTAGGACCAAAGAAAAGACAAAGTGCGACCTCTTTTGCATAGTGTACAATTACTTAAAGCTCCACAGCCTGTAATAACAGCATGATGTACTGCATAGGTGAATGATCAAATAATTTAAACAAAGGCAACACAATCTGAACACAACAGACCCATTAAATTCCAAATCTGTGGGAACTGCAAATACAAGCCAGGACCTCAAATTGTTGTGGTCACAAAAGGCCCTTTCACCTCCATTTATTAAAGCATTGATAGGACACTCACGTAAGGACATCAGCACTTTAAACTGTAGGTACAGTCAGGGAAGCCATAATTTGAAAGAAGAACCTAGGATAAGGTTGGTGCAAATGCTTCAAGTCATCTTCTCGGTTTGGTCTAATTTTCCTAGTTAATCGTGATCCGCTAGTGGTCACAAAACTGCGTCGTAAGAGTTACCATTTTGGCAGGAATTCTGCAGCCCTTCTCAGTTGCTTTGTTAGCAGCACTCCATTCAGAATCAGTTTGTGATCCCCACCAGTAAATACTGTTTGAAAAGAGAAGTTCCCAGTATTGCAATTGTATTCTATTGATTGCCTCATTTGTTGAGTGTGATTTACACAGTTGGATATTATTTTTTTTAACATATATTTAGGTAATTCACAGTGTTATTAAAGTGGTTTTCTTTTCATTCAGAATGAAAGCTCAGGCTGAGCATTCTATCTTAGGACTGTGATATGCATGGCATCTAGTCTCACCCTTCACATCTCCTCCTTTAAACTAGGACTTGACTAGTTATGCAAGTTACCCTGAAAAGTCAAGGACGTTTGGGAGGTTAACCTTCTGTTGCAGACTGAACAACATCACCCTCATTTAAAGTTGATGTGGGCTATTGCATTTTTGGCTTTATTTAACCAATCATGAGGTTTTCCCGATTTCGCAGAAGCAGGTAATGTGAGAGCGCTATATTTCTATTGTACCACAGTTTTTAAACCGTGTGAAGTTTTCGGGCGCTTGTGAGCACTGCGCCTACTTGTGCCCAATCAGCGTTTGTTCTTTGGTAGTGGAGGCAGCAATGGGAACATGCCAGCAGCCTGCAGGGCTGTATGTCCGTCTGTCTGCAGTTCAGCCTCCTGTGAACGCCTTTCATTGTTGTAAAAGCGTTTTTATTTCCCTGGAGACCGCGAAGATTGGATGGCAACCTCTGGGTCAATAATTTTGAACACAAATCTGCTGTTTACCATAATTTATGAGATGCACGCATGAAAGATTTTTTTTTTTTAATTCCAACTGCATCTTCACTCACAGCTTTCAGTGAAAGTGAACACAAAAGGCGCATTTTCAACAAGCTTAAATTAGGGCACAAGTGTCCAGACCGAAGGAAGCACTATCAGTCTCCTCTTAGATATTGTTGAGGTCTCCCTGTGAATCCATGCATCAGGGAATCAATTACTGACACACAGGCAAAACGACCTTTTGCCATTTAGAACGGCTCCTTCTCTATGACTGCCCTACTGTTACCGTACTGAAGCATCATGATGCCCTATGCAGGCAGGTTATGGGGAAATATATGGCATCAGTCACCTTAGAATGTGCCTATCAGGCCCCGCACCTTTTAGGATGCGATTCTATGGCCCATGGAAAGCGCTCAGTGGTGCATGAATAACACCACAAAAAGATACTGATAAAGTAACTCAACGGAGAAAAAGCCATCTGTTTCTACACAAGTAAAATACAATTCACAGACAGGGAAGACAAAGATGAAACAAAAAACAAGCAGTTCTGTTCTTTTGCAGAAGTTCAGGCATTTAGGACACGCCGTGGCATTCAGAAATGTCTATTAGACTAACCGGACAAGCCGAGTGCATGTACAGCAATCCATACATAATTAATAAGGCCTCTTGACAGCTATGAAGATGTTTCTTTAGCCAGCCTTACCAGACCTGGCAGTCGTGCGGCAGGGCACTAAAAACGCCGAGCGGCCTTCCTGAGCGAGAGGGTTCTCTCTAACGAGAGACCTTTCCGTCGTGAGCGGGATTCGGCGGCCTGGCTGTCAGCCAAGCGCGTGATCCGCAGAGCGATGATGAGGCTACTGATGGGCGCGTGAAGGTGAGCGCTCCTGAGGAAAGCATCCGTGCGCCGCGTGAATCATCGCTCGCGCCTTCTCAAGGCCGAAAGGATCCAGCGGAAACCACGATTTAAACACGTTTCTGGCGGGCAGGCAAGGTTCGAATGGGACCACGAATAGACCCAGGCAGCCAAAAAAGTGATCTACATTTGCAGATCTGTGTTTCGAAAAACACTGCTTGGGTGGGATCATAGGCTAATGTTGGGAGCGTTTGTGATAATTGAAGGGTTTTAAAGCTTGTAGAACAGTAACTTCGGTCAAGACTAAAAAATACAATTGTTCCAATGCATCTCACTCACAGGTCACTTGACGCTCATCTTTAGAGCTATACATGTCCTTCTCACCTCAGGTCCCAGAATCTGCAGCTCATTCTTGGACCTGAATGCTCAGTCTCCCACCGGACCCTTAAATTCCTGTTCTTCAATAGAGAGCCTCACATCCCAGTGACCAACAGGTCCCCATAGGATCATATTCATCTGTAGGTCTGGAGAGTTCTCTGCATCCTCAGAGACCAATAGCACCAAGAGTCGCTTTGGGGTGTAGGGTCCAATATAAATACTGCTGATGCAGCTCTTGAATAAAGGTTTTTTCCTCACCCGTTACTTACATATCAAAACCACAACTTACACACCTCAGCTTCTACAATATCACAGAGTTTGGCCCATATAAAGTCTACAACATCAACGTCTATAATATCACAAATCATCAAGGTCCTCCGATAGATCTTTGAATTGAACTAAATAGGGACTAGGATAATTTAGAGACGAATGGCCACTCTTTCATGAGGACCTGGAACAAAGAAATGCCTACCTATCAAACATAAAATTATTCAATGACTAGACACTAAGAATGACATACGCATAAATGTTATATTCAACAAATCTTTATCTAAACTCCAAGTTTTAAATGGTCAAGGCACAAAAATACATTTAGAATCATTTAATATAGATTATCGTTTTAGTACAAGTAATTACACAATACATCACAGTTCAGAGTCAAATACATTTCAAAACAAATACCTGGTGAGAGTGAGACGGAGAGAGAACAATAATACAATTTCAGAGCACAGTCATGAATCATACAAACCAAGAATCGGTTGCAGATTATCGGGAATACGGAGCCTCAAGGTGAGTCCAAAGAGATGCTAGAGCACAGCATGCAATAGCCGGAGTCTTTTAACCTTTCAACTGAAAGGTCTTGCCTGCTCGACTTCACCAGCTGGCGAAGCGCAGGAAATCAGGAGAGTTCAGTTCAGGGAAATCAGAGTTCAGTCCGACAGCATGCCAGGCATATAGGAAATTTCAAAAATAGCCAGCTCCCAGTCCTTTTCCCACAAGGCATTTATACCTCAGATTATTCATAATTTCTTCCCCCAAAAGTATCTTTTGCGCAGTTTGCATGATTTCCATTGGTCGAAGTCTATGGTCTGTCCCTGGGGTGATCATTACCTTACCAAATTGATCCGGAAATTATACGTAATACCATTGTCCGATGTTCATCGTTTTACTAAAAGTTCAATTTCATTCCTCCTCGGAACTAGGAAATTAATTTGCATCTTATCATGTCTGTTCCCAAGCGCTCTCTTCAGAGCTTGCAACAAAGTCAACACAGTTTTGTACTAGCAGAGAGGGTGTCCGTTATTAGAACACTAGAGAAAGAAACTTTAGCACAAGTTCTCACAGTAAGAAATGAAGTCATGCCAGCATTTTCTAGTCTTTGTCGAAGGAAATTAATGGATAAATGTGTTCTAAGGCCTACACGAAAGCCTATTAATACATCATTACTTACTAAACAATTCAAGTATTTAAATGAACAATGATGAAGCTACTTCATTTGTGATTAATACTCTTCATAGGAATCAATATTTCAAACACCATTTTGTATTCCATCAAGCATTAATTCATTTGCGAAATCATTTATAAATGAAGAAACACAATTTTTCTCTCTGCATTTTGATATTGCAGCTTTTCATAATGGTGCTGCCATGTGAGCAGACCTTATTTTATTCATCCTCAGCTTAAGTTAATCCATTTTCCTTACAAAATGAGCACTTTAGTCTAACATTTTAATTGATCATATTGGTTAAAGGCTACTTCATTGCGTCACACATTATGGCATTTATAGGTTTTCATTGCACCTTATTTATTGTGAATTCATTAACATTATCAATTTTCTCTCTTTCTCTTCAATAATTTTCATCTCAAACTGGTTTGCAATCATACTGCATGCTTTTACAATGCAGATTGAACTCTCATGTGTTTTACAAGTCACGCTGTTAGTCGTGTTTTCTTAAGTATGTATTAGTATCATATTATCCAATGAGCAGGAATTGACTGAGACAATCATACTAAATTAATTATGCTCCATCACTGCCAGTCACTCGTGCTGCGAGAACCTTGCTCTTTGTGAATTATTCCCAAAAGTAACCAAATACCCACAGGACCTTTAAGCTCATTTACACATTTAGGCCCCTGAGGCTTTTGCCAGACTCAGATCACAAAGACCCTTCTCACTTTCAGGTGCCCGTGCAGTCTTGCCCTTAGGTGCCCTGATAGCCCGATTCAACCTTAGGCATAGTAGATCTAGCTTACTCTGACCTTGAAGATACTGCTCACCCTTACGTAATTGGGGACCATGTTTATCTTGCATTTCCATGAGTCTTTTGTTTACACTAAACCCTATGGTGCTCTGCTCACCCTAATGCCCTGAGGCTCCAATACACTGCAAGAACTTTGAAGCTCCTGCTAAGCCCCAAGTACCATAGGGTCTTATTCACACTCAGGTTACCAGCAAGAGGACTACTGAATTTAAATTCTCAAGGCTCTTTGCTCACCTCAATTCCTTAAGGCTCCTGTTCATTCCAAGTCCCTAAAGTCTCATACTCCTACAAGGGGAGAGCATTGTATTCAGGACTAAAAATCACCAGGATACTTGCATTTGCACATTTAAAGTTCAGTTGAAGATTGAGGAACACTGGTAGAGCTGTGTGCGTACAGTGAACCTGCAGGCTAAAAGTGTGGTGAGGTGCACTGGTAGCTCTGTTATGAGATGTACAGGTTAGGAATAAGGTACACTGATACAGTTGAGTGCAAACGTGTTGAGGAAAATCAATAAAAAATACTCAAAAAGGATTTAGGTGCTCTGGTAGAGCTGCAAGTATGTTTACGTCACACTTGAGGTGCAGCGATAGAGCTTTGTGTGCATGGTATTTGAAGATCAGGTTTTAGTTGTATGACAATGTTGCACATGTATTTCAAGATTCAGATGCACCAGCAGAAATGTATGTACAAAGGACACATACAAATCAATGTTGAGGTACCTTGAAATATCTGTATGAGCACAGGACGTGTTGGTCAGGGGTATGGTACAATAGCAAGCTGTGTATGTACAAGGGTGATGCAGGTCAATGAACAAGTGCACTCGTAGAGCTGTGTGTGCTTGTTGGATCTGACTGCATGAACTGTGCACAGGCTCGTTGGAGTCTTTTTAGGGAACAAGTCAGAAACTTGTGGGGTCTCATTTCCACTCAAACAATTTGTATGAAAACGGGTGGCTTATGATGCATATAAAAGCATGTTGGGCTTTTCAGGTGCTAATTTTCTTTTTATTTAAGCACTCCACGAGAGAGCATGTGTTTTCCAGCTGTCACCCTGGGGTGCGTCTCTTATCTTCTCCCCTCCATGCTCCTTGTTGCACTCTCTTTTACCTGTGTGCTTCACCCGCCAGCTCCTGTTGCTCTCTCACCCATTTGCCTTTCCTTGCCCCGCTTCATGCTGTTCCATCTCCCCGTTAGTTTGCTCCCCCCACCTGCACCCCTTTGTTACTTCAATCCCACCCTCCTGTTGCTTTACCCCACTCGCCCAATGTGATTCCACTACCACCATCCCCGACCCTCCACGTTTCCGTCTCTTAGCTGTGTTTCTCACTTTGTGATTGAATTCTACAGAAGCCAGGAACCTACAATCAGTGCTTAGTTTCTAAAAGAATGAGCGATGAGTGCCGGTTGGCAAAGCTCTGCTCAGAATCCTGTGGCCGGCACTATTACATGTTGGTGCACCAAATACCAAGGCTGCATAGTTTCGAATCCACCTCATGCCTCTTTAATTGACTACCAGACACCCCATGCCCCTTTATCTCACTCCTGCAGATCTCTGCTTTCTCCGTTGGTGACATTTTTTCTGTCTTTTTCTTTGTCCTTCTTTCCCCCTCGTGAGCTTTTCTCTCTCTTGTTCACAGGAAATGTTCGATGAGGAAATATAAGTGCCGGTCCCCAAAAATAAGTACCAGTGGTATCCATTGGCTACCACCGGCTCAAATTAAGCACTGCCTACATTCATGGCCTGGGGTTTCACAGTGGGGGAGATCAGGCACTCATCTTTCTTTGAATAAAGTGCAGGACTCTCCCCTCTGACATGTAACACTAGTTGTGCTCCTCTCGTCCCAGGGACACTGCAGAGTGAGTGCTGCAGAGGAGGAAAGCAGTCACTCCTTTCTGCTCCACAAGTTTTATATTTGACTCCCCAGTTTTACACCACCACAATTTTTAGTACTCGCCTCCGAGACAGCTTTCAGCTATATGTAGGCAAAAGCCTATTGATGACCACAGTGCTTTAAGTGGGATGAAAAAGGTGTTTTGGGATGGGGTCTCTAAAAGGGACAACCCTAAGTAATTATGGGTGTGGCTTATAACATGTGAACTTTAATCCTGTGCTTTACACAGCATGCTCCCTGACCAGCAATCAGGTGTCTCTTTGTGGGTTTTCTGCTATTTCATCCAGACATATCACACAACAGCAAACATATGCCTAGAACAAGCCAGACCTATTGGCTTTATGAGTGCTTGTTGGCAGGTTAATATAAATGAGAAACAACAATGATTTTGTTTAAAATAATTATAATTGGTAATTACAAATTGTACATGTCTCACCATCACTATGTGTACACTGGAGAGAGGCCAAGGTTTGGACGAACATGTAATCCGAACACTGTTATGACCTACTGACTCACACGGCCTTCAGCCGCGGCACCAAAGCTCTATTTTGTGCCCCATTACGAATACCATCTCACAACCAGAACCCACATGGACACCCAAATTCGACGAGCTCACATATACCATACAAACATTGAAAAACCCAATAGCTCAGCCTTAGAAAGGCAAGACCTCTTGACTTTGCAAATATTTAGTAAAGTCAATTGCAAATCAAAATTGCACTAAAGCAAAGAGTTTAAAAGTGTTAACAAATTCAAACTCTTTACATGCGTGAAAAATTGCAATGTATACACAGTAACATACTGCTAAAACCAATGTCAAACCAAATAGGTAACAAAGGAGAAACCTATTGGCTTTGTCAATACTTGTTTTTAAGGAACATTTGCTCAAAATCATCAAAGTAAATTGATTACTTTTTACGAACCTCTAAAGAGGGTGTGATGCTAATGTTTGTGATTGGAAACCCTCACTTTTAACTCCCACTTGGTTCCTCATAATAAATGTTAGAACCTAGGATGACCACGAGTAGACACTTCAGAAGCTGCCACGATTGGAGGTGGCAGGAATTGATGACTTGGGGCATAGACAACTTTCTGTCAGTAAATCTTTGTACTTTGCTTTACACTTTACTCTCCATATCAGTTATTTAAATTCCCAAAAACGAAGCAAATATATACCTTTATACAGAAAAACATTAGCCATATTTACAAAATGGTGATACAGTTATATACCTTCATTGTTAAAGAAATATATGTGTGCTGGGCCCTAAGTTGGATATGAACATCCCAATGGGAAAATATGTCGAAATCTCAGTCAGCAAAAGTTACTTGGAACTCACTCTTAATTGTTGCCTTATCCATAGGTTTTCTGTGGATGGTTTCAGTCAGGACATTGCACATACCTACAAACAGTAAAGGTTTGAGGTCTGAAATTAGAAATTAAAATGTTCTGTCATATGTTGACTGTTATTTTCAGTAATAAACAAAACACAAGGACTCTTTTTGAATTTTTCAAAAAGTCGTGATATTGTTTTTCCAAGTTAATGTTGGAGCTGTGAACTAATCTTTATACAAAACGGAAACAAGGCCAACACGTGTTTCACAACCTTAGAGTCGCTTCACATTGGGTCCTCCTAATGTCCAGCCTCAGCAAATGTATCGCAAGGCTGCACCAGCGTTGCAGGTTGTGCGCCTGTAGCAGGGATGACCCCAGCAATTTGGGTCATTTATTCCACACAAAAAAATAACAGCCCACCAGCTTGTCTTAGTCACAGGCCTGTTAGTCTGTCTCTCCTATCTGTAGTGAGCCAGCCGGCAACTACTTGACAATGTAGCACCTTCACCCTCCCGGCCGGGCGTGGAGGGGAGGTGATAAATAAAGGGGCAACTTCCGCTCGTGGCAGTTAGCTCGTACATTCCCACCAAGCGTGTGTTGTGAGTTCCTTAGCTACAATCCCCTAGGCCCCAATCCCCCTAGAGCAGCGGTATCCTGCCCCGCTTACCCCATTACCACATTGACGACGAGGGGGTGCCCGTACCTGTGCGTGTCCGGCATCCCGGGTGGTGCAGGTCGCTGGCTGGAGTGGAGGTCGCATTCCCGTTCCTGTGCGGCCGAGCGCGTGTGGAGGCCTGCTGTGAAGGCCGGTAATCGATCCGCGCATCGGCGGAGAAAGGTGAGGAGGCTGTGGAGCTTGGGAGCGGGCGGCGTGTGGGTGCTATCGTGCACCAGCAAGCGGGGGTGACGCTGCCGCGCCGGCCTGAGCAGGAGCACAAGGAGCGCGTACGGGCGCCTGAAGGGGCCGGAGAAAGCACGTGCGCGCCGGGAGGCCCAGTGAGGCTGCAAGCACCCGCGCGGTGCGAGAGCGTGCCAGTGGAGTGCGGAGGCGGGGAGACTGCGCATGTGCTTCCCAGTGAATCAGTGAAGGTGGCGAGTGGCCCAGCCCCAACAAGCACTGGCACATGCAAAGGCCAGTATGCAGAAATAGCAGAGGGGAGTGCAGGATATAAAAGATCACAGGAGCTGAGGTGGAAGGGCACGGAGAGGGTGCCTGGAAAAGAGTCCCTGGTGGGGGGAAGAGAGAAATAACTGCCAAACAAGCACTGACACAACCAACAGCCAGGCAGTGGGACTGGTACAAGACAGTTGGTGGGTGAGAGGAGCAGAATGTCTGTGCAAACAGGAGGAGATGCAGCTGGTGGTAGTGGTAGAGGAGCGCCACGGGGATCACGCCCAAATTTGTCCGCATTGTTGCCGTTCAGCCAGCTAGCGGATCCCACCACCGCTGCGCCACGGTGGAGACAGTGGATCGGGCGGTTGGAAAACTATTTCCAGGCAATTAAAGAAATGGACGGGGCGGTCAAGGGCTCTACCATGCTACACATGGGCGGAGAAGAACTATACGAGTTATTCCAGGACTTACCGAACACGGGGAATGAGGATGATTATGCAGAAGCGGTTGCTGCGCTAAACCGCCATTTCGATCCTCAGCTGAACCCGGATTTCGAGCATTTTAAAATGCGACAGGCAAGACAGCAAGATGAGGAATCGATGGAAATGTTCTATGCCAGATTGAGAAGGCTTGCAAGTTCGTGTACAGGTATCGATAAACAGCTGGAGATAAGGGCGCAGCTAATCCAGGGTTGCAGGTCCTTGGAACTGAGGAAACTCATCCTACGTCAACCGGGCATCTCCTTCGACGAAATAGTCATATTAGGAAGGTCACACGAACTGGTGGATGCCAGGGCCGGAGAAATGGAAGTAGCGCTAGCGCGCAAGTCGGCTGCCACGGCCTCAGCGAGTTCGCCAGCGGTCAAGGAGGAACGCGTGGAGGCGATACAAAGAAGTTACGGTCGAGGAAAAGGAGTACCGGGTGGTCAACAACACAAAAGAGGATGCAACAACTGCGGTTTGGAGAAGCACTCGCAGAGAGGATGCCCGGCAAGTGGGAAGACGTGCTTGAACTGCGGAAAGCTGGGGCATTTTGCCAAAGTCTGTATGAGCCTCAAGTCGCCAGCGTCAGGGAGCGGTCGTGGACAGCGACCGGACAGGGTCAAGCAAGTGACAGAGGCGGGTGGACCGACCGGAGAGTTGGATGCTATCTGCCAAAGGTTCCAAGTGCTGGATGATGAAGACGAGGTCGATATATCGGTCGTATCATTCACGGGGAGGAGCAACAAGAAGAAACGACCGCCTCCGATGTGCCAGATCCGGGTGGGTGATACCCCTATGATGGCGCTCATTGACACCGGGGCTTCGGTGAACGTCCTAGACGCAGCTCATTACAAACAGCTTGATCCAGCCCCTCCATTGATGCCCATGAGAGCACGGATATACACGTATGGAGGTGACACACCGATTCCTCTGCAGGGAGTGATAGAAGTGGAGGTCACACATTTGGAGACAACGGTCCTGACGAAGTTCCACGTCACAGAGGACAGCGCGGGAACCCTACTGGGCTGCCACTCGGCGGAAGACCTGGGACTCGTGATGTTTGCGCGCCAAGTTCATCAGTCGCATCCCGAGAACATCATGGAGGAGTTCCCGGAGTTGTTTGAGGGCCTAGGCTGCCTGAAGGGAGTAGAAGTAACGCTGCACATTGACAAAACGGTCCGGCCAGTGGCGCTTCGGCACAGGAGGGTGCCGTTCCATTTGCGTCCTTTGGTGGAGGCGGAGTTAGACAAACTGGAAAAAGCAGGCATCATAGAGAAGGTGGAAGGGCCTACCCCGTGGGTGTCGGCATTGGTGATCGCGCCCAAACCCAAGCAGCCTGGGGCGATCCGTCTGTGTGTGGACATGAGGTTACCTAACAAGGCGATCAGAAGGGAAAGGCACATCACGCCTACAATAGATGAGATCGTTGCAGACATCAATGGAGCAAGGTGGTTCTCAAAGGTAGATTTGAACTCTGGCTATCATCAGCTGATGTTGAACGACGCCAGTCGCTACATCACCACTTTCTCCACCCATGTAGGGTTGCGGAGATTCAAAAGACTGAGTTTTGGAGTATCCTCGGCAGCCGAAGTGTTTCAGGATGCCATTCGGGAAGCTCTGTCGGGGCTGGCCGGGGTAATGAATGTGAGTGATGATGTGCTTATTTACTCACAGACGTTAGAGGAGCACCATGAAAGACTAAGGGCAACACTCACGAGGCTAAGAGAAAGAGGCCTCACTCTGCACAAGAAGAAGTGTCAGTTCTACGCGACTGAAGTAGAGTTTTTTGGATACCGATTCTCGAAAGAGGGGCTACAGGTGGACCCAGCGAAGGTGGAAGCGATACGTACGGCGGCAGTTCCTCAGAATTCCACAGAGATGAGGAGTTTTCTGGGAATGGCAAATTATTGTGGTCGGTTCATTCCACGGCTGGCAACCCTCGCAGAACCCCTCAGGGTTCTAACGAAGAAAGATACCAAGTGGGAGTGGACCTGCAAGACCGCCCAGGCGTTTCAAGATGTGAAGGATGCTCTTCTACAAGGGGCCACAGTGGCCTATTTCAAACCCGGGAGTCCCACTGAACTGATTGTCGACGCCAGCCCAATGGGGTTGGGAGCAGTGTTGCTACAGGAGACGGAACGACATGAGTGGGTGCCTATCGCATATGCAAGCAGAGCGTTGACGGCTGTCGAAACGCGCTATGCACAAATAGAAAAAGAGGCGCTGGCAATCCGGTGGGCCTGCCAGCATTTTGACTTTTACCTCTGTGGACACCAATTCAAAGTGATAACGGACCACAAACCACTTGTACCGTTATTTGGGGGCTCGGCGAGAAATGGGCCACCGCGCATCGAAAGGTGGGCAGTGCAGCTGCAACAGTACGTCTTAGAGGTGCAGTACCGCCCAGGTGCCAACAACCCGGCGGACTACCTATCGAGACATCCGGTGGCTGTTGGTCCGGGAGAACAGAAGGAAGTGAATGAAGGGGCAGAACGCTATGTACGGCTCATCACGGAGCTAGCATGCCCGAGGGCGTTGTCAATGGAAGAGTTGGTGGAAGCTACCCGAGAGGACGGATGTCTGACGGAGGTGAAAGAAGCCCTTAGGAGGCACAACTGGAAAAACTTTCTGGATGGAGTCCGGAGGCTGATTGACGAAGAAAGGGAGAACAGAACAGGGCTGTGGCACTGCAGGGACGAGCTAAGTGAGAGTGAAGAAGGCCTGGTGCTCCGGGGATCGCTCATAGTCGTGCCAAAGAGTCTGTGGAGGAGAACGGCCGAGTTGGCACACCAAGGAATCACCAAAACCAAGTCACGGATCAGATCCAAGGTGTGGTTCCCGGGGGTGGACCGGATGGTGGAAGAGATCGTGAGGGGCTGCCATTCATGTCTAATAACGGGAAGTAAACCCCCTGTTCATCCGGTCATTACGGAAGAAGCGAGTGCTGGACCGTGGATGAATGTGAGCATGGACTTTGGGTCGTTCCCGGATGGGCGGGCCACGCTGGTACTGATGGATCCGTTTTCTAAGTTCCCGGTGGTGGAAGTGGAGCGCTCAACGGCATTCGAGCATGTCAGGCCAGTGCTAGAGAAAACATTCGCAATGCTGGGATTTCCTCACGAAATCAAAACAGACAACGGACCGCCATTTCAAGGGGAGGAGTTTAAAGAGTTCATGCACAAGCGCAACATCCGATACCGGAAGGTGACGCCCCAGTGGCCTCAGGCAAATGGAGAGGTGGAACGCTTCATGCGCACCCATAACAAAGCACTGAGGATTGGGGTCGACCAGCAAGCAGACATGGAAGGGTGTTTGCATCAATTCTTGAGGGCTTATCGCCAAACTCCTCACAGCACCACAAATTGCTCCCCAAGTGATCTCATGATGCGCAGGGCAGTGCGGGACGTGGTCCCAGTCAGCAGCAAATGGGTACCTGGAGTGCTCGATGTGGCAGCGGCACAAGACAAACGAAGGAGAAACAATGAGAGAGCCGACCGTGACAGGAGGGCAAAGCAGGTGGAGCTACAGATTGGTGATCGAGTGGTGATGAAGAGTCGCCAGCAAGGGTCAAAATTCAAGACACCATTTGAGAGAGACGTATGGACAGTGGTTTGGATAAGAGGGACCCTGATCACCGTCAGAAGGGGAAGGAGAAGTGTGGCCAGGAATGTGTCGTGGTTCAAAAAAGTCTGGCCGACGGATGGAGTCCACGAGCGAGAGTCCCCAATCTAGACACAAGAAGTGTTCGGAGGTGCCGGTGACAGCGGAGCCATGGAGGGGAATGCTGAAACGGAAATCGAAGCGGAGAATGCCGAAGAAGGAGGAAAAAGGATGGTGGAAGAAGACACAAGCAATACCGGAGGAGAAGTGTTGGAAGAATTGCCGAGGGGGTATCCATACCAGCTACGAGACAACCCCAGGCCAAGTCAGAGACTGAAAGACTTTGTATGCTCCCACTGGGAAACGTGAACACAACAAACCGTGTGGAGAACTATACATGTTCAGTGTTAATGTTGGTTGATTGAAAATCAAAGGTTAGGAGGGATGTAGTGAGCCAGCCGGCCACTACTCGACAATGTAGCACCTTCACCCTCCAGGCCGGGCGCGGACGGGAGGTGATAAATAAAGGGGCAACTTCCGCTCGTGGCAGCTAGCCCGTACATTCCCACCAAGCGTGTGTTGTGTGTTCCTTAGCTACATTCCCCTAGGCCCCAATCCCCCTAGAGCAGCGGTATCCTGCCCCGCTTACCCCATCACAACACTATCCAATCCTGCCAGCAGGCAGGTGTTTCGTTGAATGTGGGTAGGGTAAGACACATTTGAAAACCAAAAACAGGGACATTTCACAAACATAGAAATAGGACTCAAATTTAGCTTTGCCGGAAGGGTACAGAATGACTTAATTGACAAGGTTCACTAACATGGACCACACAATGACACACGAAGGGGAGTTCAATGTAATTTATACATCTCAACGTCATCTGTGTTAACTAAATTGCATTCTGTAGAGGGCTGACGACTAATTCTGCACATTAACATGATGAAACCTGTCTTCTGCTGTATTCAGTTGACCCTGTCTGGATAATGGGACTGTCCAGGCAAACCCAGGATGCCTGGTCAAGTTAAACATGGGTCTTTTCCACCCACACGACCTTTAAGCAACTGGGCTCAACACTGACCAGCAGGCTAATGTATACATGTTTTTTGCTCACACAACATTGGAAGGGTGAAGGATATTGAGAGGTGGCCGAGCCACTGACAGCTCGTGCTAGGCTCAAGACAGAGTTTGGTTCTGGCTCAGCCCGAGGTCCTTTTGGCACCTTGAACCCAAAGGAGACTTGAGCTTTCACGGAAGGCCCTGTGGATTAGTGGCTACAGGCCATGGAACAAGGTTTGAATTCTGGCCTCAACTTCCCACTGTGTAAATCTGGCTGTCAAACAAATGTGTAAACTATTCTGCATCTGTTCTAAAGCACTCACAAGTCTATGGGCAAGGTTTACCTAATGTAAAACTGCCAAAAATAAAATGTGGATTATGCTAGTCACCCACACGCTAATCTCTTCCAAGAATTAAGGACAAAGCATTAACCTTTGATGTTAGAAAGAGATACCCATCTAGTTGCTGAATTTCACAGCTGAAAGTGGGAAATCTGCTATCAACCCTGGCTTCCCTGTTTGACCAGATTATGTGATCCTAGGTAAATACGTTATCGCAGAGCCTCCTTTTTGTTCATTAACACATATCAGAGCATTTTCAAATAGCTCTTGTGTTTGATTTAATAAAATATAATCCGGCACTGTGTATAATAAGAATCTAGGCCACATATAGGGCACGAATGACAAATGACTTGCCTCTTAGTTCATTAATGGCAGTTTCATCATGACGGGGGCAGGAATGTTTCTCATTTTCTGCTTAAAAACTATCACTTTTAATAAATACCTCTCGGTGCAGTGACACAATCTGATATACCACTTTGAAACGCTTTTGTGGGCTAAAGAAATGACTTTTTCTCTAAATATTTTCTTAAGCACAGTATGAAACAAAGCATACAGTACAAGCATACATATATGAGGCCCAATAGGGTACAGTTGTGACAGAAATGATAATCATTCATAACCTCCACAGCCTTGCACAAGAAAAAGAATGGATAAGCAAAATCAAATGTAAACATACTGGCAGGCAGAATGTGATGGTGCACAACATTGAGGACAAGAATGACTCCTGCCAAATAATGCATGAGAGAGCAGGTAAGTGGAATTTGGTGTAATTAGATGGAGCCCTACCAAGTATGGGTGATGACAAGGGTTCTATTGGGCATTTCAAATGGAAATCAGTGAGGCAGGAGAAGGAGAAATAAAAAAGAAGTAGAGGGGAGGGGGTTACGCCATGTGGGGGAATAACAATATGAGGAGACTGAGTGTGTCTGCTTGTGTATGAGGTAAGAGTGGAGTAAAACAAGAGGCCATTAGTTAACGGGCATAAATTCATCAAGTGTGTGCCAAATGGATTGAGAAGAGATAGGGCACCCCGAAGAGAGGGCCATGTTTTTGTGTGTGCTTCTAAGATAGGTGACCCATGGCCACCATGTGTGAAATGAGACATTATTTAATGCCTTCCACCACTCTATTAAGATGACCTTGATAGCCACCATTAGTAAAATGATCCAGTAGTGCCAAATCCTTGTCAGATAGATCTACTGGGGAAGTGGAAGCATGTGGGCCTAACAGTATGAGTTTGGGTTAGCGGGAATTCCACATTGAAAATAGCATTCAGATGTTTATGAATATCATCCCAGTATGAAGATAGCCATTTGCATGCTAGAAATGTTTTCAGAGTCCCCAAGTGCTGCTTTGCAGGACCAACAGAAGTCAGAGTCAAACAATTTCAATTTGAATAGTCTGGATGGGGTCCAGTAAAAGAAGTGGGATGCAAAAAATCTTGTCTGGGTCAATGACAGAATCAATTTATTCCTAAGGAGATTGGTGTGGATTTTGGGCCATGCTGATTCCAGTAAGGGGGGTATTATTGAGTTTTGGAGGTGTTTGGACCAACGCTTCTAAATGAGCAGGATAGAAGTGGCCTGTGAGTTGTGTAAGAGTTTGTAGAATTTTGAGGCCAAGTGGCCACCCCCGCTAGCTTGTTGGGCCAACTGGAATAGAGCTAGGGGATGGAGAGGTCCCAGTTTGGAGAGTTTAGCCTTGATTTAAAAAACATTTGTAGAAGGCCATGTTGGAGAGAGAGTATTTCTCTTGTAGCAGTGCAAAGTAAGGGGTTACTGTCAGTAAATAGGTCGGATACTGAGTGGCTGCCTTTTGCTGCCCAAATGCCTACTGTGGTCGACTGTACTGATGTTGTTTTGGCATTATTCAACAGTAATGGGGCCATAGATTTGCTGAGATTAGAGGAAAGGTATTTATCTAACAGCCTAAGAGCGTAGATTGTGTCAAGAAACATATGGCTGTTTCTCTTCCACCTTCTGGTCACCTCCCTTTAGTGTACTGACTAATGTCATATATGTTTTTGTTTTTCCACTAATGCTCCCTACCCAGTGCTCATAATTACAAATATGTGTGTGTACCCCTACTTCCCTTCGTCCACCCCAACCCACCCTGGGGAACCCTCCCTTTATCCAAGGGGGGTAGAACATATTACCCCTAATGCTCACACTCTCCGACCTAACTTCTTATGCCTATTTTTGCACGTTGATCTGGCTAATTAAGCCCTCAACCTCAGAGACCTCCCTTATGTTGTGCATTCTATTTCTCCACATGACCCTAAGAGTCACAGGAAACTTCAACTGCGCTGTGGGCCCAATGATTTCAAAGTTTGAATATACTTCCCAAGCTCCCACTGACGATTTTGTGTAGTCTTCGCAATATCTGATCTGATAGTATAAGACTAGTCATCTTTTGAGAAGCTTTTCACTTTGAGAGCCGCTGAAAGAATTGCCTCTTTGATGACATAAGTATGAAAATTTTAAAGAATTTTCCTTGGTTTGTCTCTTTTCGGATCTCTCCTGAACGGGTCCCTATGTACTCTTTGAATATCCTGATCTAAGTTCCACGTCTGGATTTCAGGCATCAACTCTTTAAGAATGCTTATCACGAAGTCTTTCAGGTTCTCCCCCTTCCAGCCCCTCCGGAACATTTAGCAGTCTTAAATTGTTCCTTCTGGAATTATTTTCTAATGACTCTAGCTTGTCTCTGATCTCTCTTTCACTAGTTATTAGGGATTGAATGTCTCTCTGATTTTCGCTTGGTTGTTTTCAGAGATTGCAAATTTTTCTTTAATCTCCCTAGAAAGTGAAAGCAACATGAGGCTCATGTCTGGAACCTCTGTGCTACCTGCAGAATTGTTAATAGTGGTTATGTCTTCCATACAGGTATGCATTTGTGACCGCCCCCCATCTATATTATCCTCAGATAATGCAGAAAAACTATTGAAGGTGGGGAGGTCAGTCACTGCAGCTGACTGTGTGTGCAGGGTCTCTGGAGACCTTATTGCGCCCGTATTTTCCTTAGCTATTTTAGCGTCTGGGGAAGGCATATTATCTTGGGGCTCTATTTCCTTTATTTTAAAGTAGGACCTTAAGGATGGCATAACTCTAGTTTTACCCCCTAGGATTTTATTATTTCTCAACACCTTCCCCTGTCTCTCAGTTTTACCTGGCAACTGTGTGGTGGTCTTAGTTTGCACAACCAGGGGAGGGGAGACAACTGTCGTATTTAAACCTCTGTCTTTATTGGGCTCTCCCACCCCCTGGGCTTGCAAGTGCTCAAACTCTGCATTCTTAAGGAATACCTGTTTTTTCTTGCCACAACAGCGTCTACAGCGAGGGTTGTTCCTGGAAGATCAATGATTATCTGCTTCTTCCCTGTGTCTTCAATCCCTTTTCCTCCAGGTATCTGAGTTCCCGACAGATTGTATACCCTGTTACTTCCTGGGGTGGTCCTCTATTGCCTTTTTTAGGGGTCATAGATTTATGGGACGTTTCCACCCCTTCAGAATGCTGCTGCTGGGTAGAGTCGCCCCGTCTAGGCCGTCTAGCGGAATGTGTCTTCCTGCTGTTGACGGGGGACTTTAATCTTAAAGTCTCCCCTGTCTCCTTCTTGCCTCGCGGCTGCTGCCTCCAGAGCCCAGCGCCGATGCTACCTCCTACGGCTGCGGCAACCCGGAAGCTCACACGAGCCGCCGCCCAATGCCCCTTCTGCAGCTGCCTGGCCACACGGAACAGAGGAGAACCCACACCGGGCGGAGTGGCTGAAAACAACGGAGCGGAATCTCCAGAGGCGCTTGCGTCGCTCAAGGCGTCAAAGGTGGGGGCCATAAACTGAGGTCACTGATACCAAGAGATTCTAGTAGTTATGAGCCATGCACAGTGCCATATTGTCTGTAGTATGTGTCGGAGTGCCGGAGCTCGCGGCAAAACGCACTAGCTGGCCGCCATGTTCCCCCCTAATGCCAGAGGCGACCAGAAGGTGGAATAGAAATAAGGGATGCATAACCAGCCGGAAATCAGAGTATATTTTGGAATGTAAATGGCCTTAGGGGGTATAGGAGAAGGAGGAAGATTTTTGGAATTAATAAAACTTTCTGAAAATTATATAATAATATTACAGGAAACACACCTTCGATGTGAAGAATGGGATAAGATTCTTAAAACAAATAGATGGATAGCGCATCTGGTATGTGCTAACCAATCATGCAATGTAAAAGGAGTAGCCATATTATTTAAAAAAATCAGCACGTGCTAAAATAGAGAGCTCCATTGTGGATATAGGGGGCAGATGGGTAATAACCAATATCAAAATAGACAAGTCAGGATACACACTAGTAGGCTATTATGGTCCTAATGTGGACGATCCGTCTCCTCTTGGAGAATTATATAGACACTTGATTCTAAGTATAATATTATTATGGGGGGGGATTTCAACATATTGATGAATCCCGCCCCTTGATAAATCTTCAATAAGACCCACAGTAAATGCCCGCAAAATGAGGAAGTTCGTACAGCAGATCATTAAGAATCTAGGCCTAATGGATATTTGGAGATTTAAAGCAGGCTCTAGAAAAGAGTTTACTTATCAGAATACAAAATATTCACACGCCTCCAGAACAGATTTCTTTCTTGTCGACGCAAGGTTAAGTAAAAATATTTCCACAGTTATGCTCCGACCAGAACACCTCTCAGATCATGCGGCAGTAAAATTAGTAGTCTCTGTGGAGAGCCATCAAAGTGAGTCTAGGTGGACTTTAGATAGAACTCTTTTAGGAAATCAAGATTTGGTAGATGCACTAAAAAAAGGACACAGTAGAGTTCATTGCGATAAATGAAACTTCGGCTGCACTTCATATTGTATGGGATGCCTTTAAGGCTTACATGCGAGGAAGAATAACAAGTTATGCAGTGCTTGGAAGGAAAGAAGGGAAAAAGGAATTAAGAGAATTGACAAGGCACAGAAAAACCTCATTGACTGTCACAATGTCACTTTAAGATCCAAGCTTCAGGGTAAGTTTAATGAGGCAGGGAACACATAGTTGAGTTTTTAGAAAAAAGGGTTCGAGAGAGGTGGGACTCCAGCAAACTAGCTCATTATGAATATGGGGAAGGGTGTGGGAAATTACTAGCCTGGAAGACAAGCCAAGATCTGCTACAAAATGAGATTAAGAAGGTGCAGATTGGCCCTACTCAAGAACGTTGCTTGGAAGATCACAGTATCCGGCTGGCATTCATGGATTTTTTCCAAGACTTATATACTGAGGATACAAAGTCTAACCAGACAGAAGTGAAGGAATGGGTGCAACAGGACTCTCTCCCCAAGTTGGATACTAGTCAACAATCATTCTTTAATCAAGAAATCACTGCTCTAGAGATAGAGAAATCAATTGCCTATTTAAAAAGAGGGAAAGCGGCAGGCCCGGACGGCATCCTGAATGAGCTGTACAAGGTTCTAAAGGAAGTGCTTGTCCCGCACCTAACTAGTTTACTGAATAGCATCAATATCAGTCATGCACCTCCCCCAACCTCATGGAAAGAGGCAGTTATAACATTAATTTTAAAACCCACCAAGGACCCCAAGAAGTGTGAGTCTTACAGGCCAATCTCCTTGCTGAATAGTGACTACAAAATATTCATGCAAATACTTGCCAAAAGGTTAAATAGTGTTTTAACGAAAATCATACATGAGAATCAAAAGGGTTTTATGAAACACATGCAGCTTCATGACTTAACGCATGATTTAATCAGTGCAATTTATATTGCTATCACAACTAGGTCTCCCATAACCGTTATATTGGTTGACGCTGCCAAAGCATTCTATAGAGGCAGTTGGCCCTATCTGTTGGAAGTTATCGACAAAATGGGTTAGGCAACAACTTCCTCAAGGCTATAGGATCAATATATAATGCACCAACAGCAAGGATAGTGATAAATGGGTTTCTCTCATCTAAAATCACTATGGGCCAGGGTACTAGACAAGGATGCCCATTGTCGCCTCTACTCTTTAACTTATATATAGAACCCCTGGCAAGAAGAATCAGGTCAGAACAGAAAATTCTCCCTTTTATATATCTGGACTGGATTAAAAAAAGAAGTGTTATATGCTGATGACCTCTTTATCTATACATGTAATCAGGAAGTATCACTACCACTCATAATGGAATTAACGGAGGCCTTTGGGAAAGTCTCTGGATATTTAGTAAACGAGGTTAAAACAGAGACCATGACTTGGAATGGTCCAGTCGACTCCACACTAGAAAAGTTGGAGATTAGATACCTCGGGGTAAGAATAGTTAAAGACCTGGACAAGATGGCTTTCATTAACTTCAACAGAATCTATCTGGAGTCTAAGAAATTATTGAAGCCATGGATGTATTTGCCTCTATCGAGTTTGGGGGGAGCGAACTTAGTTAAGATGATGATTCTCCTCAAGTTCACCTTTATATTTAACGCTCTACCATTACATTTTAAAACAGAGTGGTTCAGGAAGTTACAAGGTGACCTGAGTAGTTTCATATGAAAGAATAAAGCTGTTCAGATTGCCTGGAAAAAACTGCGTAAAAAAAAAAATAGATGGCGGGATAGCACTTCCGGATTTCCGACTATACCATTGGGCCTTCTTCCTGTAGAACGTTGGACACCTCTTATGGAAAACAAGCAAAGAATTCCTCCTCACTTAAGGGTTTTGAAAAAAAACCTACCGGAAGAAGGCAATTTTTTCTTATTGAAATTTGGCCACCCCAAATGTTTGAAAAAGATCAAATTGAAGGTTTTACTAGCAGCCTGTAGATTATGGGTTCAAGTTAAACGGATTCTTGGAATCCCGTATTATAGCTGTAACGCCCTAATATGGAACTCACCGGGGACCCCTCAATGCCTTTTAGATGCCCTAGCCGTGCCTTTATCAACAGCAGGGCTGACAAAATGGGGGCAGCTCTTCGATCAAGGCTCTCTGGTATCATGGGGTACTTTAGCAGCAAGTACCAACTTCACCCTATCAAGGTTTAAATATCATCAATTAGCAAGCTGGTCCCATAACCAACAGCAGATCGGGCTGAAAATAGAGTGGGAGGAAGAGATAATAAGGGACCAGAGATATGTGAAGGAAGTGTCCAAATGGTACTGGATGCTGGTGGAAGCGGAGGATGGTCCCCCTACTTTGCCAGAGGCGATATGAAAGATGGAACTGCCGGAGCCAGACATCCAAAATTTATGGCAAGTATCTATGGCTACACTTTGGGTTAGGGTGAGATCTGCACCTCTGAGGAGGAACCATCTGTTTACCTTATACAGAGCATACTGGTCCCCGAAGAAGCTGTCAAAGATGGGTGGAAGCAAGAACAGACTATGCCCCAAGTGTAGGCTTGAGAATGCAGACGACGTCCACCTACTATGGCAGTGTCCGGTAATCCAACTCTTCTGGCAAGACGTGGGTAAATTTCTGTCAAGATTATTTGGGGGCAATATAGAGGTAAGCCTTGACTTGGTCATTTTCGGGATTTTACCTGGTGGTGGGAACTATCACAAATTGAGGAAAGCTCAGGCTCAACTTCTTTTTATTTTGATAATAATTGCACGTAAGGAAATTTGCACGAAATGGGTCTCTCACAATGCACCATCTATACTCAAGTGGGTGTCCTATACTAGACATATTTGCAGCTGACTGCACAACCGGTTCTGCTAAAAGGTTAAAAATGTGGGATCCACTGCTTGCAAACACCGAATGATATATTACAAACAGGTAGGATTGACCTTGCCAGGTGGTGATAATGTATTGGAATAGTATCTTAAAACAGTCCAATGATTAAGACATGCTTCAACAATTGAGGAGGTCGGTAACATCGAACGGAAACTTCCCTCACAAATGGTTTGAAGGTGGCCCTAAAAGAAGACTAAGCTACTATTCACACCTCTTCATCCCAGGTCGCTCCCAGCTTAGATCTTGGGCCTCCTGAGTCGTATACTAGGACTAAAAAAGAAAAAGAAAAAAGAAGAAATATATGGCTTGAGGAGGGCAGCTATTAGACACTGTTAAAGTTGCAGGCAGCGAGTAAGGTGAAATAAGGTGGAGTTCAATCATATGCCATGGGACTGTTACAGCAAGGTTAGTGTCAACTCAACGTACGTACGCCATGCGCAGCAAGAAATGCTGTCTGATAATTATACCAATTAGGAAGGCCACATCCCCCCTCTGTGAAATAGTGACTCCAGTGGCGGAGGAATTGTGTCAGAAAAGGTTTGGTAGAAATTGATGGGAAGGCCAACAGGCCCAGGGGACTTACCCCCTGGAATAAGCTTAACTGCATTTAGGATTTCAGTGGTGTCAACTGGTGTATTGAGGGTTAATTTATTGGTTTCCATGAGCGATTTCGTGGGAATGGTTCTGAGGAAGTCAGCCCATGATTCTCTTGAAGCTGCGATCTTAAGAGTATATATTGAAGCAAACATTTCTAAAGGTATCTAGGATGTCTGATGTCTTAGAAACCAGCAAGGATCTAGTGTGACTGATAGCAGTTATGAGGAATTATTATGTTTGAATTATAAATATGCTGCAAGAGACTTCCCAGCTTGATTTAGATTTAGATTGGTTTGATAAAAACAATAATTATGTGCAATGTGATTGTTTTTTTATCTTCTCCTGAATACTGTTATGGTTGTTTTATACATACCGAATAAAGTTTCTTGAACTGAACTGGATTCAGATAAAGGTTTTTTACTCTTCTGAGCTTGAACTGTAAGGTGCGCTTTTTAGCTTATAAAAGCGTTGTATTCATAATTGAGTCATTTGATCTCTGTTATCAGAGTGGGGTTCTTGAAGTGACTGTATAAAGATGTCTTGTCTTTAATCTCTTTTTCTAATTTGGAAAGATTGTTTTTAATATCTTTGTTCTTCTTAGACATCCGATTGATACAAAAGCCTTTAGAGGCGCATTTTAGAGCATCCCATAGTACCCCTGGAGATGAGACCGAATTAATGTTCTCTTAAGAATTGAGCTAGGTCTCTGTCTAGCTATTATCAGTCTTCATAGGAGTCTAAGAGTCTGGTATTCATGCGCCATGAGCTTTCCTCGGTAGGGATGGGTGGAATTTTAATTGAGCTCATGATGGCTGGATGATCAGAAACCATTGAGGATTCAAGGGAATCTTGGAGACGTCCAGCATTCACCAGTAAATAGTCGATCCTAGAAAAACTGTTATGGGGAGGTGAAAAAAATTTAAAATTGCACTGTGTAGGATTATGAAGTCTCCAGACATCCAAAAGTCTGTGCGCAGCGCATAGATTTGTGTGCTTTAGGGTGTCTATATTGGCATGCCGATTGTCTCTCTAGAATCACATCCATAGGTAGGTTAAAGTAGCCCTCCCAGGACAATATGTGCAAATTGAGGGAAGGAGGCTAGCTTTGTTTTAAGGGTAAACCACAATTGTGGGTCGTCACCATTAGGGGCATAGATGATAGCAGCAGAAATTTCCTCTCACTGTGTGAAATCCTGACAATTAGCCATCTACCATCATTGTCCTTCTCCACCGTATGTAAGGACAAACCAGAGCATTTTGCAATAAGGGTGATCACACTGTTTTTTTGGGGAGACAGCGGGGGAGCAGGCCAAATCAGAGACCCAGCCACTACGCAAGGATAGGGCATGCTGGGGCCCAATCTTAGTTTCCTGAAGGAAAATTATATCTCCCTTAAGGTCGTTGCAGTGATCTGAGATTTTCTTATGCTTCACAGGGTGATTAAGGCCCTTGACATTAAGTGAAACTACCTTTATGGCAGCCATTGTTGAAGAGGCCGTGGATATGGTGTGAGTGTTGGTGAGCGAGCACCTATTGAAAAGGGGAGTAAGGATAGTATGTCTGACGATGGCATCTGGGGCCACATGACAAATAGAGAAGAGGAAAGAGTTGGCCAAAAAAGTAGAGCAGTAAGGAGAAGAAAAAAAACAAGGGTCCTCTCTCTGATAGGAGAAGGAGCATCCAGTGAGATGAGGTATGGAGCCAAGAGGCTGAGGGGGCAGACGTCCAGCGGGAGAATTCCCACAGCGCCAGCAAGATGATGAGTTATAAGAGTGTAACAGAGCTGCCAAGCATACTAACACATGAGCCTTTTGTAAACACATGTGAATAAACAATAGGGAGATCAAGAAAGCAATTGTGTAATACCTCAATAACGGGTCTCATGTAGAATAAGCAGAGAGACCTGCCCGTAAGTAAGGTTCTGTGTAGTGGGGGAGAAAGGTGTATACTATTAAAACAGGAATCCCAACATCAAATAATACTAACATAACCCTCCCCAGAATGACAACAAAACTAGGAGAACAGATTATCATGAGACAAAGCATAGCATTAAAGTCGTCCTGGGCACTAATTGCCTCGCAGTAACGCAAACTGGCTATGATGCAAACAACTGTATCTGTACCGCATCTGGAAAACCATGATAGTACATATTCATAATGACTTATAACATCTCTAAGACATTTCCAGAACACCATATAGGATAGAAATAAAATGTAAATAAACTAGATAAGCCAGGTGCCAGTATGTAACTAATCACACTCCCCTCTATAACATTAATAAAACATTGCTAGGATATTGACCATGTTAGGTATCGGGTGCCGATACTGACGGATATGCTAGGTGTCAAACATAAATGCTAATAATTGCAGTCATAAGCTATTGGCAAAGGAGGCACATAGAGCATATTTTAGAGAGTGACAAACCATAACCTCTCAATCCAGAAGGCAAACAGGAGAACACCCCAGGTTTCGGGCGACAGGCGCACCGGTACCGGGCAGGAGGCCCCTTTGGTGTTCGAGAGGAACAATCTCATTAGAGACAAGGTGCATTAAATGCTCCATCAAGACAGCTAATGGGGGAGGGGTGGGGGGGAGCCGAGCCACTGGTGGCCCAGTCTTCATCCATCTGTGTTTCGGTTGTGTTGTCCAGAAGTGCGCAGAGATCAGCGGACTCTTCGAAGATCTGGGTCTTGCCCATAAAGTTTATCTTACATCTGGAGGGGCCTACAAATGAGTGTGAAATTGCTCTTTCAGTGAGTCGTTTCCTTAGAGCCAGAAAACCCTTCCTCCTTGTCACAGTGTCCCTTGCAAAATCTTGAGATAGAAATCCTAGTTTCCTGCCAGGAGATAATTTTAGACTTCCTGATATGGCCAAGAATGAATTCAGAATGTTAGTGATGTAGTGACTTAAAAATTACTGGGCGCGGAGTCGTAGATTTCCTCTGTTTGAAGGTATGGATCCGATGGGCATGTTTGCATTCAAAGTCATTCTGAAATGATAAATTCAAAGTGGCTGTGGATCCAAGATTCTAGAAATTGTACCATAGAGGCAGCTTTGTCCTCCACGCCCTTCAGGGAGTTCAAAAATTCTAAGGTTACTTTGTCTATTGCGATCTTCTAAGTTGGTGATATCACACTTGAGGGAGGAAATTATTTGATCCTATCTTTGCTTTTTTTTGGCATGATCAATAGTGTGGTCTTCAACTTTACTCATCCTGCTCTCTGCGTGGGTGAGTCTGATGTTTAAATCCTTCAGATCTTTCCTAATGCCTGCCACCTCCACCTGAAATAGATTTGTGTTGTTCTTGGTGCTATCTGCGATAACATGCACAGCGTTAAGTTTCTTCAGGATAACTTCCACTGATGAGTGATCTTCTAATTTGTCTTTAATGGGTGAATCCGGTATTGGAGGATCTTGTTTAGACCTTTTTAGCTTCCCCTTATTCTCCTTGCCCTTAGGATCTATGAATTCTGCCATTGCACTGGGTAGATTGCACACCGGAGGTCACAACTCGGGGGCCCGAAAAACAAGTTATCAGGCCTATTGCACAGGCACTGAACTTAGGGCAACCAGCTCAATTGCAAGACCGCAGGCCACTATCTTGGACCTCTCGGCAGAGTGAAGTGGCAACCCACTGTGGGGGATCCGTGTATGGTGTGCTGCAAAATTACAATGCAGGCACACACACAGCTCTGAGGGGCTGAAAGCTGTACTTTCTGAATTGAGAAGCCAGTAGTTGCATCAAGGAGATGTGGTGTGCATGCGGCAGCTATGGCACAGTATACCAGAACCTCCAGGTTTGAGCAGAGGATGAACTCAGATAGGTGGGTGGCCAGGCAGGACAATCCAGGCGCTCACCTGTGAGAAAGCATATGGTGGAATATACAGTAGGAGCTGTAGAACAAGTTACTTACCTTCGGTAACGATATATCTGTAAGAGACATATATTAGTTATAGATGCCTTACCTTAGAATTACCCGCAAGCGTCAAACTGGATCTGGAGAATTTTTCTTCAGCAGTACCCCTGCGTGTCGGTAGGTGGCGACGGTCGACTCCGCGTTCGTCGTTGGCGTCGTGGTTGCCGGAATGACGTCGCGGTATCTACTTAGATGCCGTCCCTGCACGCTGACGTCAGTTCTTTACACAACATTTCACGCCAGAAGCGCAGAGCCATGCAAGACACTGACCACTGGTGCACGAAACTAGGGCCCTGAAAGGGAGTCCCTTACTCTAGAAGTCAGTTCGCAGAACGGGAAGGATGGGTGGGGCGGTAAGGCATCTATAACTAATATATGTCTCTTAAAGATATATCGTTACCGAAGGTAAGTAACTTGTTCATCTGAAAGAGACTATTAGTTCTAGATTCCTTACTTTAGAATAGATAACCCAGCAATACCAACCCCGGAGCAGGGTCTGCAAACCAAGTTCACACCAGAAAGTCCCGGAGAACTGAATGGCCAAAGAAGCCGTCTCTCCGGACTTGACTATCCAGGCAATAATGCTTAGTGAACGTGTGCAGTGATGCCCACGTGGCTGCCTGGCAGATGTCACTTAGGGGGACTCCACATCCCAAAGCAGTAGTGGCTGCCGTCGCCCTGGTGGAATGGGCGCGCAATCCCACTGGAGGCTCCTTTTTCACCAAGGAATAACAGATTTTAATGCAAAGAACGACCCATCGAGAGATGGTTCGTTTTGCACGGCCAGACCTATCTTGGTGCCCACATAGCCAACAAAGAATTGATCATCCACCCAGAATTGTCTTGTGCGATCCAGATAAAAAGATAGCGCACGTTTTGGATCCAGACGGTGGAGCCTCTCCTCCTCTTTAGAAGGATGCGGGGGCGGGAAGAAAGTGGGCAAAGTGATGGTCTGTCCTATGTGGAAAGAGGTAACCACTTTGGGAAGAAAAGAAGGTCGAGTTCGGAGGACAACTTTGTCCGGATGAACAACAAGGAAAGGAGGTTTAGAAGAAAGAGCCTGAAGCTCACTCACCCTGCGAGCAGAGATAATGGCAACCAGAAAAGCAGTCTTTAAAGTTAAGAGTCTGAGAGGACAATTATGTAGCAGCTCGAAAGGAGCACACATAAGGTAAGTTAGAACAAGATTCAAGTCCCACTGGGGCATTACGAAAGGAATAGGAGGAAAGAGGTGATTAATGCCCTTAAGAACTCTATTTACAATAGGGGACTTAAAAAGAGAAGGCTGATTAGGAAGGCAAAGAAAGGCCGAAATGGCCGAAAGATACCCTTTACGGGGGCCCAGAGCAGAGCCCTGCTGAGCCAAAGAAAGAATGAAGAGGAGAACCTCCGAAAGAGGGGCAGAACGGGTATTCACAGCCTTTGCTGTGCACCATGCCACAAATTTGTTCCATCTACAGGCGTATACCATTTTAGTGGAGGGACACCTGGCTGCCAAGATAACATTACAGACTTCGGGAGGAAGGTCGAAGGCTGTCAACTGTTGCCGCTCAATCTCCATGCAAGGAGGTGGAGGCTGGACAGGTTTGGGTGGAGGACCGTCCCTGCTGCTGCGACAGAAGATCCTCCCGAAGAGGCAGTCTGATCGGAGGATCGATGGCCATGTTCCAGAGCTCGGGATACCAGACTCTTCGTTCCCAGTCCGGAGCCACAAGAATGTCTTGGGCCCAGTCACGCTTGATCTTCTTCAGTACTCTGGGCAGAAGCGGTATAGGCGGAAAGGCGTATAGAAGACCACAACTCCACTCGCGACGAAAAGCGCTGCCGAGCGAGTGCCACCTTGGAAGTTCCAAAGCACAGAACTGCTGACATTGCGCGTTCTCTTCGGTGGCGAACAGATCTAACCAAGGCTTTCCCCACTGCTGAAAGAGACCTTGCATCACCTCCGAATGAAGACGCCATTTGTGATCGATCATGCACCGGCAGCTGAGTTCGTCCGCCCTGGCGTTCAGGGAACCTGCCAGGTGTTGAACCACCAAAGACATGCCCTGATGTTCCAGCCACGTCCAGAGGCGGAGACCCTCTTGACATAGTGTCCACGACCCCACCCCACCATGTTTGTTGGAGTACCACATGGTGGTGGTGTTGTCCGTGAACACCTGCACTACTCTTCCTTTGACAGAAGGAAGGAATGCTTTCAGTGCAAGACGGATTGCTCGGAGTTGCAGCAGGTTGATGTGGAGTCCAGACTCCGCCGGAGACCAGAGGCCTCTGATCTCTGACTCTCCCATGTGGCCGCCCCATCCCAGAAGTGACGCATCCGTCACCACTGTGAAGTCCGGTTGGGGAAGGGAGAGGGATCTGCTGTTGACCCAATCCTGATTTGTGAGCCACCACTGCAATTGGTGAGCAGTGCCCTCCGAGATCTGGATGCAATCGGAAAGATTCCCCTGATGCTGCGCCCACTGGAACTTCAGGTCCCACTGCAGAGCCCGCATATGCCACCTGGCATGATTCACCAGCAGGATGCAGGAGGCCATGAGTCCCAGCAGCCTCAGGGTCATTCTCACCAAAATCCGGGATAGAGGCTGGAACATCGGTATCATAGCCCGAATATCCCGGACTCGCTGCTCGGGAGGATAGGCCCGAAACTGTGCTGTGTCCAGAACTGCTCCGATGAAAAGGAGCGTCTGCGAGGGAATCAGGTGCGACTTCGGCATGTTGACAGTGAACCCCAGCAAGTGCAGGAGGTCCGCCGTAGTCTGGAGGTGGGAAATGACAGCCTGGGGCAAACTCGCCTTTAACAGCCAGTCGTCGAGATAGGGGAAGACTGGAACCCGCAGATCTGCACAGATGAGCTGCGACCACCGCCATCACTTTCGTGAACACCTGAGGGGCGCTGGTAAGGCCAAAGGGGAGCACGGTAAACTGAAAATGCTCGTGGCCTACCTTGAACCGTAGATAATGCCTGTGGGCCGGCAGGACGGAGATGTGAAAATAGGTGTCCTACAAGTACAGCGCTACCATCCATTCTCCAGGGTCGAGGGCAGACAAGACCAGAGCCAATGTCAACATTTTGAACTTCTCCTTCCGGAGGAAGCGGTTGACGTTCCTGAGATCCAAGATAGGACGCAGGTCTTTGTCCTTCTTGGGAACCAGAAAGTAGTGGGAGTAACAACCATGACCTACTTCTGGCACAGGAACTCGCTCAATGGCTTCCTTGGCCAAGAGAGCCGCAACTTCCTGACAGAGAAGGGCCAAGTGATCCTCCAACATGGGATGGAGTTTTGGTCGCATGGAGGGAGGTGTAGTCTTGAAGGGGAGGGAGTAGCCCCTTCGGACTATCTGCAAAACCCACCTGTCCGACGTGATGTTCTGCCAGTGGGGGAGATGATGGTGAATCCTGCCACCCACTGGCAACTGGTGGCCCTGAAAGGCCGGACTAGGAAGGCTTGGAGGCCGATGCAGAGGGGGCACTGGTGGACTGCCTGCTCGCTGGCCCCAAGACGCTGGGTCCCACGTCCCCGGCCGCGCAGATGTTGAGTAGCTTGTGCCGACCTGTGGCCCTGGGTGGAACATGGTGGGGCACCACTTCTGTAGCCACGAAAGGGGCGAAAGGCGGACTGAACAGGACGGTAGGTGGAAGCCAGGCCCAATGATCTGGCCGTAGCCCGAGAGTCCTTAAAGCGCTAGAGCGCATTGTCCGCCTTGTCGCCAAACAGGCGACGGCCATCAAAGGGCATGTCCAAAAGGGTCGATTGGAAATCCCCGGAAAAGCCAGTGGACCTCAGCCAGGCGTAGCGTCTCAATGCTACTGACGTAGAAATCTTTCTACCTAGCGAGTCGGCAGTATCCAGCCCACATCGAATGGCGAACTTCGCTGCATCTCTACCCTCTGCAACCGCGCAGGAGAGTACATTCCGGGCCTCCTCCGGGCACTGTGGCAGCACTTGCGCAACCGTGTCCCACACCGAGTGGGAGTAGCGGCCCAAGAGACATGCGGTGTTCACCAACCCCAGTCTTAAGCTGGCGGAAGAAAACATCTTCTTCCCAAGATGATCCAGCTTCTTGGATTCCCTATCTGGGGGAGCAGTAGGGAACGCGTCTTTTGAGGTTGAGGCTTGGACCACCAAGCTCTCAGGGGTAGGGTGTTGGGAGAGGAAAATGGGGTCGCCCGGGGTCGGGCAGTGGCGCCTGGCAAGCATCCTATGCACAGGAGCCCCTGTGCTGGGCTTGGACCAAGTGCCCAGAAGGATATTGGAGAGGGCCTTATTGAACGGCAGCAGGGGCTCCGAGGAGGCCGCTGCTGGCTGAAGCACCTCAGTCAGGAGGTTTGTCCTGACTGCCAACATAGGAAGCTCGAGGCCCAAGGCCTCAGCCGCCCTACGCAACACCACAGCGTAGGAGGCTCCCTCCTCCGAAGCCACGGTAGGGGGAGAAAGCATTTCAAAGTCTGGGGAGGTATCCAGACCACTGGCATCACCTAACTCCTCTCTCCAGTCCGGCTCTTCCAGGTGGTCTGCCAGAGGGTCAACAGACACCTCCTAGTCCTCCTCACCCTCCTCTGGCTGCTACTCAGGGCGATAAGGAACACCAGGGAAGAACAGTGGTACAAAAGTACCGGTCAGCGCCGGTACCGGCGTCGGTCGATGCCGGTCCGGCTCCGAGTCCAAGTCGAGGGGGAGGCCGGGGTCGACGCCAGTCGGGGACACAACCGGCGTCGGAGGTGTCGTTCGTGGAAAAGGCGCCAGGGGAGGTGTCATGAGGTCAACCAGCACCCATCTGGATCCAGGCCTGGATCCCTGGGGGCCCTGCAGCATCAGGCCAGAGCTGCCAGCATTGAAGGCCTAGGGCCCCCAGTCGAGTCTGCGGGGCCCGAAGGCGCGCCAGGGGAGTCAGGCTGCCCAAAGATGGAGTGGAGGGTTACGTAGAATGCACGAAGCTGGGCAGGAGACGCTCCGGCTCCCGGAACCGGAGGGAAGCGCGGAGTCGTCCCAGCAGGCTCTGAGGGTGGAGCCGGAGAACGACGACCCTAAGTATCCCGCGCTGCGTCGGCTGACGGGCGGGGAGAAGGCGAAGAGCGACGATGCTTCTTTGCCTTCTTCTTGTGCTTCAACTCACCCGAAGACTTCGAAGAAGAATGGTGATGGTGACTCCGCGACCAGTCCCACGACCTCCCTCTTGACCGGGACCTCGAGCGGCGCGGAGCTGACTGCCGGGCCTCCAGAAGCTTTCAGGACGCTCTTGCAAAGACTTAGGGTTCATGGCCCAACAGTCGGAGCACGACTTTGGGTCGTGGTCGCGCTCCAGATAGCAGAGACACACTCAGGGCCTGATTCACAGAACTAACTTACGTCAAAAACGTAAACGTACAGTTAGTACTATTCTGTGAATACCAAAATGAGTAAGTGTATTCTGTAAATACCTAAAAAGTACTAACTTTACGTTTACGTTTACGTTTTTGACATAAGTTAGTTCTGTGAATCAGGCCCAAGGTGTGGGTCCGTAACCGACATCAATTTGTGACAGGAGTCACAAGGTTTGAAGCCACTACGCGATGGGACATCCTCCGTGCACCAGGAGTCGAACTACTCGAAAAGATGTCGACAAAAGGTCGAAAAAACGTACTCAAAAAGTGACTAGGGTACCGCTTTCTCCGGATCTGCGCTGGCTGGCGTGGAAAAAGAAAGAACTGACGTCAGCGCGCGGGGGCGGCATCTAGGTAGATACCGCAACGGCATTTCAACGTGAGAGAATTTATGTGACAATCCTGCTGAGTACCATGTAAGAGGAGAGGGTGCAGGATTTTTTTTTCTAGCACTAATAAAAAAATTAACTGTGCTGATGTTTCAGAATATATCAGAATTAATACAAATGAAGCACTTTTTAAAAAAAATTCTGAAGTATGGTGGAAACAAATATTCGAATAAGATCAAAACGCATCAATACACTATGTGATGACATTTGCACACATTATCGTTTAGGCACAGTAAAACCATATTTCGGTGCAAATGTAATGGTCATTTCAATTGAAAATGTGTTGTCTGTAATGGCAATGCACTACCACACCATGCATACTTCACACTACGCCACTCCACTCTATGCCCTTCCACTCTATGCAACGCCACTCCATTCTACAACACTCCACTCAACGACATGCTACTCCACTCTACGCCCCTCTACTCCAAGACACTCTGTGACATGTCAAACCACTCCAATCTACACCACTCACAACATGCCCCTCCACTCCACTTACCTCACTCCAATCTACCCCACCCCACTCCACCACTACAATCTACCCCAATCAACTCCATTCCAATCTACCCCACTCCACTCCAATCTATCCCACTCCAACCTTCTCCCCACCCACCCACCCCACCCCAAATCTACCCCACACCACTCCAATGTACCCCACTTCAATCTACCCCACTCTAACCCGATCTACACTCCAATACACTCCACTATGATACAATCTACCCCACTCGGCGCTACTTCACTCAATCTAGCCCAATCAACCCCAGCCGCTTCAATCTACCCCCACTCCACCCTAATCTACCTCACTCTGCTCCAATCTACCTGTCTACCCCACTCCACTCCAATCCAAGCCAATATATCCCACTCCAATCTAGCCCAAATCCAAACCACTCCCATGTATCCTAATCCAACACACTCCACTCTACCTGACTCCGCTTCAAACTACCACACTCCAGTCTACTCCACTTCAATCTACCCCAGTCCAATTTACCCACTCCACTCCAAACACCACTATAATCTATCCAATTTCTCTTCACTCTAATCTACTCACTGCAATCTTCCCTACTCCACCCCAATCTACCCCACTCCAATCTACCCCACTTGCCCCACTACAATCTACCCCACTCTAATCTACCCCAGTCCAATCTACCACAGTCCAATCTACCACAACCCTATCTACCCCAGTCCAATCTAACTAATCTACCACACTCCACTCTACCACACTTCACTCCAATCTACCAACTCTACTCAAATCTACTACACTCCAATCTAACACACTCCACCCCAATCCATCTCTCCCCAATCTACCCCACCCCAATCTACCCCACTCTAATCTACCCCACTCCAATACTCCACTATCTACTCCACTGCAACCTACCCCACCCCATTCTATCCCACTCCAATCACCCCACTCCAATCTACCCAATTACAATCTACCCCACTCCATTACACTCTACCCTAATCTAATCCACCAAATCTACTTCACTTCACCTTAATCTACCCCACTTCACTCAATTCCACTCCAATCTATTACACCCCATCCCAGTCTACCCCACACCACTCCAATCTACCCCACTGCCCCCAATGTAGCCCACTCCACTCTACCACACTCCACTCTGCCCAAACCTGCCCCACTCCACTCAAATATACCATACTCCACTCCAATCTAACCCACTCCATCCCAATCCACCCCAATCTACCCCGATCTACTCTGCTCCACTCTACCCCCATTTCACTCCAATCTACCCCACTTCAGTCTACCCCGCTCTACTCCAGTCTACCCCTCTCCACTACAATCATCCCTCTTCAATCTGCCATACTTCAAAATATCCCACTCCATTCCACTCTACTCTAATCCACCCAATCTACCAGCCTCAACCCTAATCTGCCCCACTCCAATCTGCCCCACTCCAATCTGCCCCACTCCAATCTGCCCCACTCCAATCTGCCCCACTCCAATCTGCCCCACTCCAATCTGCCCCACTCCAATCTGCCCCACTCCAATCTGCCCCACTCCAATCTGCCCCACCCCAATCTGCCCCACCCCAATCTGCCCCACCCCAATCTGCCCCACCCCAATCTGCCCCACCCCAATCTGCCCCACCCCAATCTGCCCCACTCCAATCTGCCCCACTCCAATCTGCCCCACCCCACTCCAATCGTCTCTCTTCAATCTGCCCCACTTTATTCCAGTCTACCCTACTCTAATCCACCCAATCAAACCGACTCCACCCTAATCTACCCCACTCCACTCTTCCCCAATCTATCTCACTCCACTCCAATCTAACCAACTCCACTCCAATCTACCCCACTCAACTCTAACCCAATCTACCACATTCCATTCCACTCTACCCAACTCCACTTCAATTTACCACATGCCACTCAAATCTACCCCACTCCACCCCAATCCATCTCTACCCAATTTACCCCACCCCAATCTACCCCACTCTAATCTACCCCACTCCAATACTCCACTATCTACTCCACTGCAACCTACCCCACCCCATTATATCCCACTCCAATCACCCCACTCCACTCCATCTACCCCACTCCAATCACAATCTACCCCACTCCATTACACGCAACCCTAATCTAATACCCCAAATCTACTCCACTTCACATTAATCTACCCCACTTCACTCAATTCAACTCCAATCTATCACACCCCATCCCAGTCTACCCCACACCACTCCAATCTACCCCACTGCCCCCAATGTAGCCCATTCCACTCTACCACACTCCACTCTGCCCAAACCTGCCCCACTCCACTCAAATCTACCATACTCCACTCCATCCCAATCCACCCCACTCCAATCTACCCCTATCTACTCTGCTCCACTCTACCCCCACTTCACCCTATTTCACTCCAATCTACCCCAATCCACTTCAGTCTACCCCGCTCCACTCCAGTCTACCCCTCACCACTACAATCATCCCTCTTCAATCTGCCATACTTCAATATATCCCACTCCATTCCACCCTACTCTAATCCACCCAATCGACCAGCCTCAACCCTAATCTGCCCCACTCCAATCTGCCCCACTCCAATCTGCCCCACTCCAATCTGCCCCACTCCAATCTGCCCCACTCCAATCTGCCCCACCCCAATCTGCCCCACCCCAATCTGCCCCACCCCACTCTGCCCCACCCCACTCTGCCCCACCCCACTCTGCCCCACCCCACTCTGCCCCACCCCACTCCAATCATCTCTCTTCAATCTGCCCCACTCATTCCAGTCTACCCTACTCTAATCCACCCAATCAAACTGACTCCACCCTAATCTACCCCACTCCACTCTTTCCCAATCTATCTCACTCCACTCCAATCTTGACTCCACTCCAATCTGTCCAACTCCACTCCAGTCTACCCCACTCAACTCTAACCCAATCTACCACATTCCATTCCACTCTACCCAACTCCACTTCAATTTACCACATGCCACTCATATCTACCCCACTCCAGTCCATTCTAACCCAATCCACCCCACTCAACCCCACTCCAATCTACCCTACCCGAGTCCACCCCAAACTACCCTACTCCAATCTACCTCATTCAATCTGCCCCACTACAATCTAACCGACTCTACCTCAATCTATCCCACTCCACACCATTCCAATCTACCGCACTTCCTGATCTAGCCCACTCCAGCACACTCCCCTCTATCCAAATCTATCCCACTCCACTTCAATCTACCACACTCTGCTCAAATCTACCCTACTCCACCCCAATCTAACCCACTCCATCTCAATCCACCCACTCCAATCTACCCCATCCCACTCCACTCTAACCCTACTCAATCTACCCCACCCCAATCTACCCCATCTACTCATCTCCAATCTGCCCCAATCTATCCCACTTCACCCCATTGCAATCTACCCCACCCCACTCTACCCCACTCCAGTCTACCGCACTCCAATCATTCCTCTTCAATCTACCCCACTCCATTTCAATGTACCCTACTCCAATCTACCCAATCTTCCCCACTTCACTTCACCCTAATCCATCCCACTCAACTCCAATCTACCCACTCCTCTCTTCCTCAATCGATCTCACTCCACTCCAGTTTCGACTCCACTCCACTCTATCCAACTCCACTCCACCCCACTCCACTCCAATCTACACCACTCCACTCTACCTCACTCCACCCTACCCCAATCTCCCACACCTCATTCTACTCTACCCAATCTACCCCACTCCACTTCACTCCATACTACCACATCCCACTCAAATCAAACCAACTACAGTCCAATCTAATCCACTCCAACCCAATCCACCCCACTCCAATCTAACCTACCCCATAACACCCAAACTACCCTACTCCAATCTACCCCATCCAATCTGCCCCACAGAAATCTACCCCAAT
This sequence comes from Calotriton arnoldi, assembly GCA_963921515.1. NCBI lineage: Eukaryota > Metazoa > Chordata > Amphibia > Caudata > Salamandridae > Calotriton > Calotriton arnoldi. Next base: position 758,264 of record CAWUFW010007663.1, on the reverse strand, counting down.
CTATTCCAATCCACTCCACTTCAGTCTACCCCACTCTAACCCAATTCACCCCACTCCACCCCAATATACCCTACCATAATCCACCCAATCTATCCCACACCAATGTACCCCACTCCACTCTACCCCACTCCAGCATAATCTACCCCACTCCACTCTACTCTCCACTCCAATCTACCCCAATCTCCTGCACTCCACTCTTCCCCAATTTACCCCACTCCATTCTACCCCAATATATCCCACTCCAACCTACTCCCACACCACTCCACTCCAATCTATCCCGCTCCACTCTAATTTACCCCACCCACCCAACTCCACTCTACCCCAATCCACCCTGATTCAATCTACCCCACTCCAATCTACCCCAATTTACTCCACTCCACCCCATTCTAATCTTCCCCATCCCAATTTACCCCACACCACTCCAACCAACCCCACTCCCCCAAACTACCCAGCTCCACTCCAATCTACCCTCACTCCATTCCATTCTACCCTACTATAAACCACTCATTCTACCCCACTCCAATATACCTGACTCAGTGCTTAATTTGTAAAATATTAAGTGCCAGGGCTCTGACCAGGAGGCCACTGCAGCTTGCACCACCCATTGCCCTTGTCATCGCTGCCAAAACAACTACTAACCATATCTCTCACATGTAAATGCGACCGTTCAGATTATTCCAGGTCCCCAAAGCTAAATGAATGGCTGGGGAGGCAGATATTAGCAATTTTAATGTATATTGTAGTCCTAAACTACCGTTGTTCTGCTCATCTCAAAATTAGATGAGCAGCGCCACCATGTGGTGGACTGTTCTAAGTATGGTGTTGACAATTAGGTGCCGAGCACCGGAAACCAACCAAGTGCCGGTGCTGAGCACCGGAAAGCACCGGCTCAAATTAAGCACTGACCTGACTCCATTCCAATCTACCAGACTCCACTCCAGTCTACCTGACTCCACTTCAATCTTCTCCAATCCAATCCACTCCACTTCAATCTTCTCCAAACCACCCCACTCATCCCCATGCCACTCCAATCTACCCCAATATATCCCACTCTACTCTATCCCAATCTACCCTGCTCCTACCTACCCCACTCCACCCCAATTCAATCTACCCCACTCCAATCTACCACGCTAATCTACCCAACTCCAATCTACCCCACTCCATTCTACCCCACTCCATTCTACCCCACTCCATTCTACCCCACTCCATTCTACCCCACTCCATTCTACCCCACTCTACCCTCACTCCACTCTTCTCCAATCTACCGACTCCACTTTACCCCACTCAGGTGCAGGGTGCACTGATGTCATTACCACTAAAGCGAAAGCAAAATGAGTTTACCAGCTCATTTTACTTTCACTGCATCAGTGCTAGGGGCATAGCCCGGCCTCCCCCAACCACTGATTGTGCTTGAAAGGGATCGGAAATCAGAGAATCTTCCCTTTCCAATGGAAACCCTGCCCAGTGAATCTCTGCTTAGGGACTGCCAGAGGAGAGTGCTCCCAAAACAGGGGTCCACCCACTAGGCACCAGGGATTTTGGGGGAATAGACCCTTAGGCAAGGACTTGCGCTTCCCCCATACTTCCAATGTTCAGTCTTTCTGCCCCCTCTGGGGTGGTGGTGTATGTGGGTGATTACTCCTGGGGCAGAAAGCCCAGTAACACAAAGGATAGAACAAATAATTTGAAAAAGGAGGTGTGGGGGGTGTCCACCACACGTAAAATTTGCATTGGCCTTCCATAAATAAGCAGTTTCTAAATAAAACTCTTCTCTTGAAGCATAGAGTGCTTCATCATTCTGGGCCTGTCTATTTGTCCCCCCGGATTTCCCACTATAACGCTCATAGAAACCTGCATTCCGCAAATAACTTCCTGGCCATGGTCCATCTCTCTACAGCTGGAAGATGGTCCTTCTCCCTTCTGGGGCCTGTGGGATGGAACAAACTCCACTTAGAACTTGCCAAAGGAAGGATGAAGGATCATTTAGGAAAAAACTTAAAACCTGGCTTTTCACTGAGTAACCCGTAATGCTTTCTTTTCCTCCCCTTACATACTGCACAGTGGCAGGACACTCTTGAGCAGCTGTGCGCTCAACAAATCCCTATTGATCATCATGAGCATAGCCATGCCACCCCCGCCCCCCCAACTAAAAGAATCAAATAGTGTCTTTGTACCTAAGGAAAACTTAGGAGAAAAAAAATATAGGGGTGGGGGCTGCCCACCATGGGCATGGTGTTGCCCCTACCCCAGAAATGGAGGCAACATTCTTCCTGCCACCTATGGGGGAGGGGGGGGGGCGGACGCGAGTGATTACCCCAAATCTGTACCCCCTGGGGGGACAGGGGGCAGAAATCCCACTAGACAGAGATAAAAAAAATAATAACTAGAAAAACGAGAGGTGGGAGCTGACCTCATGGTCGTAGTCTCCCCCCAAAAAGGGTTGAACAGTCTTTTTGCCCCCATCCTCCCCAGGGGGCACATTGGAGGTTTGTTCCAATCTGCCCCCACCTGGGGTGGGCAGAAAGCCCACTAGACACGAGGGAAATATAGGAAAAAAACATGGGGGTGGAGACTGCCCATCATGAGCATGGCCATGCCCCCACCACCAAAAAAGGGCGCAACAGTATTTCTGACCCCTCTGAGGTGCCAGAATAGGGTATTTGCCCGAGTCTGCCCCCCAAAGGGGAAGAAAGCCCACTAGACACAAAGGATGGAATAATCAATAGAAAACAGGAGGGGCGGGGGGCTGCTCTAAACTGCTTCCCCCGTGGGGGACAGAATGCCCACTAGGCATCAAGAATTCAAAATGGTGCCCAAATAAACAAAAGGAGGGGTGGCCTACCCAAGTACCGAGCCATACCCTTGCCTCAGAAGAGGCAATAGTGTCTTTCTACCCCCCCGTGAGCAGATAGGAGGTTTGTCCTAATTAGGGAGGTTGCCTCAAATCTGTCACCCCAGGGGTGGAGCGGGGGGGGAGGGTAGAAACACCGAGTATTTTGCATTTATGGCAAAAGAAAAGGGTGTGGGCGACGCACTTTGGGAATGGCCACACCCCACCCCAAAGGGGACAAACCAGCCTTTCTCCAACCCTCCCCCCCCCATGGCAGACAGGGGTTTGCCCATGTGGGGACAGAAAGCTCACTAGACACAGTGGAATTCATAATGGTGCCAATACAACCAAAAGGAGAGGGCCACCTACCCTTGCATCAAGCAATACACCCACTCTAGAAGGGGCATTAGTGTCTTTCTACACTCCAGGGGGCAGAAAAGTGGTTTGCCCCAAATGGGATGGTTGACCCAAATCTGCCCCAAGGAGAGTAGAAAGCTTACTAGACACCAGGGATTTTGCATTTGGAGCAAAAGAAAGGTGTGTGGGCGTTGCACTTGGGTATTGGCCATACCCCACGCTAAAGGGACAAACAAGTCTTTTGTCCCCCTTCCCACATAGACAGACAGGGGTTTGACCCTGGTAGGCAGAAAGCCCACTATATGGCAGGGATTTTTTAAAAACATTTATAATGAGGTGAGTCTTGCCCATCTGGACATCAGGCTCCACCCTCTCCCCTAAAGCCTTAACAGTCTTTCTGCTTCCCTGCGGACTAAAAAATTCCAGCCCAATGGCAAGCGAGAGGACATTTGAACCTTTGGGTGTTGTTTTTATATATGGACCAGGAGAGTGGGGCTAAATCCCAATATGGTCCCATTTGCCGCGGTGAATTGCTGCACCTTTTGGGCTGGGTAGGCCACCACTCATGTAAACCTATCATCCCAGACATTTTTGAAAATTAGGCATTCAGGGGATTCTAGGCTGGTGTGCTTTGTGTGGATTCCAAAAGGTTTTCTTACCCACAATGCCCTGCAAACTTCAAACTTTGTCTAAAATCATGCATTTCCCTTGCAGGGATCCAGAACATTTCTACCACCCAGCATTTCCCCCTTTCCTGTCCCAATAAAAATGCTACCCCAATCGTGTGGCTGGGCCTAGTGCCTGCGACAAGAATGGAGCAAACCAGGGTCAATGGTAGTTCTTGCAGGGGACTCCTATTGACCTTGGTTTGATCCGTTCCTGTTGAGGGCACAAGGCCAAGCACCACAAATGGGGCTGCTGTTTTATCAGACCCTTGTGGGTTTCATGCAAGGCACACCATGCTGGAATTTCCTCGGTGTTTAACTTTAAAAAATGTTTGTGGTTGGTAGGCTTCCATGGGTGGCGGCCGAGCACGGCCCCAGAGACCGCAGCTACCCCTATTGCTGATCTTGCCACGTAGCTTTGTGTTGCGGTCTCTTGGCCCAACCATACAAGTAGGGTACTGTTATTATCAGGAGATGTGGGATCACTGGGTGGATGAAATTTGTCACTCGACACAAACAACAGCACTTTTCTGCACAGATATGTGAGTAAAATATGTGTTTTTATTCAAAGTTTGAGGTTTGCATGGGCTTCTGGTTAGGAAAACCTTGTGAGAGCCACGCGAGTCGCCCCACCTCGAATTCCCCAAGGTGTCTAGCTTTAAAAAATGTGCAGGTGTGCTAGGTTTCCCTGGGTGTAGACTGAGCTAAAGCCCAAAATCCACAGCTAACCACTTTCCAAAAAAAGGGTCAGTTTTAAGTGGAAAATGTGATGCATCCATGTTGCAATTTGGGCCATTTCCTCCCCCGGGCACTAGGCCTACCCACACAAGTGAGGTACCATTTTTATCAGGAGACATGTGGAAATAAAGAATAGTACAACATTTGTTATTACCAATGTGATTTGTCTTAATTTCTGCCCTCTAAGTGTAAGCCAGTGTGTGAGAAAGAAAGCACTTTGAAAATGCCCACAAATTCAGAGATGTACAAATAACCACAGCTCCTAAACTCAGTATCTGGTGTAAATTTCAGAAATACATAGTTTTCCCTTCATACCCCTTTTTCACTTTATATATTTTACCATATGAGTTCCTCCATACTCGGTACACAATGGAAAAACATTGTAAGGTGCAGCTCAGTTATTGGCTCTGTTTACCTAGGGTTCTTGGACAACCTACCAATCCTATATATCCTCACAACCAGAAGAGTCTAGCGGCCATTATAGCTTTTGAAAATCAAATATCATGACAAGAAGTTACGATGAAAACGTCATAAATGGCTGTTTTGTCCTAATCATTTACCAAAAAAATGTATTTCAACAATTTCGTGTCTTTGGGCAAACCTTGATGGATCCACAGAAATGACCCCTTGCTGAGTTCTGAATTTTGTCTACTTTTCAGAAATCTATAGCTTTCTGGGATCACCCTTGGGTATTACAATATTTTCCACCACAAACTGGAAACAGTACAACTTCTGAAAAAATGAGCTACCTCTTAGAAAGATGCCAAAACTGTGGCAAAAAAAACCTGTCTTTCCCATACAGATCAGCATGATCCTGAATGCTGGGAAGATGGCGACTTTAGCACAGTAAATCTTTTGTGATGCCGTTTTTAGGAAACAGATATATGATCTTTTTTGCAAAGCACTTTTTTTCCCTAATTTTCCCCAAAAACTCAAATTATAGCAATATTTTTGCTATTTTCTTGGACCACTCCAGTGGAATCCACAAAGCCTGATACCTTTAGAATTCCCATGATGTTTGAAAAAAGGGTGCAAATTTAGCTTAGATCCCTTATGTGGAAAAAAATTATGGCGGCCCAAGAATGAACTTCCCCAAATAGCCAAAAAAGGGCTCAGTACTGGGGTGAAAAAGCATCAGCACTTAAGTAGTTAATAAGCACATTGCCAAGGTTCTTTCCTACTATGGTATGAAAGACACTCCACAGAAAAGATTTTTGGATCCAAAGGCAAAAATACAATTTACTATTTTGGCACGGCACTCCCGCTATAAACAGTGACATATTGCATCTTCAGCCCCCTTGTAGTGGAGTGCAATAACAGCTACATGTTATCACCTTAGTGTACCATCAGCCTTGAACGAAGCTTTGTATATATTGATAGTTATATAGTGCAAATCTAGATAGGCAATAATGAAGCATTTTAAAATAATGAGGCTGTGGGGAGACCATACAGGGCAGCAAATAACGAATTATCCACTTGAATTACACAGTTATGTTACATTTGTACAATTGACATATATTTCCTACACATTTATAATTTTAGGCACAGGTAAGGTAAGCGATATGCCCAAAATCACATGATATTCTGTCAGGAGTCAAGGTCTGATTGGAACTTGGATTAGAAACCAGGGGCCAGGTGTACTAAGAATGGGAATAGCAATTTCCAAATTGCGATTTGCACTGAATCACAACTAGGAAATCGTTATTTCTATTGTATGAACCTTTTATTTCAAAATTAGCGATTCAGGGTGGGCCGTAAATCAAACTACTTCATGAATATTAATGAGGTAGGTTGGAATCGCCACTATCACAGAGATGGTGGCCTGCTTGAATCAGCAGACCACCATCTCTGTGATTACTTTTGAATAAAGCAATCTTTTTTTTTTTTTAATGTAGCCAGTTTCTATTACAGGAAATGAGACTGCATTTAAAAAGAAAAGTTTATTTCTTTTTTGTTTGCTTGTTTACGAAGACGCAGTGGTCCAGTGGACCACTGCCTCCTCTTAAACCTTTTTTTTTTACATTCACATAGGGGAAGGGACTCCTTACCATTTGCTAATGGGTTACCACTGCATGTTTGTAATAGGAAAAGTATTAATGTTTTGTGACCGGAATTTGTTTGCATAACATAAATACATATTATCCCGATTCCGTATTTGGAGGGGCGTCTGTATTTGGTCGCCTGCCCACATTACGATTTTGTAACGTGTTATCAAATCGCAGATTGGGTTTCATACCTTGGAAAATGCTTTTTGCAAATGGGCTGATTCTGCGAAATGGCCCATTTGCGTATGCAAAATGCTAAATACATCTGGCCCCAGGTCCCTAAATTCTAAGCTCTGCAGGTCAGCCACTCGACCATGTGCTCTATATTTCTGAATTGCACTCTTGTATAATTTTTCTGTCACCTCCGATCTCTTAAGATACCTCAAAATATTTTTCAGTGGACGGGTGCGAGGCTGCTCTGTTCGTGTTGCTTAGTTGGTAAAGTGTGGGTTTCAAGAGTGGCCTAACTTTTGATGTCATGAATGAAGCCTGAATAGGTGCTTTTATCATGATTTTGCACACTTGTGCTTATGTATGGAGTGAAGCAAAGCGGAGTAAAACATACAGTCTCATATTATTTTAATACACACCATCTTTGTGTGAGTGACTGCGTCTTCCATTGTGGTGGTATGCGGGTTCATGTGCTGGTTCTGCATTCTTAAGCAGAATGACTGTTGTATCCTGTGGTACACCAATAATAAGGTTTAGACATGTAAACATCCTTATGGATTTAACTTTTTACATGTTTGTTACTGCTGCCCCTCAAGCTGCACCTCAACGCATGTTTTTTATGTTATAATCAAAAATGTTCACGCACCATGCATGTATTCCAAATCTTAAATATACTTAGTCAGCTTGTTCCCTCCAATCTTCTAATTTTAGACATTAATTCTGGTAGTTTTGTGACATGTACTCCAACTGGCAAAAATGTGTTTCGTCATGAGGGTCTTAACCTTACAACTTCATCCGGTCTATGAACGATACATACAAAATTAAAACTGCTCTCCTGTGTTTTTGGTGAAGGGCATTGTTGTGACTTGAAGTAAGAAACTTTGCCTAGAACTGATTTTCAGTGTGAATAAGACCAGAAAATTAGTATAAGTGCACGTTACATTCGGTGTTGGTATATTACACATATCAAAATACAATGAATCCGACAACCACAAATAACTAACAAGGATGAGCTCTAATACATACATAATGTCTCTAGGTGTTCTTAGGGGAAACTGCCTTTACAACCAGGTTTTTACCATGTTGTGGCTTTACCACACTTTTTTTTACCATGCACATGCATTTACAACACATGCCTTTACCACACATTTCAGCTAAGTTGGGGGGATCTCCCCCCAAAAAATACATTGTATATATATATATATAATGCGTGGTAATGCGTTCTGAAAAAAAAGGGGTAAAAAATGCGTTGTAAAGGCATGCGAAGTATTTCCCAGCGTTGTGCCGTCATACAACCATTCTTAGTGAGTTCATATCAAAAACTGCATACAACGGCCACTTAGTGATTGTTGGTGAGCATGCATAGTAAGTGGCCACCACCACTTTATCATTCACTGTACATGAGGAATAAGGAATTACCAAACAGTAACTCAGATAGGTGATTTGATTTTACCTTAGGGGATATGTGTAGCATAACTGTAATAACAGACAGCGCTCTTTGAGTAAACTGGAACTTGATAGCTATCAATTCATCTATACAGAACATGCCCTTAAGTACATACTTGTTCTGGATATTACTCTCCTTATCTCAGTCTAAAGTTGAGTAATACTGGTGCCACCTACTATACTACTGTCGTTCACCGAAACCGGTCATTGAGCTAAAGGCAAAGTGCTTACAACTGTATCCAGCCTATAGAAACCTAGTACATACTCAGTCCATAACTTATGGGCAGGTCAGCATACCTAAGAGGACTGGTATCCTCAAATTGCTAGTCTTTTGGACTGTGGCATGTAAGTCAGCATCTTGTACCAGTGCCTTATTATTCTTGTACATATACATCAAGAAACTGCAGAAGGACAATTCTATATATTGCCATTAAATGCCTGCAAGCGTAAGCCAAGTTGACGTTGCTAAACTACAGATGAGATCTATGAATACATCATATATAAATCTAAGTAACAAACTAGTAATTCACATTTGAGATACCTCAATCCCAAGTCATTAACGTTGCTGATATTAAGAATCCATCAATTGCATATCAGTTAACATCTTGTATAGTTAAAATTACAGATCAGTTAGCGCCATGTGTCAATCCCATTATGTTCTTGTTCAAATTCAAAATGGACGGGGCAATATTATTTAGTCATAAGCTGCCAGCAAGTGTCCGTCATATAGAAATAACTAAATCACCATTTTAGCGACAACAATGCGTAAATCTAGGTATTGTTACTCATGTTTATGAATGAGGCATTCCGTATGTGTAGGTTATTAAACCACATTCCTTATTGTCAAATGCTTCATTGAAGTAAGCATATGATCAATCTAAATGACTGACTGTTCTATAAATGGTACTTAACCACTATTTCTAGTGTGCCCAGCTTATTGTCAGTGTGAGTCACAAACAAACCTTATGCACAATCTGTCTGATAAAATCAGGGGAAGTAGTAATAGCTCGAACATATAGAGTAAGGGGGCTACAGTTACAAACAGAAATGCATGTTTGCAACGTAGGTATCTCCATCACCCCATACAGACATTATGGAACATTATTTCACAGTAAGCAAATACTCTGATTTATATCCACTCATCAAAAGGAAATATTGAAATTCATGATCTACATTTGTTCCCTTTTCCACAGCTTTTAATTTCAAAATCTAGAATGTTTCATTTCTACCTGAGCTTAATTCTCTATTCCAACCTCTTGGATCTCTAGGTATTTGTTGGGTGTCATGGAATTTAACATCAATATCTAATGATTCGTTTTGGAACTCTTGATAATAAACAGCAAAGTAGTAATTTGTTACATGGTCAAATAGCCCTAATGTGTTCCAAAATAGTGTCTTTCAGTGATCTGATAGTGCCCCCACATATGTCTTATCATATGCACATATCAACACATAAGTTACAAATGTAGTCACAAAGGTTATATACGTGTTGCTCCAAAAGACATTAGTTATGTCATAGCTAAAACACTGCATTTTATCCATTGCAAATTTGCACATGGAGCAGTCCCCACATTATAAATCCCTTCTTTTAGGAACTCAACCAAATGTAATCATTTCTAACAATAGGATAACCAGGACTGCTGATATTTTATAGCAGCCCTTCTGCAGAATGCGATACACTGATACTTAGTGATCCACTCGGACGTGACTTCATCATTTGTCAACAACTCCCAATGGCTTTTGAGAATACTACAGACTTTATCAATATTCGAGCCATACAATGTTATCAGTCTTGTTGTATTACCATATTTTTATCTTTGCCTTTTTTTTTAGGGTACAAAATAGTATGTCTATCTGTCCTTTGTGCTCTGTTAACAGAATTCTGCAACAACTGTCCATCATAGGCCCTTTCCACAAATCTATCCCATCACAGTTCCATACATCTGTTGGTGCATTCACCATAAAAAAAAGAATACAATGTGTAATCTCTTCTCCTTTGTCAATGGGTTACCACTTCCTTTGAAGAGTCACTTACCAATGGTTGGTGACCAAAACCATAGTTGCAAACCATTGATGCACAGCATTCCAAATTGCAATTTGGAAGGGACGCCGTAAACACGCCCCTTTCAAACTGCAATTCGGAGGGCATTTCTAAACCCTTTTTGCGATTCTGTAACCTGCAACTGAATAACAAAACGGGTGAAGTACATTTAAAAAGCAATTTAGCAGTCACAAACCGTGTCATTTATAAAATTGGAAGAATCTTTTTGTATCAGTTCGGACTTCCACATCAAAGGTACTCTTTTGGAAGCCACACAGTTAGTTAGTGGCAACAAGCCTATTTTTCTTGGTTAGTCACAGAGGAGATAAAGATAACTCAATCAACCAATCAGAAGGTCTTGTAGAGTGCAACTTGTCACCACGGGGGGTCTCCAGGCGCTGGGGTTCTGTGAGCCTCAGTCGGAGGGCAGTGGGGGTTGAAGTGCCAAGTCTTGAGCTATATCCTGAAGTCCTTTAAAGATGGGGAAGTGCGCAGGTGGAGGGGGAGGTCATTCCAGGACTTGGCGGTGAGGTAGGAGATAGAACCCAATTTTGCACTTAACTTCTTTAAAGGTTTCCGGACTTGGTTCAATCAAAATTCATGAAATGAAAAAAGGTTTAGCTTATCTGTCCCAGTATTTGATTTGTAGTGAGTGTTTCTAGAGGAGAGAGCCCAAACTGTTGAAATATAGGATCGAATCAGTGTCCATAGGATAAAGAACATTTTTCCATATGGAGCAAACTGTCACAAACAACACAGGAGAGTGCTGCACATCCAACTGACAGCAGTTATTTACATTCCTAACTGGCAAAGGACCAACAAGTTTGCTGATCTCAAATTATTTACAGAACAAGACCATCCATCACAACACCTTGAAATAGGAAAATAGCAAGTAAAACAGGGCATAGCAGAGTGGGGATGAAGTCAGCGGGGAAGGATGCATGCAACAATAGTAATAGAGAGGTTACCCAATGTTCTTCCTGCAGTGAAAAGAACAAACCGTATATTGTGCAAACCGCTCTCCTTGTCACACACCTGAATGAGCGTAGCTATGATCAGACTCTCTCTCCCTGTGCTCAGAACTGTAGAATACATGGGAGATGATCAGTGTTCTTGGGAGCTTCCCTCTTACCAAGACTCTTGACCATGTGGAATCTCAGATGGAACGAAGCCCACTAGCATCAGACAAGGAGATTTCATAAAGTATTTCTCAATACAGCTTTTGTTTAGAGTAAAGTTTAAACACATACCAGGTTTTAACAGTCGCGATATTTTCCAGTCTCTGTTTAAGAAGTCTTTCTCCGGGGTAAAGTTTTTCCTTGGCACAATTTACGATTCAGTTACTGTTGTTCGTCACAATAACTATATTCACCACCAAGGGAGTGGTATGTTTACCACATCACGTTATTCATCACTGTGCATTTACAATGTCTCTGAGCCCAAGAACCTACAGCCACATTTTGTTGCATCGTTTCCTATCACTCATAAAAAGTATGAAGCTTCTAAGAAGCCTTTCCTTTGCATACTGTTAAACAAAGAAAAAACCATTGAATCAAATCATCCTAAACTGTGTTTATTCGCGCATCAGTAGGCCTACCATGACCTGCTGAATGTACTGGTCTCATGGCCGGGTCTGAGGGGTAAAGACTTGCCCAGATCCTTCCTGTTTGGACTTTTCTCCAAGAGCGCACCAAAACTAAGTGCACAAGGGACACCCTATACTGAGGCCTTGATGATGGACACAGTCTCTTTTTATGTCAGGAGTGTGTCCAAGATGGCCACCGTCAGGGCATACTGGGCTTTGCAGTCCATACACAAGGCCATTCTAGAACTAGCATCCACACTACAGACTTCAGGTTCTTACTGTTTTTAGTGAAGCAGCAACATAAACCTGCGAGGAATGAGGGGTTCCATGCTGGAATAACTTTCTCCTTTGACATCCTTTGGTGTTTATAATCTGATCTTGGGATTCTTGACAGGAATTGTCCTTTATGGTTTGCAGGAATTAGGCTATGGATGGCTGGGGGCTATGAGCAGGGGGTGGGGTTGAGTATCTGCTGATTGGACATCACTGAAGTAGAGTAACCACTCATGGATTGATATCTAGAACATTTCAGTTGTAGAAATCACTGTGCAAAGATACTCGCTCTAATCCATACATCTCAATCAAATGACAGTCATGTAATCAGGAAGTCAGGACTGCATGCTGCAGTTTGGGGGCAATCCTACGCCCCCACGTGGACCTATAAGGAAACTATACATTTAAATAATTAAGTTCCAGATTTTTCCAAACAACTAACATTTTACATTTTAACTTTGTGGGGTTGCAGGTAGTCTTTCTTCCACCCACCACTTTAAGAGAATGGAATGATGCGAGAGGCCAACTCACAGGCCGCTGTGGAAAAGGCTGCTCCTATTGACTTACTGAACATTATCAATATACAGGGTTATGCCCTCAGAGTGAGGTAATCCTAGCAATAAAACAGGACATTTGTGACCCCTGGTGATCTCGACTGCTGCGCCTTCACTTCTCTGGAACAGACATGTAAGTATAAACATTGGGGTTGATTTCCATAGAGGGGTTACAAGTTGCATCATAGACAATGAGAGGAAGCTCTATTGCATCTAGCATATAGCTTGAAACTCACGTTGCAAAATGCCTTACTGCCTCCTGGCCAATCTGTGGTTTATTAGGCAGGAAATTGAGAAGACAGAATAGAGGGGACTGTTGTATTCAACGCAAGCATAAACGGATTTGCAGACTAGTATGACACAAATGGAGTGCAGCCATAGAGATATGGTCTTCTAAAAGCAGTGCAGCTAGAAAAACAACTGGTGACTACTGTAATTACCAGAGTTTACTGATGTTGAGTCAGATTAAACTAGGCAAAAAGATGTTTGACTTTTTGAGAGCTGGAATGGTTAAAGTAAAAAATTGGTGAGGTGAACTTGTTATACTTGCTACTTGCTATATTTGCAGGTTGTATGATAGAAGCACGCATGGTTAAACCATGCGTGCCTCTACCACGCAGCTCAAACCACGAAAGTGTCTTAACCACACATTCCTTTACCACGCATGCCTTTACCATGAATTTTCGTGGTATAAGCATGAATGGTAAAGGGGTATGTGTGGCTAAGGTCGCCACTACCCCTACTAAGCCCACCACCCCCCAGACTGCCCGTCAGGCTGTTCCTAAACCCTGCCCTTTACTAACACCACTTCGACCCCCCCCACCCTCAGTGCTGACTCTCTCCATTCCCTCCCCTGCCATAAGGCCTAAAACCCTGCCCCTTTACTTACACTACCCCCACCCCACGCTGACCCTTAAACTACCCCAACCCCTTCCACTGTCCTGAAACCTACCCCGACCACCCACTCCCCTCCCACTGCCCTAAGGCCTAAATCCCTGCCCCTTTACTTACACTACCCCCCCGCCCTTTAATCTATCATAACCCCTTTCACTGCCCTGAAACTTACCCTGACTACTCATTCCCCTCCCACTGCCCTAAAACCTAAAAATCTAAAACCCTGCCCCTTTACTTACACTACCCCCCCATCCCCGCGTTGTCCCTTAAACTACCCCAACCCTGTCCACTGCCTTGAAACCTACCCTGACCCCCCCAGCCCCACTCACTTCACCACGGCATCTTCCTGCTTCCGTCTTCACTGTATTCCGTCCCTGCAGCAGCTAGACTGCGCACTGCCTTAACCAGGCATATACATGGTTAAGGCAAGCATGGTTGCACTTGCGTAGTCGGAATACCCGTGGGTAAGACTGCGGTGTTCCGACTGTTCCACATACTTGCACCCTTTTTATCTTAACAAGCTTGATTATAAACACTTTACCTAACCTCTTTTACTAAAGTAGCAATGAATATGGCAATTAAGACCACATTTTGTCATTGGACTCTTCTGTTATTTCACTCGTTGCAGCTATTTCTTCTTACAATTTGACATGTCCTGTTCTGCCTTGAAGCATAAGCTCTATTGTGTATGGGCTAATCGCCTTTCTGGTTCGAGTTGGTCTCTAGTCTTAATCTACAGTCAAAAACCTCTATTTCTCCGTCATTGTTCATTGTATCTTAAATCATTAGTTGACCTCACCCCGATTTGCTAACGATCTGACTGATTCTGTAGGGAACTCTCCATGCCTTGTTTCAAATATAATTGCTTTCTTACAGGAAAAGGGTCTCATGAGATGCTGGAAACATTTAGGCATGTGGATGCTAGCGAACCTGCTGAAAGAAAGCTCCTTGCCTAGAATCTTTCCTTTAGACTGTGTAGCTTTGTTTGAATATACTCATTCTAGCCTGGGGTTTGTGCAACCCTTTTCTATTAGAAGAAAGTAAGAGATACCGGCTAAATACTTAACCATCCAGGTTCACGATAGATTTTTAAAAAAAAAGCTAACCATACAAAATGATCATGTGGCTTCAAAAGGCAAGCTACTTACTCAAATAGCTCACAGTCCATGTATACCCAGTTTTACAATTCAGATGAAAACATGACTAGGATGGTAAGAAGAGATTACGCATTCGCAGGTTCACTTAATTTATTGAGAATTCCAAAATCCTGTCACATCGAAAAGTTCTATAAAAATCATTTTCATAACACCTTTGTGAACATTAAACTCAAAAGATCTATGCTTACATCGATCCAAGCTATCTTAAAAAGTGTCCTCATATGCACCTTTATCCTAAAATAATGGGTCTCAGAGTCAGAATGTAAAACATTCTCCAGTTGAACTCTGAAAAGACATTCTCTTTAGCTCAACAATATTTATTCAGCTTTCCCTCTTAACGGATACATGCAGCTTCATGTAAATAATTGATGGCCCATCTAATTCTTGTAGCTCTCAATCACAAATGTATCGACTCCTAATAGCACAGGTGATTCCACTCAATGAATGGGAGAACTGCATTAATATCCAACTACAAAGCAATATCGGTTCTGCATTTTCCAACTAAATTGCTGATGGAAGCATCCATTTGCCAAAATAAGACACATTTGGAGTTCAGCAAGCTCCATGATCCAGGTCAAGCAGATTTCGGGTCAGACTGGTAAACAGATTCGTTATTAATTAACAACTTGGACGCTCTCCGCCAACTCAGAGATGAAGACGGTGAGCCAGTGCCCGTGTTCTCCTGGATATACCAAGGGACTTTAAGACAATCAATAATAGCATCCTTCTTGCTAGGCTTCAGGAGGTAAGACTAAGTTGTTTCGTTCTCAAATATACTCTTTTTGTCAGACCAAACCTAACGCGCCATTTTACTTTCAGTTCTTTAGTGTATGAGTGAATAGCCGAGTCCTCCAACCCTTGGCATTAGCACCAACCTAGCAACGCAAGGAAATAATTTGCATGCCTTTACAGCGCATTTATTACCCCACATTTTTAGAATGGATGTTTTTTCAACGCATGCCGTTACCACACATTGTTTATATATAAAACCAATGTATTTGTGGGGGGAGACCCCACACACCCCCAACTTACCTTAAATGCGGGGTAAAGGTGTGTGTTATAAATACATGTATGTGGTAAAAAATGCGTGGTAAAGACACAAAGTGGTAAAAACCTCATTGTAAAGGCTGTTTCCCACCTTTTTCAACCTATATCGACTATGACTAACTTGATGCAATCATTTGGGTTCTCATATTTAAATTTTGCAAAAGATAATCACATCAAAGTAGAACAGAGATACCAGACAGATCTATCTATCTTTTGGGCCCGCTTTGCACCGGGAATATATTTTACCTGGATGAATGAATGGGAATGAATCTTGGAAACTCAACCCTACAATGACTGACATCTTGCTTGTGGGAAACTCCAACTTTAACATCAAGCACATGTACACCTTTTGCCCATGTAAGACTTTCGCTGAAGGACCCGCGCAGACAGATATGAGCGGTTTCCCCTTGTAAAATGCACAGTCTCAGTTTTAACAAATCTCGTTCACCTGTAGGTGCCAGGCACCTAAAACCAAGAATTGAAAAAAGCCAGAGGGTATAATCTTCTTCCAAAATTTGCTTGCACAACCTTGTTCATGGTTGTTTTCCAGAAGCCTAGTTCCATTTAGGCAATTCCAGGGATAACTGCACTTGTGATATGTTAAGAATTCAGTAAATACCAGAAACTCTGGCTAATGGTGGCAGCAATGGTGCCTAAGAGGAATATTGCCAGGGCGTGGGGGGCTGCCCTCCCACCGAAGGTCGATCTAGACTGGTGTTGTGCGACAGAGAAAGTAGTGTACGAGGGCAGAGGCTGCCCTAAGAAGTGGGAGAAAGTGTGGCACCAATGGGAGGCATTTAGGGGTCTGTAAAGTTGAGGAGGGGGGGGACGAGTGGGAGGGTGGGGGGCCTGATGCCAGATGGTTAAAGTGTTATTACATCAGAGAGTTCAGAGATGTAAGATCCGGAATATCCAATGCACCAAAGGTTTGAGAAACCGAAACTGTATGCTCTGATGTCTTTACCATACAGTCACTGTGAATATTGTACTGTATACTGCATATGATATATATTCAATAAAAAGAGTTGTTATAAAAAAAAGAATTCAGTGACACGAGCCTGACAACGGGACCTCGGGTAATGGTCATTGTAGGAGAGTAGGATCTGCTTCACATGGGTACCCCCACTTTTTGCTGATGCTTCACTGTTTTTCGACCTTAGTCTGGCTGGGGCCCTGCTAATCAGAACCCCAGCCTAGCTGCTTCCTCTTTAAAATGGTTTCCATGTGCCTTAGGCACATCACTGATTGGAATCTGGAGTGCCCTTATAAGTCCGTAGTATATGGTATACTATGTACCCAGGGCATAGGTACCTCAGAGGCCTACCAGGGGCTGCAGCATGTATTCTGCCACCCCTGGAAGGCCATCCAAACTGACACCACAGGTCTGCTACTGCAGCCTGGGTAAGGTGGTGCATGCACCTCTTACTGTGATATAGGCTACCTATATCACTATATACATACACACATATAAACCTATAAGTCACTCCTATGGCAGGCCTTATCAATCCTGAAGGCAGAGTGTGTGGTTCCTATGTGAGAGGGTGCCCTTGCATGAGCAGGGCCCCTCTGCAGCGTTCAGAGACCCTTCTCTGATGCTGTTTGTAGTGCAGCCTGACCATATACTCTTAAGCGCAATATAACCTCGCGTTAAATGCTAACTTTGGGATGGCTGCACCGAAACATGTCGTGTTTGGTGTCAAACATCTTGGAATACTACCCCCCGCCAATTCTGGCGGCGGGGTAGCATTCCACCCTTCTAGAGGAGAGACATGTTAACCCTGGCCTGGCCGGTAACTTCTTTCCAAAGCCCTGGCATCACAAAATGGATGCTGCTGCCACAGACACAAGTCTGGCCTCCTGCTGCTGACCGAAACTCCGGCAGGGGAGGCCTGGACAATAGGTTTCCTGTCCCAGGGAGGTATGACCACCTCCCCAGACAGGATAGTGTATATTGGGGCTGGGCGGGAGCACTTTCGGGTGCTTTGAAGTCCTGCACTGGGGGCACACTTGGTGTCCCTGGCATACCCCAGTTCAAACCAGATCAGGGGCTGGCAGCCCCTGCTTTGGCGCGAACTGGACAAAGGGAAAGGGTGTAGCCACCCTCTGCCCTGACCCACCCACAGGTGGGGCCACAGAGTAAGTCCAACCCCTAAACTTAGTATAAGTATAGGAACCCCGTCCTTAGGACTTTAGATTATCCCTGGACGAAACTCTGACACAGAATCCTGGACCTTCGACGCTCTACTACAAGATTAGAGGACTGAAGAATCTCCCTTGGGGTCAAGGAGTGACTCCCCTGCTTGGCAGGCACCAAAGAAGCAATTGTCCGGTCTGCATCGCTGAAGCTCCCGTCGGACGCCGAAGTCTTTGCATCACCAGAGGTGGATTTCCAGACTTCCCCGAGGCTGCCCTGAGTCCCCAGCAAAGCTGAGGCCCGTAGCTGTCGTGGGTAACGTGGAACCGTGACCCCTGGACACCGCACGCATTTGCAAGTGCATCCTCTTCTGGGTCTCCCACGAAGTCGTGCTTTGGGCTCTGAGTAGCCCCAGCCTCCAGCACCAACTGCACCAAAGATCACTGGCCTCCACTCCACGAGTGTCCTGTGAGCCAGCTCCACGTGCACCGTCTCGAGGCTCCTTCGCGGTCGCTAGCCCGTTGGCTAGTAGCCCTTCACGAAGGCCAATCTTTTTCTACTTGGGCTCCCTGGTTGCTCCAGGCTTGCCCTCACTTACCCTTGCTGGGTGAGTTCCTCAGACCTTGCTGGTCTGCACAATCGTCAATCTTCATCTAGACTTGCCGTTGTCAAGGCTTGTTGGGTCCAATCTGGTCGCCGACACCTCAGCACTCGACAGACATCGTGTACCAGCCCGAATCCTGCTCCTGGTTGCTGACAACGCCTCCTGAACCTCGTGGCTGAAGAGTCAAGACGACCGTCAACCTACCTGAAGCACTCGACATCGGTGGGCATCTGCTCATCGCCTTCCTGATCACTGGCTAGTGACCCAGACTCTGTCCCCTCGGCTTTCAGGTTCTTCAGATCTCCGATCCAGCCTTGGATCCACCCGGACACTTTTCACTTGGTCGCCAGCAGCACTTTGCAGCAGATCGCCATTTAAATCGACGACGAAACCCGACCCCGAAAGGCACCTATGCACCCGGCTCCCCTGGGTGAGGTAACAAGAGTACTCCGGTGCTCCCGTGGGTAGAGACTCTAGAACGACCTAGTTCTCAAAGGGTTTGATCCAAGTCCTTCTTTAAGTGTCCCTTTTCTTTAAATTCCCAACCGCGACTTTCTCCATAGAAGTTAACGGCGATTCGCGGCTGTGTTACTACACTGCACGCGTCCCCCGTGGGTCCCCTGTGTCACTACCTTGGGTGGTTCCTTGTGGTCCAAGCACTTCTAGAGGCTCTAGGCCTAGTGTCTAGCTCAGTCGTGGTTCTTATACCACTTTATTGGTATATGGTTTGGTACGCCCCTAGGGCCCAAACGTGTATTTGTGCTATTACTGTGTTTAAATAACTTATAACTTGTGTACTTCGAACTCTAGCCTCATAAAGAGACTAGAGGGGTGTGTTTAGCAATAAATACATATATTTTGAATATATACCTGGTGTGGTGCTCTTTCATTTGGTCACTCAAGAGATTATAGACTGGTAAAACAAGCTGCTTTACATTCCTTCAAGACTTAGCCTGAAGGCTGCTCTCCATAGCTACCACTAGGATAGCTTTCAATAAAGGTTGTCTTTAACCTATCTCCAATAAGGGGTTGTTTGGACTGGTGCAAGGTGCCCACTATAATTAGTGGACAGCATATGCCAGGCCAACTTCTCACATTGGTGTGCAGCGTGTGGGATTCCAGCTTGCTATTGTTTTACCAGATAATCTCAATTGAATTGATCAACTGAAAACCACTAAAGGTACCTAAGGTACATATAAATTAAGCTTAATATACAGTAAGTTCTACTGAACTTAGAGTTGTGTGTTAAGGGATAGCACACCTTTTCTACAACTCAAGAGAGTTTAGTAGGCCACACTAGAGTAGGTAGTGCATACACCACACCTCACTAGTGATGTCTTCAAAGCCAGGACCCAGAGAGTCCTTGCCAGAAGCCACTGGGCTTCTTCCCTCCAAGTATGATACACTCCCATTCTTGGAATTGAGAGCAATATGCAATGTGAGGAAACTGAAGACAGGCCAAAGTCCCACCACCCAACATCTGAGAGAGATGTTAATGGCTGATGATCTCAACAGGCCCTTAGGGACTGAAGGGGTAGGTGGAGGGTGGGGAGAAGGGTAAAGACCAGAAGTCTTCACAAGGGCCCCAAAAATCTTCTTCAGGTGGGGATTCACAGTCTACAAAAGGGAAAGGCCAAAGAAAACCATGGTGCAAGGTCTGTAAGCAAAAGACCCACTGGACCAGTGATTGCACCAAGTCCAAAGACTCGACTCCAGCCCCCACCAATGCCCCTAAGGCACCTGCTCCCCCTAGTGCAGTTACAATTGGTGGTGGGAGTACTACAGCCAAGGGTTTAGTAGGGTTGACCCTGGGTACTGAAGTGGGCTCTGACTTAGTCAGAGAACTCACTCAGGCTGTCCTAGTCTGTGATGGAGGCATGGATATGCCCTCCTCTATGAGTCCCAGTAATCTGGGCAAGTACAGACAACAGCCTTTAATCAATGGACGAGAGGCTTTGGCATTTAGGGACACAGGGGCAAGTGTCACCATGGTGACACAAGACCTTGTGAATCCTGGGCAAGTTATACTTGGTGAGATGTACCAAGTGACCAATGCTAGCAATGTCAGAACAGACCATACTCTGGCAGTTGTTAACTTCTCCTGGGGAGGGGTAACTGGCCTTAAGAAGGTTGTGGTAAGTGCAGACCTACAAGTTGAATGCTTGCTTGGCAATGACTTAGAAACTTCAGCTTGGGCAGAAGTGGAGCTCAGGACCCATGCAGAAATGCTGGGGATCCCTGCAGATGTGTTTGCTGTGACTAGGTCACAGGCCAAAATGTCTAAAACTGAACAGGCCTTGGATTCTGGAATAATGGACCAAGTGCCTTCCAAGAGGAGGAGTAGTAGGGTAAAGGCAGTGCCTTCCCCTTGGCTCAGAAGGAAGATCAGTCTCTTGAGGGAGATGATCTCAGTCCTGAGGAAGGAACTGTCCCAGAGGAGCTTGAACCTGACCAGGTTGAGTTCTTGGGGACAGGGGGACCTTCCAGGGCAGATCTGAGCCAGGAGCAGCAGAGCTGCCCCTCTCTTGAACCCCTCAGACAGCAAGCTGCTGCTGAGGCTGCTGGGAAAGCTAGTGGTCCCCATACAGTGTATTGGGATGATGGACTCCTGTACTCAGAGTGTAGAGACCCCAAGCCTGGTGCCACCAGGAGGTTGGTTATACCTCTAAAGTTCAGGGGCTTCCTATTGACCCTAGCCCATGATATTCCCTTAGCAGGTCACCTGGGCCAGAACAAGACTTGGGACAGAATTGTCCCTCACTTTCACTGGCCCCACATGTCTGAAGACACCAAGGAGTTTTGTCGCTCCTGTGTAACCTGCCAGGCCAGTGGCAAGGCAGGTGGCACTACAAAGGCCCCCTGATACCACTACCTGTGGTGGGGGTTCCCTTTGAAAGGGTGGGGATTGACATTGTTGGTCCCATGGATCCCCAAACAGCATCTGGGCACAGGTTTATCCTGGTGGTAGTGGATCATGCCACCAGGTACCCAGAGGCTATTCCCCTTAGGACCACTACAGCACCTGTGGTGGCAAGGGCCCTCCTGGGAATTTTCTCAAGAGTGGGCTTCCCTAAGGAGGTTGTATCAGACAGGGTGCAAACTTTATGTCTGGATACTTAAAAGCAATGTGGAAGGAGTGTGGAGTGACTTGTAAGTTCACCACACCCTATCACCCACAATGCAATGGTTTAGTTGAGAGATTCAACAAAACCTTGAAGGGCATGATTAAAGGGCTCCCAGAAAAGCTTAGGCGAAGATGGGACATACTCTTGCCCTGCCTTTTATTTGCATACAGGAGGTGCCTCAAAAGGGGTTGGCTACAGCCCTTTTGAACTTTTGTTTGGTCACCCTGTCAGGGGTCCACTGTGCTTGGTGAAGGAAGGATGGGAGTTACCTCTCAAGCCCCCAAAGCAAGACATAGTGGACTACGTACTTGGTCTCCGCTCCCGGATGGCTGAGTATATGAAAAGGCAACTAAAAACCTTGAGGCTAGCCAGGAACTTCAAAAGGCCTGGCATGACCAAAAGGCTGTACTGACTGTTTATCAGCCAGGACAGAAGGTGTGGGTGTTGGAGCAAGTGGCCCCAGCAGCTCTCCAAGATAAATGGAGTGGACCCCACACCATTGTTGAGCAGAAGGGTGAGGTTACCTACTTAGTAGACCTAGGAACACCCAGGAGTCCCCACAGGGTTCTCCATGTCAACAGGTTAAAACCATATGTGGACAGGGCAGACATGGGCTTGCTCATGGCTACTGATGAAGGGCAGGAGGAAGAGAGTGACCCACTCCCTGACCTGCTCTCACAGAACCCTGACGATGGGTCAGTAGATGGTGTAGCCTTGGCAGGCAGCCTCACTACCCAGCAGCAAACTGATTGTAGACAGGTGCTCAATCAGTTTAGACACATGTTTTCACTGACACCCAGTCAGACCACCTGGTGCACTCATGAAGTGGACACTGGGGACAGTCTGCCTATTAAAAATAAGATTTATAGGCAACCTGACCATGTCAGGGACTGTATCAGGACAGAAGTCCAGAAAATGTTGGAGTTGGGAGTTATTGAACCCTCAGATAGCCCTTGGGCTAGTCCAGTGGTCCTTGTGCCAAAACCTCACACCAGTGGTGGAAAAAGAGAGATGAGGTTTTGTGTGGACTACAGGGGTCTCAATGCAGTCACTAGGACTGATGCCCATCCAATACCTAGGGCAGATGAGCTAATAGACACTTTGGCATCAGCCAAGTATCTAAGCACATTTGACCTGACAGCTGGCTACTGGCAGATCAGACTAGCTGATGATGCAAAGCCAAAGACAGCATTTTCAACCCCTAGTGGGCATTATCAATTTGTGGTGATGCCCTTTGGTCTGAAAAATGCACCTGCCACTTTTCAGAGGTTGGTGAATACAGTCCTTACAGGTCTGGAAGCCTATAGTGCAGCATATCTAGATGATATTGCTGTCTTTAGCTCCACCTGGGAGGATCACCTGGTCCACCTCAGGAATGTTTTACAGGCCCTGCAAAAGGCAGGCCTGACTATCAAGGCCACCAAGTGCCAGATAGGGCAGAGTCAGGTTGTGTACCTGGGCCACCTTGTGGGTGGAGGCCAGGTTCAACCCTTGCAGAGCAAGATCCAGACCATCATGGACTGGACTGCTCCAACTACCCAGATTCAGGTGAGAGCCTTCTTAGGCCTGACTGGGTACTATAGGAGATTTGTCAAGGGGTATGGATCAATAGTGACACCCCTGAATGACTTAACTGCCAAGAAAATGCCCAAAAAGGTTCAGTGGACAGCTAGCTGTCAAAAGGCATTTGATGACCTGAAGCAGGCCATGTGCACTGCTCCCATTCTGCAGAGTCCTGACTACTCCAAGAAGTTCATTGTTCAAACTGATGCATCTGAATTGGGGGTAGGGGCTGTACTGTCACAATTGAATGAAGAGGGTCAGGATCAGCCAGTAGCTTTCATTAGCAGAAGGCTGACCCCTAGAGAGAAACGTTGGTCAGCCATTGAGAGGGAGGCCTTTGCTGTGGTCTGGGCTCTGAAGAAGTTGAGGCCATACTGGTTTGGTACTCACTTCCTTGTTCAAACAGACCATAAGCCCCTCTTATGGCTAAAACAAATGAAGGGTGAAAACCCCAAACTGCTTAGGTGGTCCATTTCCCTACAGGGGATGGACTTCACAGTGGAACATAGACCTGGGAGTAACCATGCCAATGCAGATGGACTCTCTAGGTACTTCCACTTAGAACATGAAGACTCAACTGGTCAAGGTTAGTTTAATGTCCCTACGTTTGGGGGGGTTGTGTAGGAGAGTAGGATCTGCTTCACATGGGTACCCCCACTTTTTGCTGATGCTTCACTGTTTTTCGACCTTAGTCTGGCTGGGGCCCTGCTAATCAGAACCCCAGCCTAGCTGCTTCCTCTTTAAAATGGTTTCCATGTGCCTTAGGCACATCACTGATTGGAATCTGGAGTGCCCTTATAAGTCCCTAGTATATGGTATACTATGTACCCAGGGCATAGGTACCTCAGAGGCCTACCAGGGGCTGCAGCATGTATTATGCCACCCCTGGAAGGCCATCCAAACTGACACCACAGGTCTGCTACTGCAGCCTGGGTAAGGTGGTGCATGCACCTCTTACTGTGATATAGGCTACCTATATCACTATATACATACACACATATAAACCTATAAGTCACTCCTATGGCAGGCCTTGTCAATCCTGAAGGCAGAGTGCATGGTTCCTATGTGAGAGGGTGCCCCTGCATGAGCAGGGCCCCTCTGCAGCGTTCGGAGACCCTTCTCTGATGCTGTTTGTAGTGCAGCCTGACCATATACTCTTAAGCGCATTATAACCTCGCGTTAAATGCTAACTTTGGGATGGCTGCACCGAAACATGTCGTGTTTGGTGTCAAACATCTTGGAATACTACCCCCGCCAATTCTGGCGGCGGGGGTAGCATTCCACCCTTCTAGAGGGAGAGACATGTTAACCCTGGCCTGGCCGGTAACTTCTTTCCAAAGCCCTGGCATCACAAAATGGATGCTGCTGCCACAGACACAAGTCTGGCCTCCTGCTGCTGACCGAAACTCCGGCAGGGGAGGCCTGGACAATAGGTTTCCTGTCCCAGGGAGGTGTGACCACCTCCCCAGACAGGATAGTGTGTATTGGGGCTGGGCGGGAGCACTTTCGGGTGCTTTGAAGTCCTGCACTGGGGGCACACTTGGTGTCCCTGTGCATACCCCAGTTCAAACCGGATCAGGGGCTGGCAGCCCCTGCTTTGGCGCGAACTGGACAAAGGGAAAGGGGTGTAGCCACCCCTCTGCCCTGACCCACCCACAGGTGGGGCCACAGAGTAAGTCCAACCCCTAAACTTAGTACAAGTATAGGAACCCAGTCCTTAGGACTTTAGATTATCCCTGGACGAAACTCTGACACAGAATCCTGGACCTTCAACGCTCTACTACAAGATTAGAGGACTGAAGAATCTCCCTTGGGGTCAAGGAGTGACTCCCCTGCTTGGCAGGCACCAAAGAAGCAATTGTCCGGTCTGCATCGCTGAAGCTCCCGTCGGACGCCGAAGTCTTTGCATCACCAGAGGTGGATTTCCAGACTTCCCCGAGGCTGCCCTGAGTCCCCAGCAAAGCTGAGGCCCGTAGCTGTCGTGGGTAACGTGGAACCGTGACCCCTGGACACCGCACACATTTGCAAGTGCATCGTCTTCTGGGTCTCCCACGAAGTCGTGCTTTGGGCTCAGAGTAGCCCCAGCCTCCAGCACCAACTGCACCGAAGATCACTGGCCTCCACTCCACGAGTGTCCTGTGAGCCAGCTCCACGTGCACCGTCTCGAGGCTCCTTCGCGGTCGCTAGCCCATTGGCTAGTAGCCCTTCACGAAGGCCAATCTTTTTCTACTTGGGCTCCCTGGTTGCTCCAGGCTTGCCCTCACTTACCCTTGCTGGGTGAGTTCCTCAGACCTTGCTGGTCTGCACAATCTTCATCTTCATCGAGACTTGCCGTTGCCAAGGCTTGTTGGGTCCAATCTGGTCGCCGACACCTCAGCACTCGACAGACATCGTGTACCAGCCCGAATCCTGCTCCTGGTTGCTGACAACGCCTCCTGAACCTCGTGGCTGAAGAGTCAAGACGACCGTCAACCTACCTGAAGCACTCGACATCGGTGGGCATCTGCTCATCGCCTTCCTGGTCACTGGCTAGTGACCCAGACTCTGTCCCCTCTGCTTTCAGGTTCTTCAGATCTCCGATCCAGCCTTGGATCCACCCGGACACTTTTCACTTGGTCGCCAGCAGCACTTTGCAGCAGATCGCCATTCAAATCGACGACGAAACCCGACCCCGAAAGGCACCTATGCACCCGGCTCCCCAGGGGAAGGTAACAAGAGTACTCCGGTGCTCCCGTGGGTAGAGACTCTAGAACGACCTAGTTCTCAAAGGGTTTGATCCAAGTCCTTCTTTATGTGTCCCTTTTCTTTAAATTCCCAACCGCGACTTTCTCCATAGAAGTTAACGGCGTATCGCGGTTGTGTATTTACACTGCACGCGTCCCCCGTGGGTCCCCTGTGTCACTACCTTGGGTGGTTCCTTGTGGTCCAAGCACTTCTAGAGGCTCTAGGCCTAGTGTCTAGCTCAGTCGTGGTTCTTATACCACTTTATTGGTATATGGTTTGGTACGCCCCTAGGGCCCAAACGTGTATTTGTGCTATTACTGTGTTTAAATAACTTATAACTTATGTACTTCGAACTCTAGCCTGATAAAGAGACTACAGGGGTGTGTTTAGTAATAAATACATATATTTTGAATATATACCTGGTGTGGTGCTCTTTCATTTGGTCACTCAAGAGATTATAGACTGGTAAAACAAGCTGCTTTACATTCCTTCAAGACTTAGCCTGAAGGCTGCTCTCCATAGCTACCACTAGGATAGCTTTCAATAAAGGTTGTCTTTAACCTATCTCCAATAAGGGGTTGTTTGGACTGGTGCAAGGTGCCCACTATAATTAGTGGACAGCATATGCCAGGCCAACTTCTCACAGTCATGTCACTCTGAACCTAGAAGTGCAGGGACAGATCACGTGGTGGCTTCAGCCGATGGAAGCATCTTCTGCTCCAGCCAGTCCAAAAAGACTATTATGCAAGCAATCTAGGCTTGGAGCCTCAAAGATCAGCCACTTCTCAGTGAAAGAGCAATGCTTGCACATCAATGACTTACAGATACAGGCTGACTTCTGGGAATCCAAACTTAGCAAAAAAAAATGTTAACCTTTCCATCCTTAAGATGGACAATGAGTCAGTGGTGAGAAACATCCACTACCTAAGAGGTGTCATGATCTTTGCTTTGAAGTTGCCATTGCACGCTTGTGGGCTCACCAAGCGTTGTACTCCGAACTCACTACAGCTAGGATTATTCCGGGTAAGAAAAGGATGTCAATATGATTATTCTGGGGCAAGAAAGGCACACGGAATGCCAGCTCTGCATGGTGAAAAGCAACACGTCAGCGGCTGAATGTAATCTAAGTAACTATGTTTCCCATGCAGTCACAGAACTCTCACATCTGTTAATGATGGCCATTTTTACGATATTGAGTATAAGTTTCCTCACGGTACAGAGCACCCTTGCTAGGCAATTGAGATGCCTTGTTATCGGAGAGTGATTATTTACCTTATGGAAGCAGGTTTGAAGTCAAAGCTGAATATAGAGAAGTATTCTGAAGAGTTTTATTGTATTTAAAATTTGAATAGTTTAAAGTACTATTTCATAGATAACCTTGGAGGAGTACAAACTACAATTTGTTGTTGCTCATTTGGATTGTAGGTCCCTTGAGGAATGTAAAGAATCCTCATCACCCTTAAAGGTAGTTTATATTTTCATGATGTATATATTGTATTTAGGGCAGTGTTTTATGCTTAAGAAAGTGATACCTTGAATGTTTATTTGCATAACAGTTTAGGAAACTCATTTGACAATCTATCAAAACCAGAGAGCATGTACTCACAAAAACAAAGTAGGTGCCTTTTCAGGTAGAGGAGTGAGGTTATGCCAAAGCTCGTGAGACACCAATTACATAGATATTATTTGTTATTGGTTAGAGATGTCAGACAAGAGAGTCATTCTGAAGGTGTAGCATATGTTATAGAAAGTGTTAGGTGCTACCATGCAGAAATAAGAAAGCAAAGACTTCAATCCTGTTTTTAGATCTCCTCTATGCACCAGCAGAAGTCAGAATCTTGCAAAGGGACTTGTTGGAGTGGTGCTATCCAGTGTCTGTCGTCTATCTTATCCCATTCCCCTCTCGCCAGGTTACTGTTAACCAACATATTCCTACTGTGAATGGTTGGCTGTATGGTTGGCTGTGAATATGGAGAAATGAGGAATGAGGAACAGTTCATCACTCTAGTTCGATACAGAATTCAGGTTAGTGCATTCGGACGGTAAGTCCTGTCCCATCTGCCACATCAATTTGGGACATCAGTATTATCCATCAGATTTCCGTGTTCCTTTCCCTGGGGGAATACAATGTGACATTGTGACATGAAGTACCACAGATCTAGTGTCTTAGCCATGCCTCCTTTGGTAGCAGAGCATGATGGACCACAGAAAGAGTGCAGGTCTTAACTTGGGCGGTTTCCGTGCACGCATGCACACAACACTGTTACATACTGTTGAGTCGACACGTCTCTCACTGGAGATGCACAGATGTCATTTGCTTTTGGGGGTAAAGTGGAGGTGGTACATGGAAGTTTCGAGAGTGGTTTGTCCTCCCATTTGCTAACTACTCTTTTGAGCATGAAGTTAGGCAAATTTAGCTTTAGGCAGGGCCGTCCTGTACCATTGCCAGTTGAGGCCACCAAGACGCTGAACCAGATGAGGGAAAATGGCACAGCCAGTTCTTAAAGAGGATGGAGTGGGAGCTAGTCTTCCTGAGATCATCATGAATGAGTACCACGCCTCAGACCACAGAGGCCACGTCAATCAGCAGTCAGCACATCAGGGAGAAGGGTGGAGAACCAATACTGTACCCCCCACCCTATCACCTGGTCTCTGTATACATGACAGGCTAGATGGTGATGATTATGGATGGACTGGCCTACAGGGCAATCTGGCACTGCCAGGAGGGATGGTCTGACAGGTCGACGTGTGGGCCATTTTTTGGCTGTTTTTTTAACCTGTTTTATGGTTTGGTGTGCCGTTTTTAACTCTCAATTTTCCTGACATGACTAAAAGCATCACCTGCAACAAACGCATTATGTCTCCAATGCCGTGCAGAACACCTTTACAGCACATCATTACAAGTTCAAAATGGCCCTAATGCGGAAATGCAGACCACTTTTTAGCCATATGATTCTTTAATAGTGGACCACTCTTATTTTGCTGCCTGTTACTATTGTCTGTCCGAGCCCGACCCTGGTGGTGAAGAAACTTTCAGAAACACACAAATAGTATGAGAAAATAGTACAGGAAAAAGAAGGCTGTTGGCAAAAGGGGCTCCCCATATGGTAAAGACCATACTTCAGAGGATAGTGTTAGAGGAGATCATCGCAGACAAAGATTGATGGGCCAATTCTTTGCTCCTTTTTTCACTCAGGACTACATTTTAGACAGGGAGCCCTTCTACTTTCAACAGTAAAAATTCTCAGAAGAGAAGGAATAGAAAACTGAATGTACTCAAGAGGGAAAATCGCAGGGTCTATATGTTTGAAAGAAAACCAATAAGCCATAATAACCTTATTGATCGTCCTGTACCACTGTTGTCAAATAAACACACCTGGCGGCAGTCCATGAACACCCTATGAGTGATTAGTTAACAGATGGCGCATTTGCTTTCCAGGTATTTCAAGGTCACAGGTGACTAGTTAGTTCACCTTCAGTTATTCGAGTTAATTCAGAATCCACTTGGATACTCTTTCAAAGGCATCTTTGTGAACTAAATGTTATGTGCTCTCTTTCCTGTAATTGAACTGTTAATTAATTCCCTTCTTTTTAACTTTGTGCAATTTTTAACAGAATGTCTTTGGATGATGTTAATTGTCTCCCTTTAGATTGTATTTTATGATATATTTTTTTATACTAATACATCGATTTATATCTTTCTAAGAACTGTTGGTATTGAGATTATCTGTGGACGATATATGGTTAAATCTTCTTGTGTATGTATGGTGTGGATTGGTATGAGAGGAGTGTGGGTTGAATGAGAAACTAATACAATAGAAGATGTTTCTATGACACAATACTGCCCAAAGGATACTGTTCCTTCACTTTTGTATAGTACCCTATTCCTTTGGGTTGAAGGGGTTCCTCTTTTCTTCATTGAACTTTTTAAATGGCCAGCTTCCAACGGATTTTAGTTGCAATGGATGCAGGTGTTTCCTTACGATCCAAACAGAATGGAGATGGAATAGATTATAAAATTTCCCATTTTGCAACAATTACCAAGACTCTCTCAAGGAATGGCTTTGGTGATGGCAGCCTCGGGTTTGCCTGCACTGACCTTGGTTAACAATGATCTTGCCTCTTTTGATCATTTTTTCCATTCTCCTGCCGCATAATAGATGCCTTCTATCAGGGCAAAAAAAGGAACCACCATCCCCTTTTTGTACAAGGGGCCTCGGCGGGTGATAGGGGCAGGGCTACTTTTGTGACTTCTGTTAGGTGATATTGACATCATCAAAAGATCTTGGGTCACAGGTGCAAGAAAAATGTACTTGCCTACAGAGCCTAGATGGATTCGATTATGCGGTTCTGGGTGTCTAGCTGTGGCTCAGGCATCTTTCAAGCAAGTCACATTTTTTTAAATCCTTTAAAAGGAATGGGTTTTTTCGTACAATGTTCCTTAACTTTCTGCCTATTAGCGGGTCACTCAGAGGTGGTTGAATATTTTATGGGGTCGTGCTCACAGTGTGGGTTGTGAAAGCCTTTTGATGATTCAGACGTAAAAGGCTGAAGTATTTGTCTTTCTGAGCTGTAGAGTTAGTTTGATAAGACATTCAGAGTCAGGGAGAGAATCCATCCCCTCTTAAGTGTATTTCTGGGAAACTCAACTTTTTAAAGGCCCTTATGGCATTTCGTAGGTCAGCAAAACAGACCGACTTGGAGATTCCGCTCATGAACCTCTTGGGATTAAGTCTTCCATTTCAGTTTGTTAAGAGGAGTGGGGTGCATAAGGTTATAAAGATTGGCGATTTGGCCTGCGCCTCCCCTTTTTACATTTTTTATTATTGCTGGGCATATCCTGCTTCTTTCATCCCTTCTATAGTTTTGCCACCTAGTGGCTTCATTTTCTACAATTCCCTCTAAATCACTTTTCATGGACAGTTTATTTTCTACTGTTGTTATGAAGATTTCCAAGGACCACTGTCTGGCTTGAAATTTCAAGAGTAAAATGGTTGGACTGGTCACTGATTGTAGCTGATGAGGGTCACATCAGCTACAATCAGCTTATGGCCTTACATGCTGATGGAAATCCCAGTGTCTTCCAACCCTGTTCTTAAGGATTCCTACACTGACCGCCGTCTGATATGCCTTGTGGTGATGCACTAGTAGCAGCATGATTTCATCTGTTCCTGTTTTTGGTGTTCGTTGGATGAGACCAAAGACCCATACCTGTTTTTTTACGCATCTTCTTCGTTGGAGGGCATATTGATTGCCTGTGGAAAGGAATTATCAATGCAGAAGGAACAGAATACAAACAGATATTGAGTTTCATTTCCAGACACTGTTTATTAATGTGATGAAGTAACAGATGCAATTTAGACTAAGACAAGACCTCTAGTCCTGGTTACATGGGAGTGTATGTCTTACATGAAATGTTACAAAACAAACCTGCATTTGTGCTGAACATTATACTAATCTTTCTCTGCCAGGACCTATATATAGTTTATACATTAAACTATTGAAAAATACACACCACTGAGCTGTTCATCATGGTGTACATTTTAGGAGCGCGTTCTTTGAATCAACTTTGATACAATCCAAACTGCTTTGGTCATTGGTGAGGTCAGCGTACCATAGCAAAACACAGCTTAAAATTCCTTGCTGTGCATCATCCTGCTACGTTTCGTAGGTGATACTCCTAAGCAAAACACCATTTGAAGGACTCGAGATTCAGGTATCTAAGAGAATAATGACATAAGTAGGCACAAATTTCCAGGGAATAAGAGAAGGTAACATTAGCACACAAGTAAAATATTATCCCGAGGTTCTTTGACCCTTTTATCTGTGTCGTCCTAACAAAAGCGTAGTTTTTCCGCCACAATCGTTACTGCTGTTGAAAACTATAAAAGTACATGTACGGATAAAATACAGCAAGACTGAGTTTTATCGAGATCCAGCTCAATAGCATAGGGTGAACGTGTTTTCTTTAGATTATTTGCATTCAGCATTTACCAGGTGGCCTCGTGGGTAATCAAGCTGATGATGCAAAGGTGAAAATCCACGTGCCTATCGCATATAAATGTATCAACTGATGTTTTTTTCCATTTCGTCTGAATAAGTTGTTGATTAGAAAGATTGTTGTTCTTATTCAAGCATGAAAGCCATTTCACTGTTTCAAATGTTCTACAGACTGTAGGCCTAACTTCTGATGTGGCCACTGCGAGGAGGTTTGCGTGAGCGGCATGTCTGTGATGCAAGGATTAAGGAATTGCATCTTTTAATGTAATTCATGGCTCTACAAAGGGTGTGGGGTGGATGGGCAAATAATGAGCCAGTCTTCAGGTTCCACTCTCTTACCTGGTCTGAGCCTCGAGCACGGCTATAAGCACTGATGTGCTGGAGGCCACTTTGCATAATTACACTAGCCTGAAAAGGACTCTTGGACACATGCAGACACCTGGATGCCCATTTCTTCTGGGAATGGAAACGCAAGTTTGGGTCAACTTAAAAACATGGAACAAACCAGATAAAAATAGGGAAAATGCCTCACTGTACAAACGTCCAAATATGCCAAAGTGTAATCTTGATATCAGTGGAATTGTGCAAAGTAGTGCCATGAAGCCTACGTACAGGATCTTTAAGAATTTCATGTTTTTACCCCTCATTACCCTTTCCTCTTTGGGGGCATGTTGGCACTACAATATACCTGGACTGTAATTTTACTGCCAAACTGCACACACTGTGGTTGCAAAGCATGCCATAGAGTATTGCTGGGGAGGGGGCCTATCATGAATGGGTCTGTGCATTTTTGGCATCTTCAGTGGATCCATTAACTCGAATAAAAGTGTCCAGGTTAGTAGATGGACTAAAGACAGCAGAGCTTGGAAATACAAAGCATTCATTGCGTCCGGGTCGCATTGTGATCCTGTTTTCGCTGCTCCACAGTGTAAAAGGGTCTGTCTTCGGCGCATGCATTAACTCGAGAAATCTCCCAGCCTACGCGTTGCCTGCAGACAGCAAAGCTCGGCAGTAACTGCCTTTCTGTATTGTCTCTTTGCCTTTTCAATCTCTGCTGTCAGCAAACCATGCACCAGCTCGGAGCTGCTTTGAGTTAGAGTGAAGCCGTGAACAAGAAATGCTTAGACCCCCTTCTGCGCTGGTGCAGTGCAGAAAATGGAAACCCGCTACTGTATTTTACCTTCGGTCTTTGCTGTAGCACTAACTCTGAGAGTTTTTCGAATTAACGAATGCACTGAAGACGCACAGAATAAACAGAGACCCCATTTGCGCCAGAGCAGTGCAAAATAAGGATGATAGTGCCCCAATACTGGTGGGCCAACTTCAGCTCAAACAGTGTTGCGCAAACCTTCCAGTTGCGCTGCATGAAAATAAATCAATTGCTTTAAGAGGCGTTGTTTCCAAGAGCATAGCTCTCGCAGGGCAGTTGCGCTAGGAAAATCAGTGGCCATAAAGGAGAAATGGGTAGCTAAAACAAACAAAATAGCAAACTAAAACACAAAGCTGGCTGTTAGAACCTTTAGCAAAGCCGAAATCAAACTCGTATGTGGAAAAGCATATTTGGACTGGA
The DNA here is from genome assembly GCA_963921515.1 of Calotriton arnoldi. Taxonomy (NCBI): domain Eukaryota; kingdom Metazoa; phylum Chordata; class Amphibia; order Caudata; family Salamandridae; genus Calotriton; species Calotriton arnoldi. The sequence goes on along the minus strand of CAWUFW010007663.1, from coordinate 724,741 downwards.
ATCGGAATTTAGCCCTGAACTTGCAACGAGGTCCTTAATGGAAAACCCTTCGCTCTCGTCTCTCCTGCATCACCCCTCCACTCTGCCAAGACTGGAACAGTACAAAGGCCACATGACAACAGAAACATCTGGGCGAGAAGGCGCTGCTGGAGGCTGCGAGCGCTGGTGTCACGACTTGGAGTATCGCCGCCTCACCGAGTCGCGATAGAACTGGAACAGCTTCTCGGCGGCCTTCTGCACCGTCGCCATGCACCGGTGGAGCTAGAGACAAGCAGAGAGGGAGAATTCACGATGCAGGACGGGCAATCAAAAACACAAACAGGCGCGGCAGACAAACAAGGCGGCAGATGGAGACAGGCAGAAGGCGGACGGCTCAGTGCGCCCGTCGTGGCTGTCAGCGAAAGAAATATGCTGGTGGTTTCTGGGCAGCTTGGCAAGTTGTCGGCCCGCGGGAGGCGCAGTGGCAGACGACCAAGATGATTGCATTAAGGAAGTAAATAACGACAAATTGAGCGCTGCTGCAGTGTGGGGCGGGGCCGGCCGGAAGTGGAAGCCCACCAGAAGACAAGAGAGCCACTGCCAAGGCAACCTTTTCAAACATTTTAAAAGAAACGCAAACATTTTAACAGTACAAATGTATCTTAAAGGACAGCATCTCAAAACACTTTACCAGTACAAAAACATCTCAAACATTTCAACAGCACCAAAGCATTACAAACATCTTACCACTACCAAGGCATCTCAAACATCTTACCAGTATCAAAGCATCTCAAACATATCAACAGCACCGAAGCATCTCAAACATATCAACAGCACCGAAGCATCTCAAACATATCAACAGCACCTAAGTATCTCAAACATTTTAACAGCACCGAAGCATCGCAAACATTTAATCAGCACCGAAGCATCTCAAACATTTAATCAGCACCGAAGCATCTCAAACATTTAATCAGCACCGAAGCATCTCAAACATTTCCACAGCACCAAACCATCTCAAACATTTCAACAGCACCGAAGCGTCTCAAACATTTCAACAGCACCGAAGCGTCTCAAACATACTAACAGCACCAAAGCGTCTCAAACATTTCAACAGCACCAAAGCGTCTCAAACATTTAATCAGCACCGAAGCGTCTCAAACATTTAATCAGCATTGAAGCGTCTCAAACAATTAACCAGCACAGACGCTTCTCAAACATTTAATCAGCACCATAGCATCTCAAACATTTCCACAGTACCAAAGCATCTCAAACATTTCAACAGCACCGAAGCGTCTCAAACATTTTAACAGCACCAAAGGGTCTCAAACATTTCAACAGCACCGAATCATCTCAAACATTTCAACAGCACCGAAGCATCTCAAACATTTAACATTTAACCAGCACCGAAGCATCTCAAACATTTAACCAGCACCGAAGCATCTCAAACATTTAACCAGCACCGAAGCATCTCAAACATTTCAACAGCACCAAAGCATCTCAAACATTTAACCAGCACTGAAGCATCTCAAACATTTAACCAGCACCGAAGCATCTCAAACATTTCAACAGCACCGAAGCATCTCAAACATTTAACCAGCACTGAAGCATCTCAAACATTTCAACAGCACCGAAGCATCTCAAACATTTAATCAGCACCGAAGCATCTCAAACATTTAATCAGCACCGTAGCATCTCAAACATTTAATCAGCACCATAGCATCTTAAACATTTCCACAGTACCAAAGCATCTCAAACATTTCAACAGCACCGAAGCATCTCAAACATTTCAAAAGCACCGAAGCGTCTCAAACATTTCAACAGCACCGAAGCATCTCAAACATTTCAACAGCACCGAAGCATCTCAAACATTTCAACAGCACCGAAGCGTCTCAAACATTTTAACAGCAACAAAGCATCTCAAACATTTAATCAGCTCCGAAGCATCATAAACATTTCAACAGCACTGAAGCATTTCAAACATTTAATCAGCACCGAAGCATCTCAAACATTTAATCAGCACCGAAGCATCTCAAACATTTAATCAGCACCGAAGCATCTCAAACATTTAATCAGCACCGAAGCATCTCAAACATTTTAACAGCACCGAAGCATCTCAAACATTTTAACAGCACCGAAGCATCTCAAACATTTAATCAGCACCGAAGCATCTCAAACATTTAATCAGCACCATTGCATCTCAAACATTTCCACAGCACTGAAGCATCTCAAACATTTCCACAGCACCGAAGCATCTCAAACATTTAATCAGTACCGTAGCATCTCAAACATTTCCACAGCACTGAAGCATCTCAAACATTTCAACAGCACCGAAGCATCTCAAACATTTAATCAGTACCGTAGCATCTCAAACATTTCCACAGCACTGAAGCATTTCAAACATTTCCACATGCATAAAGCGTCTCAAACATTTCAACAGCACCGAAGCATCTCAAACATTTCAACAGCACCGAAGCATCTCAAACATTTAATCAGTACCGTAGCATCTCAAACATTTCCACAGCACTGAAGCATCTCAAACATTTCCACAGCAATAAAGCGTCTCAAACATTTCAACAGCACCGAAGCATCTCAAACATTTCAACAGCACCGAAGCATTTCAAACAAAACCATATAAACAATTTCAACAGTACCAAAGTATCCCAAACCAAGCAGATCAAACATAACAGTACCAAAGCACCTCAAACTTTTCAACAGTACCAAAGCATAACAGAAACTCAAACATTGCAAGGCTATCTCAAATGAAAAGTATACGAAACATTTTAACAGTACAAAAGTATCTTGAACCAAAGCATCTCAAACATTTGAACAGCACCAAAGCATCTCAAACACTTTAACAGTGCAGAGCAACATTTACGCTCTCTGTCCCTGCACCCAAGGAAAGTTCTCACTCACTGCACCAGTTCCACGTCCTGTTCCTTATCCATACATAAGGCTCTGTACTCAGCACCAAGGTATGGCAAGGTATGGTGCTCCACATTGTACCGAATAAAGTACTCTTTCTCTTTATGCCCAGTACAAGGAAAGGTTTCACCCAACAGCGCCCACTACTGGGTATGGATCTTCCCCCATGGTCAGATGGTGTGGAAATCCCTCACTGGCCATTGCCAACGCATGCTTCAGCCTAAACATGTCCTGTACAGAAGCATGGGTCGCCCAGCCTGTGTCACGGTGTAGCAATCTGCAAGCAGTCAGTAGCAAAACATGGTGCAGTTTCGCACTTCTTCCCCATTTAACTGCTGACAAGGAAGGATCATCACACACTGTACCGAAGTCCTTGGCCAAATACCCCCCCCCCCCCACTGTACTAGGTACCAAAGCTGTCTCTCTCCCCCTCTCTCCCACACAGAGAGACACAAACACATCCCAGCCCCCTAACCCCCATGCAAAGAACCACAGTTCAGTTCTCCCCCTTCGTGTTCAATGACCAGGCTGGTTTCTCTACTAACACAGTTACTAAACCACAAGTCTAAAGCACAGCTCTCTCCCACTGTCAGGGGCAAGGTATGTTTAACCTCACTCATCCCAACCCCACCACTGCTAGTTCCTTGAATATATTCCGCAGGAAACAAAGCCTGGCTTTTTTCTGTGAGTCAGTAAAGCTTGTGTCATGAGGCGTGTACCTAGGGTCCCTTCCCGTCTAGCACCGAGACACTCTTCGGGGTAGTCATGCGCTGTATAAATCCCTCATTCATCCAAAAAACGCTGCTAGTTTTCGCTCCTTAAAAATTAGGCCTCTCTCTGCCACAGGGACTCCCATAAAGAAGACCCATTATTGTCAACAACAAAATTAGAGGCATGGATAGATATTACAGTGGGACACAAACATTCATAGAAGGGAATTACGGGTCACCTCATGGAAACGACAATGAGGTAGCTGCCAGTCCAAGAGTAGCAGTATTTGGTACAGCATAAACAGTCTAGATGCACCAGAGCACCCAACAACCTTGCCATTCCAACCCCACCCTCAGCTGGTGACAGAAAAACGTCTAGGCTTACAGGGGGAAGTAGTGGGCCTTCACTTGTTGGAGGAAAGGCTTGTGATAGGTATTGCGCAGATACAGAAAGTCAAAGTTTGACACTTAAACACAGAGACGGGCCAGCTTCTGACTCAAGACACTCACGGTAGAGAATAATATGGATATTTTAAAGAGGAAACCTTGAAGTGAAGGTTCTCTAAAGTGTGCCTCTATTGCCAAAAAGAGACAGTCTTCACTTTTAGAGAGGAAGCCATGCATTTTCTCAAAGAGATATTTGAAGCTAGGAATACAAATAAAAGAAAGTGATGGTAAAGGCAGGATTTACCCTTGTAGCACTCTTTGTATACTTAAGGGTATCACGTATAGCAAGAGAACAAGTCAATGCATCATGACCACAAAAAAAGACCTTCTTACAGTGTATGTATGTATGTGTGTGTGTGTGTATATATATTTGTGGGTACTATATCCCATCATGCTGGTGCAGATCATAACTGATCGTTTTTAAGACTGCAACATTAATTTCAGAAAACATGTTTACATACGGTGTACAAAAACTGATTTTACTGATAGTAAAACCCATGCACATAAAAAACAACCATGAAGGAACAAGTTCACATCCTTTTCTGGTACTTTACTGGCAGTGAAACAAATCAACAGCTGGCCATTTAAACCCTTTTGGCTCCTCTGACACTCAGCAATGAGGAGGATTGCTCATACTCAACAACCACAAAAGCACGAAGACAATTCTTGTCACTCAGGGTAAAGCAGAATAGGAGCAAAGGTGATATGTGAAACTGGCACCTGTCATGAAGATGCAAAAAGATGCTTGGCTTGTAGGGGGTTAGACCTGTCATCCTTGCCGTGATTTTGCCTCTAACGTTTTGCCTTCATCTGTCGTATATTGCTGACATTGTTTTTACTGGCTTTAGGACTCTGCACGCTTTACCACTGCTAAGCAGTGCTAAAGTGCTTGTGCTCTCTCCTTAACCCCTTGCATGCGCGGCCGATTTTCGCCCTGTGCGGGGCGTTTCATTAAGCGGGAGGGTTCATGACGAGCTCAGCTCGTCATGCGCACACGAGCACTGCGCAGCATGACGAGCTGAGCTCGTCATGAGCATGGAAGGGGTTAAAATAAGGAAACATTGGATTATACCCAATTGGCATATTTAATTTACTTGTAAGTCCCTAGTAAGGTGACACTACCTGTGCCGTGGGCCTGTAAATTGAATCCAGTGGCACAATAAGCCCCCAGCGCACTTAGGGCGAGAAATCAAAAGACACAAAAATGATGGACAGAATGCAGAACAAATCAAACATTCACCCCCATTCAAGCTAGCCTGGCTGATGAGGGGTGATACCCTGAAACCGGTCCCAGGATGATTGTTTCTGGTCCAGGGAGGACCTGGCCTGGCAGTTCGGGCTGGGCTGTTCCCATGGGGAGCAGGGTCAAGACTGATTTGCATATGGCTGGTTCTAAACTGAAATGGCATGGTGTTAAAAAAAAATGATGGATTTAAGTCCAGATCTCTGTACTGGGGGTGAATGTTTGACATAGTTTTAGCATTCCATCCATCAATTGTTCTTTTTGCATTCTAACAACTTAGCACCTGGACTCTGCCATCTGTGAGTCTACCCAGCCAAGTGGTGAAACCCCAGTCGTGGACCCTCAAAAGTGAGCTTAAGGTACTCGGACAGCCTCTGTGGGTCCAGCAGAACCGGTGCATTACCTCTGCTGTGTGGTGCGACCTTGAGCAGAACCAATGCATCGCTTCAGCTGTGCGATGCATCTTTGATGCGGATCCTCGCACCGCTCCACAAACCAGGATTTAAGGTACTTTGTTCAGCTGGCCTAACTGTGTCCCTGTAGGCGGCCCGTGCTCCATTGCGTTCAACCTAAACTTGTCACTTTGTCCTGGTCCAGCGCGACCAGATAGCTACAGTTGGCCCTTTGTGCTTTTTGTACCATTTTCACTGACATATTTAAATCTGCATATCTCCGATTCTACTGATTGGAATTTTGCCATTTGGTCTTTTTTATTTATTAAAAAGTACTGTTTTTCTAACTTGGTGTGGGATCCTTTTTGTATGGTGTTCTTCACTTTATTACTGTTTGAAGAGCTGCACAAATACTTTACACATTGGCTCAAAGTTAAGCCTGACTGCTCTACCAACCTACTAGGTGGATGAGCGAGGGTTCATTTAGGGTTGGCTTGTGCCTCACCCTGACAAGGATTGCCGATGCCGCTTGACCAGGACTCACACCCCCAGTCATCCAACAACCCAAATTCTTACATAGGGTAACTAAATTACAAAAGAAAGAATGCTTGGTTGATTGAGGACAAAATTGGTTAGCCACATTCCCAGAGCAGGGAGTCTTTCACCGGTCTCAACCTTACTTTGTTTCTGCAAGGTACCAATGCTAGTGGGCTCAGGCCCCGGTTATGGCTTTTACTAGCAGAAGTTTACGTACTTCTGAACATTTAGTAGGCATGAACAAGAGTCAGGGTTCCCGCCACCCTCTCCTAGAAATGGATACCAATAGCTAAGTAGCTGAAGTTAAAATCCCACCGTCAATGGTAAATAGCTAGTTTAGGTTACGACGGTGGGCAATGAAGACTACGAATCTATAAAAACCTCCTGCTCACCAAGCACAGAAAGTTAGGGGAAAACAGAGAACAGTCAGGAGTTGAGCCTAAGCATGGTCTCCTGGTGCTAAAAATGCAAAGAACTGGGCTGCATGTATGGGCTTCATTTTTCTGCATTTGTTTTATTGAACCTTAGATAGACTAATGAGGGCATCACAGATTTCAAGACTTATCAAGGGGCTTGTCTTCCCCTCTACTTTGCATGCTCGAACATATGAGGAGCAATCAACGACAGACACGGGGGCTGTACTATATTTGGGAGCTACTTGAGGGGTCTGCCTGGCCACCAGCGGCGGCTCCTCCGCTATGGTAGAGGAGCATAGCCCAACTGCTTTGAAGCAGTGAAAGAAAATAAAAATAAAATGATAACTTGATGTTATTATCATTTTATTTTGTCCTGCTGGGGAACCTTGGCGGGGCGGGCGGGGCTGCCTTACTCACAGAGCAGGGCGAGGAGTGGTGGGCACACTGAAGTTCGCACGACGCTTTGGCCGGCTGTTAGATTTGGGGGTCTCTAGTTGGCAGAGGTATGTACCTTTGTCCAAATAGGGACCCTTGCGTCTAGTCAGGGAAAGTAGGTACACTCCTGAAATAACCCCTGCTCACCCTCTTGGTAGCTTGGCACGAGCAGACAGGCTTAGTTCAGAGGCAGTGTGTAAAGCATTTGTGAACACATACAGTAATCAAGTGACAACACTACAAATGGACACCACACAGGTTATATATTTATAAAAATAGGTATACTTTATATAGATTTATCACAAGACCATAAACGACAAAAATAATCCACAATACTGTTAAGAATGCTTAGTTCTGATCAAAAAGGCTTAATTCAAGGTTCTGTGCGAGTCGGTAGCCTCCTCCGGCTACGGCGATGTTGAGAACAAACAGAGTCTAACAAATCCAGCTGACCGCGTCGAGACGGGCCAACACAGCGTAGACAGACTCGGTCACAGTACCTTTTACTTGAAGCGGCAGGCACGGGCGTGCGAGCCGGATGGCTGTTCTGCCGCGGTCGCGATGCAAAAATGGAAGCGTTGCAGGACGCGTTGTCCCTCGATGCGGTGCAGGCAGCGGCTCGTTGACGTCGTCGAGACGGAGTCGGTGAGACCAGGGCCGTGGCGTTGCAGGGCGAGACGGTGCTTCGATGCGGTGCTGGCAGGTTGCGGTGCGGCGACGGAGCCGGATTCAGGAGCTGGCGTCGATCAGTCCGGACAGCGGTGCGAGTCGGGCGGTGCGTCGCAAAGCGTGCGAGCGGTACCCAACTCCGGTGCGGTCACAGGACTCGAACTCAGCAGCAGTGACCGTGTCGGTCGGACCAGTTCGATTCGGCGTAGCGAAGCGTTGCAGGACGCGTTGTCCCTCGATGCGGTGCAGGCAGCGGCTCGTTGACGGAGTCGGTGAGACCAGGGCCGTGCGTTGCAGGGCGAGACGGTGCTTCGATGCGGTGCTTACAGGACACCGAGTCGGTCGTGAGAGTCGGTCACAGCTCCCTACCTCTGTAGCCACTGAAACAGAGTTTCCAGCAGCAATTCACAAAGGGGGTGAAGTCCAATGGTCCTGGGACTTCGGTCAGTGGCAAGCTCTCTTCCAAGCCCTTGGAGATCCTTCACAAGTTGATGAAAGTCACAGCAAAGCAAAAGTTCCTTTCTCCTTTCTTTGGCAGTCAGGCAAACCACTGCAGGCCAATCCCCCAAGCAGCACTTCAGGCTTAGGGATAGTCTCTCCTCAGTTTCTTCTTGGTTCCGCTCCTCAGCAAAGGTTTCTTCTTGTTCCCAAAAGTGATCTAATTTTCCTGGGGTCTGGGTGCCCCTCTTATACCCTGATTCTCTTTGTTCTCTGGAGGCAGAGAGGCCTCTGCCTAGTCCAAAACCAGTTCTGGTCAGTTCTGGAGCACTTTGTTTTTCTGACTCCTTCTTTCCTTTCAGAATGTGGGGCAGAGTGCTCAGCCGCCCGGCAGGAGGTGGAGCCAGCATTGTGGAAGGCAGGCACAGCCCTATTCAGACCCAGGTGCAACTCCTCCCTCCACTCTGGATGCAGATCTTTCTATTCAGCCCTGCGCTGACTCACCCTGTCTCCTGTAGCCACCCCCAGCCCCTGTCCCTCAATCTCCAGACAAGGAATACACAACCTAGCAGAGGCAGGCTTGGATAGTTAGGCAAGAAAATACCCACTTTCTAAAAGTGGTATTTTCAAACACAGAATGTTAAAACCAACTTCACTAAAAGATGTATTTTATCATCCTGAGTTCAGGCATACTAAATTCGTTTTTCTACCATGTTCCCTGGGTCAGTTCTGACTATAAGGTGTAATAGTCAGTCTGCCCATTCTGGCCTATGGGGAGCAGGTAGCCTTGCAATAGTGAAAAACGAAAATGGCTGTAATTCACTATTAGGACATGCCACACACACCAGGGCATGTCCTACCTTATACTTACAATGCACCCTGCCCTAGGGCCTACTTTTAGGGGTGACCAACATGCAGTAAAGGGAAGGTTTAGGGACTGGTAAGTGGGTGTACTCACCAAGTCGACATGGCAGCCCTAGGCTGCACACAGGCTCTGCGATGGCAGGCCTGAGACACATTTTACAAGCCGCTTCTGTGGGTGGCACAACCAGTACTGCAAGCCCACAAGCAGCATTGGATTTACAAGCCCTGGGCACATTCAGTGCTCTGTACTAGGGACTGACAAGTAAACCAATCATCCAATCACGGAGTCACTAATACATATATCAATTAACGATAGGGAGCACTTGCACTTTGGCACTGATTAGCAGCGGCAAAGTGCCCATGAGCATCTAGTCCAGCAAAAACATATCGGCAACAGTGGAGGCATTACGAAAAAATGGACGGGAGACCCACGCCAAGGATGCCAGGTCTAACACGTGTCCCCTCCAGCTGAAATGTGGGGAGAACTATCCTACCCCTAGGGAGTTCTCATCGCTAAGGCGGAAAAATCTGGACAGTCCATCAGCATTGGCGTGTTCTGTACCAGGGCGGTGTTCCACCGTAAAGTCCATCCCCTGTAGGAAATGGACCACCTCAACAGCTTTGGATTCTCACCCCTCATCTGCATCAACCATCTGAGGGGCCTGTGGTCTGTCTGAACCCGGAAGTGAGTCCCAAACAGGTATGGTCTCAGCTTCTTCAGTGCCCAGACCACAGCAAATGCCTCACGCTCGATAGCACTCCATCTCTGTTCCCGGGAAGTAACCTCCTACTGATGAAGGCTACAGGTTGGTCTAGGCCCTCCTCATTGATCTGTGATAGAATAGCCCCTACACCATGCTCTGAAGCGTCGGTTTGAACAATGAACTCATTGGAGAAGTTGGGTGCCTGGAGCACAGGCGCCGTGCACATGGCAGTCTTCAAGGTGTCAAAAGCTTTTGACAGCCGTCAGTCCAAATCACTTTCCTGGGCTGCTTCTTGGAAGTCAGCTCGGTCAAGGGGGCAACAATGCTGCCATACCCCTTGACGAATCTCCGGTAATACCTGGTGAGTCCTAGGAAGGCTCTCACCTCTGTCTGGGTCTTGGGGGGCTCCCAAGCCAGAATGGTATCAATTTTCGGTTGGAGGGGCGCCACCTGGCCGCTCCCAACCTGGTGTCCCAAGTACACCACAGAACCCTGCCCAATCTGGCACTTCCTATCCTTGATTGTGAGGCCTGCTCTCCGCAGCGCCATCAACACTTCCCAGAGGTGACGCAGATGTTCTTCCCAACTGGAACTGAACACTGCGATGTCATCCAGGTAGGCGGCACTGAAATCCTCCAGTCCAACCAACACCTGGTTGACCAACCTCTGAAAGGTGGCAGGGGCATTCTTCATCCCAAAGGGCATCACCCGGAACTGGTAGTGCCCATCTGGTGTGGAGAATGCTGACCTCTCTTTTGCCCCATCAGTCAAGGCGATCTGCCAGTACCCAGACGTTAAGTCAAACGTGCTGAGGAACCGATCTATGAGCTCATCAGCTCGGGGGATGGGGTGGGCGTCAGTCCTGGTGACGGAATTGAGTCCCCTGTAGTCCACACAGAACCGGAGTTCTGGGGTGGCACCAGGCGCGGCAGCCTTTGGAACCAAGACCACTGGGCTGGCCCAAGGGCTGTTAGAGGACTCAATCACCCCTAGCGCAAACATCTTGGAGACCTCCTCCTTGATGCAGGCTCTGACCCTGTCAGTCACCCTGTAAGCCTTGTGCTTCACAGGAAGACTGTCCCCAGTGTCCACATCATGGACGCACCAATGAGTGACACTGGGAACCAGGGAGAACAGGTCAGGGAACTGTCCCAACAGTTGGCGACAGTCACCCTGCTGCTCAGGTGTCAGGGAGGTAGAGAGGTTTACTCCCTCCACTGATCCATCTTGCTCTCCGGCTGACAGGAGGTCAGGAAGAGGCTCGGTCTCCTCCTCCATTCCATCATCTGTAGCTAAGAGCATGCCCACTTGGGACCTCTCCAAGTGGGGCTTCAGGCGGTTCACATGCAGGACCCGCAAGGGGTTCCTGGGAGACTGCAAGTCCACCAAATAGGTAACGGGACTCTTGCGCTCCACCACCGTAAAAGGGCCGGTCCACCTGTCCTGGAGCGCACAAGGCTCCACAGGGGCCATGACCCACACTTTCTGACCAGGCTGAAGCTCTACCAGAGTGGCATTCTGGTCGTACCACCGCTTCATCTCCTCCTGGCTGGCTTCCAGATTTGCCTCAGCAAGTTCTCTGAAACGCCTAGTCTGGTTCCTGAAGGCCAGCATGTAACTGTATACATCCTGGGGAGGTTTCCTAGGAGATTGCTCCCAGCCTTCCTTGACCAAACTCAGAGGTCCTCGCACCGGGTGTCCATAGAGGAGCCTCAAAGGGACTGAACCCTAGAGACTTCTGTGGCACCTCCCGGTATGCAAACAACAGGCATGGTAAGAGGACGTCCCATTTACGCCTCATGGGTTCTTCCAGACCCATAATCATGCTCCTTGAGGGTCCGGTTGAATCTCTCAACCAGCCCATTTCCTTGAGGGTGGTAAGGAGTGGTGAACTTGTAAGTTACACCGCACTCCTGCCACAGGGACTTCATGTACTTGGACACGAAGTTGGTACCTCTGTCAGACACCACCTCTTGAGGGAATCCCACACGTGAGAAAATTCCCATCAGTGCCCGTCCCACCACGGGGGCCGTCACTGTTCTCAGAGGGATGGCTTCAGGGTACCGGGTGGCATGGTCCACCAAGACCAGGATAAACCTGTTGCCCATGGCTGTCTTGGGGTCCAGTGGCCCCACAATATCAATACCCACCCGTTCAAAGGGGGTGCTGACCACAGGGAATGGCTGGAGAGGAGCCTTGTGCTTCCTCCCACTCTTTCCACTTGCCTGGCAAGTCTGGCATGTCCTGCAGTGAGTGGCGGCACTCCTGCGCATCTGGGGCCAATAGAAATGGGTAACAAGCCTGTCAAAGGTCTTGTCCTGCCCCAGATGTCCTGCTAACGGTACATCATGAGCCAACCCCAGTAGGGAAGGCTCTGAAGCGCTGGGGTACCACCAGCACACGGGCTGACCCAGGCTCAGCAACCTTAGGCTCTGAATACAGGAGACCATTCTCCCAGTAAACCCAATGTGATCCAGACTGATCACCTGCTGCCTGGTCTGTGGCCTGTTGCCTCAGACCCACGAGAGAAGGGCATGTGTTCTGCTCCTCGCAGAACTCTTCCCTGGAGGGTCCTCCTTCTTGCTGCCAATGGGTCAGCTCAGGTAGGTCCCCCAGTTCAGCTACCTGTTCCCCTGTAGGCTCCAGGGCATCCCCCTCAGGGTCTGCCTCCTCCTGGACCGTGGGAACTTCGGGGCCGGCTTCCCGCGCCCCCTGCCTCCTCTCTCCGGCAGGCACCTGGGCCTCCCTCTCAGGCTCCAGGTCCTCTTGAACACCTTTAGCTGCCATTGACCGGGTGGTCACACATGCCCAATCAGGCAAGCCCAACATTTCTAAATGCGCACTCCGCTCCACCTTAGCCCAAGGTGAGCTCTCCAAATCGTTCCCTAACAAACAGTCAACAGGCATGGCTGGCCTCACAGCTACTTGAAGAGTACCCGAGACCCCCCCCCCCACTCAAAGGGAACCTGAGCCACCTTGCAGTGACTGTGTTGTCAGCGGCAACAACCGGATAGAATGCATCAGGGATAACCTGCTCCTTAGACACCAGGTGACACTTGACAGCTGTCACACTGGCTCCTGTGTCTCTCAGAGCCTCCACCCTATGGCCATTGATGGTCACCCACTGCCTGTATTTCTTAGTGTTCTCAGGCAGCGGGGTCCTAGGGACCATCTCAGAGTCTCCTAATGAGACAAGGGAAAACACTGTGGGATCCCCCACCTTGGGCACCCAACTCCTCCCCCAGGGCTACACTAGCCAACTGCCGGGGGACTGCACTGGTGGGTGCTGGTTTTCCATGCAAAGGGCAACGAGGATCGTTTGCCTTGTGGCCAGGGGCGCCACACTTGTAACATACCAGTGGTCCTTGGTGAACAGGGGGCCTGTCAGGGCCACTGGCTTCTTCTCAGGGGAGGCTGGGAACCTTTCCCTTGGTTCCCTTGGGGTCTACTTTGGGGCCCTTTATGGAACTCCTTCTGTTTACCCTTGTCCCCCCACTCTTCTGCTGGGGACCCTGCCCACCCTTGGCGGAGTCTCCCACGTGACCCTTGTGGACCCGGGTACTCACCCAGCGGTCCGCTCTCCTCAGCAAGCTGCCTAGGGTTAGTCAGCTTACTATCAATCAGGTGCTGGCGTAGCTCAGGAAAACAATTACCGGACAAGTGCTCCCAGGCAATCAAATCAAAGAGCGCCTGAAAATCAGTCGCTTTGCTACCCTTTACCCAACCATCCAAGGCTCTGCAAAAGAAGGTCACATATTCAACCCAGGTACTGCTTTCAATCTTACTACAGTTCCTGAACCTTTGCCTATAAAGCTCAGGGGTCAAACCATACCTAGTCATTAAGACATCCTTCATGTGGCTGTACGAATTATAGACTTCAGAGGGCAAATCCAACAAGGTATCCCGCCCTCACTGAGGAACCGTCCCCACAACCCCGCACCCCAATCCTTCTCAGGGACCCGGTGGGAAGACATGGCTACCTCATAGGCTTTGAACCACTGCCCAATGTCATCATTTTTAAAAACTCCTTCACCACATCTTTGGGAATATACACCCTAGCTTCAACAGGCACAGGCGGTACACTGCCACCAGAGGGAGTAATCTCTAAGCTCTTGGCCTTCAATTCCAACTCCCTCAAAACTTTCTCATGTTCAAACTGCATTTTCTTTTCCTCTAGGGCTAATTATCTAGTTTGCATTTCGAATTCTAACTGCCCATTCAGCTTGAGCTTAGTCAGCTCCATTTCGTGCATCCTACTCTCTTTCCTGTCCTCCAACTCCTCTGGAGACAGTCCTCTGGCAGAAACACTGCTACCTACTGGGGAAGGTGGTCTTCTAGCCCCTAGACCCAATAGCCCCTCCAGCTGCCCTTCTGCATTCTCAGCCCCTCCACAGGGGCACTCCTTGATTCGACCCAGGCCCTCAGCGCCTTTTGGAGGTCCTCCTTCCTGGAGATCCCGGTCATGGACACTTTAAACTTTTTGCAGAATTGCCTGAGCTGCTTAAGGGTGTAGCATTCTAGCCTCTCTTCTTCCCAATCACACTCAACAGAGGCTACTGATGCTGGTTTCTCCATAGTGACTGAACTTGGCATTTGCAAAAATAGGAAATCCCAGAAAAAATGCTATAAAAGTATGTGGTTGCGTTTTGGTCTGCACTCACTAAGTAGTGTTCACCAATCACTGTACATGAGTCACAAATGCAAGTCCAGAATCCTCACCGCTGACCACCAATGTTAGATTTGGGGGTCTCTAGTAGGCAGATGTATGTACCTTTGTCCAAATAGGGACCCTTGCGTCTAGTCAGGGAAAGTAGGTACACTCCTGAAATAACCCCTGCTCACCCTCTTGTTAGCTTGGCACGAGCAGACAGGCTTAGTTCAGAGGCAGTGTGTAAAGCATTTGTGAACACATACAGTAATCAAGTGACAACACTACAAATGGACACCACACAGGTTATATATTTATAAAAATAGGTATACTTTATATAGATTTATCACAAGACCATAAACGACAAAAATAATCCACAATACTGTTAAGAATGCTTAGTTCTGATCAAAAAGGCTTAATTCAAGGTTCTGTGCGAGTCGGTAGCCTCCTCCGGCTACGGCGATGTTGAGAACAAACAGAGTCTAACAAATCCAGCTGACCGCGTCGAGACGGGCCAACACAGCGTAGACAGACTCGGTCACAGTACCTTTACTTGAAGCGGCAGGCACGGGTGTGCGAGCCGGATGGCTGTTCGTCGCGGTCGCGATGCAAAAATGGAAGCGTTGCAGGACGCGTTGTCCCTCGATGCGGTGCAGGCAGCGGCTCGTTGACGGAGTCGGTGAGACCAGGGCCGTACGTTGCAGGGCGAGACGGTGCTTCGATGCGGTGCTTACAGGACACCGAGTCGGTCGTGAGAGTCGGTCACAGCTCCCTACCTCTGTAGCCACTGAAACAGAGTTTCCAGCAGCAATTCACAAAGGGGGTGAAGTCCAATGGTCCTGGGACTTCGGTCAGGGGGCAAGCTCTCTTCCAAGCCCTTGGAGATCCTTCACAAGTTGATGAAAGTCACAGCAAAGCAAAAGTTCCTTTCTCCTTTCTTTGGCAGTCAGGCAAACCACTGCAGGCCAATCCCCCAAGCAGCACTTCAGGCTTAGGGATAGTCTCTCCTCAGTTTCTTCTTGGTTCCGCTCCTCAGCAAAGGTTTCTTCTTGTTCCCAAAAGTGATCTAATTTTCCTGGTGTCTGGGTGCCCCTCTTATACCCTGATTCTCTTTGTTCTCTGGAGGCAGAGAGGCCTCTGCTTAGTCCAAAACCAGTTCTGGTCAGTTCTGGAGCACTTTGTTTTTCTGACTCCTTCTTTCCTTTCAGAATGTGGGGCAGAGTGCTCAGCCGCCCGGCAGGAGGTGGAGCCAGCATTGTGGAAGGCAGGCACAGCCCTATTCAGACCCAGGTGCAACTCCTCCCTCCACTCTGGATGCAGATCTTTCTATTCAGCCCTGCGCTGACTCACCCTGTCTCCTGTAGCCACCCCCAGCCCCTGTCCCTCAATCTCCAGACAAGGAATACACAACCTAGCAGAGGCAGGCTTGGATAGTTAGGCAAGAAAATACCCACTTTCTAAAAGTGGTATTTTCAAACACAGAATGTTAAAACCAACTTCACTAAAAGATGTATTTTATCATCCTGAGTTCAGGCATACTAAATTCGTTTTTCTACCATGTTCCCTGGGTCAGTTCTGACTATAAGGTGTAATAGTCAGTCTGCCCATTCTGGCCTATGGGGAGCAGGTAGCCTTGCAATAGTGAAAACGAAAATGGCTGTAATTCACTATTAGGACATGCCACACACACCAGGGCATGTCCTACCTTATACTTACAATGCACCCTGCCCTAGGGCCTACTTTTAGGGGTGACCAACATGCAGTAAAGGGAAGGTTTAGGGACTGGTAAGTGGGTGTACTCACCAAGTCGACATGGCAGCCCTAGGCTGCACACAGGCTCTGCGATGGCAGGCCTGAGACACATTTACAAGCCGCTTCTGTGGGTGGCACAACCAGTGCTGCAAGCCCACCAGCGGCATTGGATTTACAAGCCCTGAGCACACTCAGTGCACTGTACTAGGGACTGACAAGTAAACCAATCATCCAATCACGGAGTCACTAATACATATATCAATTAACGATAGGGAGCACTTGCACTTTGGCACTGATTAGCAGCGGCAAAGTGCCCATGAGCATCTAGTCCAGCAAAAACATATCGGCAACAGTGGAGGCATTACGAAAAAATGGAAGGGAGACCCACGCCAAGGATGCCAGGTCTAACACCGGCCTAAAGGACCGGCCATTCATGCGCACTTAGCATGTTCTCCACCCAGGCGGCATTACAGCCTGGGTGGAGAACATGCCCAGGCCCCCAGGCCCCATCTGAGCGCCGATCCATGGCCCTCAGAACAATCACGACGCTGCATTGCAGCGTTGGGATTGGCTATGGGGAGCCTGAATGTGCTTCCTGTTCGGCGACTTCAGCCCGACATGGCGGAGAGATGACGTGGAAGAGATGTGGCAGAAGGTAAGTGTATTTTAAAAAACATCTTTTTTAGAGCCCCTTGCACCCACCCCCCCACCACCGCCCCCTCTCCCACCCCACCCCAGATCCATGCCCGCTGCCACTGAACACAGATCCAAGGCCAGTTCTACAAGCCCGAAGTCATCATAGACGCAAAGTGCTGATATTTCACTTTTCGAAAGGAGATACAGAAATAAGAATGAAGACTTGTGTAAAAATGCTTTTTATGCGAGTCAAGAAGTCATGTTTCATTTTCTCTCTTACTAGAATGCGTTTTAGGTCGAGCATTCGAGACCTCTTGTATATACTTTAGTATATACTTATTATATACTTATATGTGTATGTACTTTATGGGGTCTGGAGATCAGCCCTAGGACTTGTCTGCTTCCGCTTAGGGACTTTTTTTTTCTGTTCAACTGCCTCTATTTAACTTTGTTGATAGAAAACGACCAGCAGAGGTTAGTAAAATACCAGAATTGCTTTCTGCTGAGAGACTTTATTTTTTTTAATTTTTCTGGCAACTGCCTCTATTTAATTTTCTTGATAGAAAACGACCAGTTGAGGTCAGTAAAATACCAGAATCACTTTAGCATTCTCTAGATTCCAGTCCATAGAAATTGTCTTCCAAGAGCACCCGTAGACAAGAATATTTTTTTCAAATCTTGTATTTTCAGTGATATGGCCACCGAAGGCCCTGATTTTATATTAAAAACAGAGCTTTGGACTATACCATTTCCTGCTGAAAGGCAATATTTCTCTCCATGTGTTCCCATACCTGGCGTGTCACGCAGTTTGGTGCTTACTTTCCCTCCATGTTAAAGAACAGTAGATGTCTCAGCACCCAGGCTAATGTGCTGCATAGCGAAATACATATAAGGTCCCAAAGGCGAGACCGATTGCATTGCAAATGCTAGTTCTAACAATTCGACCTCCTGGTAGCCCACTGTCTGCTTCTGGGAAAACTGAGTCGAAGGTTAAAACTGTCAGTATCGTATGCAGACTAACTGCTGATGCTGCATGCTCTCTGAAGAAAGTCCCAGCGCTCCTATACTCCTACCAGAAGTGAAAAGATGTCCAAAAGCAAAAAAGAAAAAATCTAGTAGGAAATGTCTGTATGGTCCAATTACTTTTCAAGTATCAAAGCTCCTTCCAGCTGTCCCGACCAAATGCTAAATGGTACAAGCTTGTTAATACAGTACCACCAATATGGCGTGGGGCCAGCAACAGGCAGTTTAGAGCACACATCAGTATTTACGCTCTTGTGAGGAATTCAGGGCTCTTCAAAGGCTCTGGCCAAGTGTTACGAAAAAGGAAACTCTGAATGAAGTCGGCAAAACAGGCGGAGCCCAAGGTACACACGCATTCGTATACATACCATTTGCAAGCTTCCTCCATACAAAAGCACAGCAGGCACAGCAACGACAGCAGCAGTACAAGCGTTACTCATACCTTTGATGGATTTAAAATCCCGTCCCAGGCACACATGCATTTACATACCACTATTGCAAGCTTCATCCACACAGAAGTACAGAATGGCAAAGAGGGCAGCAGCGCAAGCATTAGTCATATCTTTGATTGATTCAGCTCAAAATGATGTCATACACCAAAGTAGGAAGGGCAGAGAAAACAGCAGCGCATGCCACAGCACTTCCACATGCTAACCATGGGCCTCAGGTAGCAGCAAGTCAAACTCTTCTCAGACGCAGCACCCACAGCATGGACCGCATCAGTGCAAGGATAGTCACACAAGAGTTACAGTACAACAAGTGAAAGTGCAACAGAGACAGACAGACACAGACACACAGATCAAGAACAGCATAGTCAAAAGCAGAGTAAACGTCTCCTGACTCCTCAGAGCAGGTGCAGCACAATCTTCAACAGTGCACACTACCTGATGTCTCCAGTCATTGTCACCTTCGAGCTCTTTGTGGAAAAGAAAATTTGAATAAAGAGTGCTACCGACTAAAAAAGACTAGGAACTCATCACATTTGTTAGAAATTGCTCCGAAATACAAATAACACCGTATTAGGGGTGTTCTGCTCCAAAATGGCAAACAAGGACTGCAGAAATATAAATAAGATAAATGTTTGAGTTATTCTTATCTTGTGAAAATGAGGGATTAAAATATTGTGTGAAAACGTACATTTCCAAGTGGCAGGCCAATGTATTTACACAAAATAATTTAGCATCATGTATGTTCAATATGAGGTCAAAAAAAGTTGCAGAACTTTTAAAAAAGCTTCTAAAAATAAACAGTACTTTGGGAGAAAAGGTGACAGGCCATATTGGTATCCAATTTATTTTTATTGAGCTAACCAGACTAGAAACACTTAGCTGATAAAGTGGCAGCTGTTCAACTCTGAAAAAACACACTCAGCAGATATTGTGGTTAGATTGCATTTTGGTCGCTTCCAAGTTAAACCTCATCTTAAGAACTGTCCACAGCCTATGCAGGCTACCGATGTATTGTGTTCCCGGGAGGAAACCAGTGGAGTCCCACAGGCAAAAATCTAGGTAAGTCCATGCCACATTTGTATTATGCCAACATAACCTTGCGTATTTCCCACGTAATTTTTCTCCTCTGGCGATAACGCTTTTTCACGTATTAAGCCCATGGGAGACTGGGTCAAGCCGAAAATGTATTGATGCCACATGCTGCAGCTGAAAGACATTTGCTACTCCAACCAGTCTTACACTGATATTTCGTAGTTTTTGTACACTACGTATACTTGTGCAAGGAATTTTCACCCAAACGGCAAACAAAACCCATTCGTATAATATGCACATTTTCCAGGAGAATTATGGATATTTTGCAACAATTTTTCTAGTTTTGCTCAACCCTAGGTTAAGGTTAAATGACCCAGACTCATAGGTAAGTGTGCTCTGTAATCACAATGTAAGTGAGGGGGGGGTGATGAAAAACCTACGGAAAAAACATGTCTGTAACTAAGCGAATATAGCGAGAAGGTTTAGGAGTACATGAAGTGGGGGTAGAAGTGGTATTGCGGTACACGGTGTGAGCTCTCTTAGGCATCCAGTGGACTTTATCATGCAAAGCAACATTCAGGAAAGCTTACTGTTGGAGATTGTCTGTGATTTTCAGAGATGCAGTACTGGGTAAAGAGAACTGTTTTCTTTCTCTACACTGGACGCTCCCTTTAAGCATCTGTTACATTGAAATTACACTGTGCTTGTGAATGCATCGCTCCTGCTAGCCACACATATTGGACTATAGATATATAGGATTTTTTAAGGCGATATTTGCTACGAAAATGTGGAGTCGTTTAGTCATGATACATCTTTGTTCGATAGACTGGATTGTAGCATTAGACTTCTCTGCCACTGTCCTCGGTCAATGTGCTGTCTTTCATGTTCTGGACTCAGTACAGGACAGATCTGGATGCTCACCCTATCTGACCCAGCTGTGGGGATTGTTACCACAGATATCACCTGCTTCTGTGTGGTGCATTGTATCCCAAGGGGCCAAATATGTCCAAATCTTTCCCTTGCTGTATCAACAAAAGAAATGTCAGAGGATTACATAATTTTCTGACAGCCGTGCATGTATGCCAATTTCTTTTGAAAAGTAAATAAAGTTATTGCAAAAAAGAAGAAGGGGAAAAAGAGGGGCATTTAGTGCTTGTCCCTCTGCCGCTGGCATTAATTCTGCACACAAAATGCAAAGAAATTATTAAGAAATTGAGCTTTTAACTAAAATGCTAAATTAAATAATTAAAAAAAGTGCACAAAAAACGAAATTAGGAAATAGAACACATCCAGCATGTAGAACAGACAGTGCACAAGTCCGACAAGACATTAGCTTTGTGAATAAATTGAAGAGGGTTGGTGACTGAATAACAAAAGCATGACATTAGGGTCAACGCTGCCTCTTCCTGGGATGGCTTCATTATCTCTGCCTGGCTGGCTCAGACTGGCGAGCCTGTCGCAATTATCTTTAATTACTATGAGGGTCAAAATAATTTGCATAGTATACCCTAATTTCCGATCAATCGCGCCCACTCAGTAATAGGGCCATGTCTTATGGCCCGCATGGTCTGCGCTGGAGTCTTGTATGTAACCACCGGGCCAAAGATCATAGCATTTTCGAAGCAGCTACTGTAGCTCAAAGAAGCACCGGCCTGCTGTCACAGGCTCATCACAGACAGCAGTGTAGGCAAATACTGGACATCAGTGCTGGTAACTACATCACTACAAGTCAATTTTTGGCTACAACGGGAGGCTGTGTTGGTCAGTGCACTACTAATAGTCCTTAGTAGGCTATGTAGGGGTGCTGCACTGGTGACTGTAATAACCTCGGTCCTAAGTGGTGAGCAAGAGTCCCCTGTGCTGGCCAGTATAATCTCAAAAGCGCCACTGGGAACTAGATACACATTAGCGGGTCGCTGCACTGTTAACGGACCCTAATGTACTAATAATGAATCACTGTGCCAATAAATATTTTGCTTTATTAATGCAAGATCATTTTCTTTTTTTTGGATGAACCTCACACTTGAGCTCATGACACCCCACTATCCTCTTGCCTCTAGGTCCACGTAAAGTCATTGTGCGTCCCAACGCTTAACCCGGACAACACCAACCACAAGCAGATAATGCACTCGCTTGTTCTTGGCACACTGCTAATCTGCTCCATTAGCCCCGAAATGCTGCATTAACCACATTTTTTAAACAAGCCTCTTGCCACTGGCTTTGTTCGCCTGGCCAGCAAACGTTAACAGCAGTTGCCATAACAACCGAGCCGCCAGCACTTATCCCTCTGAAAAAATGACCCTTTATGGAGAAAAAACAGGAGAAGAGAAAAGCATAAATGAAATATCAGTGGGAAAGATGTCAGTCTTTCAACTGCCTCCAGTTCCCTCTTTAGATCCCATTCTGTTGGGCGAAGTTCATTTCTCCTCGTCTTCTCAATGCTAGTCACAGAAAGTACCAGAGACGTAAGAAGCAAGGGGGGAGGGAGGGGGGATTTTTATAGGCCAAGAAGCTGGAAGCCTGGAGCGGGAGGCATGGTTGTCGGATCTTCTCTGGGAAATTGAATACTTTTTCATTTCATATTACCGAAATCCCTTTTAATTCCAATTTGGAAGGGAGAGCTGCCCATTCCGTCTGCCATCTTAATCCTCCACGAGAGCTCAGAGGCAGTCAATGCCAGACCAGGAGGAGAAGACCGAGCGTTTCTTCACATTTAATGGTTTTACTTTAATCCCATTTGTTAAGTTGTCGATGTGTTATTTTTTTAATCCCTTTTCTGCTGGCACCTCATATGGGCTCGAAGGCTGTATCTTGAAGGACTGTAAACCTATCCAGACTTTCAAAAACCTTGATAACCTTAACAGCCTGCTGCCCTAAGCAATCAAGGTACTGTACATAGATCAGCGGTTTTCGGAGAAAAAAAAAACCATACAGTCAAGAATGAAAAAACATTAACAAGTCCCTATGCATTGCGCAATAGGAGACATGGGCCTTTAAAATCAATTTCCCTCAGTTGCTTCAAAAATTGGGGCTTTAAATAAAACAATGACAGAGGGTCTTGCTATTCGGGGAAAATAACCTTTACATATAAAGTTGAAATAAATACAAAATTGACAGATCAGAAATATAAACAAGCATTTGCACTGCAACAGGCCTCAAATTTGCAAGAGTTAGAGCTATTGGCGTTGTAAAGGACAATGTCTTTTATCTATGTGTTTTGTTTTGGTTTGGAGTGGATGTATGTGGTTTGGAGTGAAATTATGTGGGTTGAATTGGAATGGTTAGTTGTGGAATAGTGTGGGGTGTAATTGTGTGGTGTGTAGTGTATTTGTGTAGCAGAATTATGTGGCACAGTTTGAAGTGATATTATGTGGATAGTAATTATGTGGTATTTAGTGTACTGGAATTACGTGGAGTGGGATTGTGTGTCATGGAGTGTAATTATGTGGAACTGTATTTTGTGTTGTGGAGTAGTATTTAGTGTAGTTTCATTATGTGGTGTGCTGTTGAATTTTGTGGCATGATATGGAATTCCGTGGTGAGGTTTGGATATATGTTGTGTGTTATTATCTTTGTAATGGTGGCCCCGTCTGCCTATTTTTAGTACAGCACATCGGTCACATCAGTTTAATAAATTAATACAAGCTAAAAAATAATAGCAGCACATCCAGGCCTTTGGTACTGGCATTTTGCAGTATCAGCAGGGGCAGTGGGTTGTGCAGGCTGCAGTTGCATCCTAAGCATACCTTGGGCCCTGTCACTTACTTTTTTTTGTTTTAAATTAAAAATGAGTGACAAGTCATCATTGATTGTTCCAGACTAGTGAACCGTGCTTCAGGGCCACAAACAGAGCTCTCGAGATCAGACGGAACCAGTGACCGCAGCTTGACGAGGACCGTTATTTCTGAACTTTTGCCCGGCTCAGGAAGGAGATGGAATCAGTTCAGGGGAGAGGGTTGAGCTACTGCCTGCATCTTTTCCAATGATCTGACCTATAGGCATTGTTAATACTATACTATTTTGTTTCTGGTTGGTGTGTAGGTACTTTCTGTAACTGAAGCTAATAAGCACACAGGGCTGCGCAGCAATTAAGTGGGAAAATCTTCAAATAAATTCCTATCTCCTGCTTTACGCAAGAGAACGTAAAACATGCACAAAAAGCATGTGCTCTCGAATAACTGTGTGCATTCCAGTACGCACCTCAAGTGCTCACGGGTGAACAGAACGGATATTGTTTACCGAATAATAAAGCTTCAGATGTGTGAAGCTAATTTTAATGCACACTTTATCGGCCAATCTGTGAAAAACAGAACCACTCGTTAAATGTCACAAAATGTCATCCTAATCCCAAAGCAGGGATTGGAAGTAGAGATGTTATTCACTTATCATAAGTAAATGTTATGCTTAGGCCGTATATTTATAAAATGGAAATAAATGGCTGCATTTGAGCTGTCTGCTCTAGATGTCTGGTTAGCAGAGATGAGTTTAACAAGTGGCAGAGGCCATTAATTATGTGTACATGCAAAGGTACAGGAAGTTTGCTCATGATGTGAAAGACTGGACCCCCCCTTTTTGCAATTTTATACACGGCAAGCTTGACCCGAAGATATTGGAGCTGTTTACCTGAGCACCAGGTATATTACGCAAAGTCAGATTCCTTTTTTAGGCATGGGGAGATGAAATGATTTGCCCAGAATCACAGGATGTTGAGCCGATGCACAGACTTGAACCCGGTTCCAAAGTCTGTAGCTCGGATTATGCACTTGCTCCAAAGCTGCACCAACGATATTGCGTGCTTGAGGATGTCCTAGTGTTCGCATGAGAGTCCGCCCGAGCCCGCGGGCTCCTTTCCTCTATTGTGCGTCCTTTTGGCCGCAGAGTCACAGAAAGGTATCATAGTGCCGCAGTGCTGACCAGCTCCCACTGACGCACAAATCCTAGCAGCAACAGTACCCTCACTTCCAAAGCGGAGCTAGCATTAGGTCCAATAAGGAAAGATGCCCAACTATCCAAAGAAAAAGAATAAAAACAGGGGCAGCCTACAAAATGAGGACTCACAGCAAAAAAGACACAGCCTATTTGGTGGTCGGACTATCCACAGTTTTTATGTGACCTGGCTGTACTGACATTACAAACTAATGACATCCGTTAAAAGATCACAGCATGGAAAACGGGCATTAGGCTAAAATCACGAATGACCTGTGTAAGTAGTTGGCACTGGCAGTTGTCACATTATCGAATAGCACGGCGAAATTCAGCAAATATGAGGCCATCAACTTGGTGGTGTTGCATTATGCCGCTGACTTACAGTTTTCTTTGTGCTTTGCCTAGAAGAATACTGGGCGTGTTAATATGGTGAGGTGATTTTGTGATGCACTGAGGCTCACTTTGGCAGAGCCGTGCAGTGCCAAGATGAAGCACTGCAGTCGCTCCTGACTTGCCAGCATGAAACCATGTCCCGACAGAAAATTGAAACAATTACTGTTAAAGCCAGCAATTGGCATGTAAAAATCCCCAAAATAGGATCGCAAAATAAATTACTATTGCGTGAAAATACACACCTTGCCAAAGAGGGCAGCGGTAATTGGAGGGGGTAGAAAATAGTACCTGCATCAAAGCGGACGGCCACTAATCAAGGGGAATTAATCTGTAGTTGAGCGGAGATCCTCAGCTAGAAACGGATGTGATGTATTAGGGCATGAACCAATTAGGATGCAACGCTGGAGTCAATCTATGGTAGGAAGCAGGCAGGATTAAAGTCCTTTTACTAAATACAACATGTTTTGCAGACAGCGCATGTGCGCTGCCCGGTTCAATATTAAAAGGTTCTTGGAAGGGGAGGTCAGTGTATAAATAAAAAAAAATGTGGAATCTAGTTGATTTTACTTGCAACTGGTGTTCTGTTTTCCACAGGAGAACATTATGCCACAGACCCAGAACCCCACCAAAGATCATGTAGCCTTTACCCCGCTGGGTCCTCTATTACTCTATTTCATTTGAGAGTATTGTTATAACAGAAAATACACCAACTCCCTAATTAGTACAAGCCAACCATGCAGCATTACACTGAAGCTTTGTCAGTTATATTTTTTCTGCATTTGGAAAGCTAGTGTTATAAGTAAGACGTTTTTCATTCTCCATTAGGAGGTAATCTCTGCATTCATTACCTTTAAAAATCTTCAAGGAACTGGGCACCAGAGTGCTTTATGTACACTTGTAAGTATTGTACTGGTTTTTCCATTCCTTATTGAAATGTACAATTTCTACTTTACATCATTATTCTACATGTTTTGCTCTACCCATGTTTGTTTCTCAGAGTTATTCCACACTCTTCCTTGAAATGCTTGCCATTTCTTGTCTAAGTTATGATCATCTGATGCTTAATTAGCAGACTTTCCTGTTAGTTGGCTGGGTAGTCATAACAGAGCCTCACCTCCACCCACCGTGCAAAAGGAAGGCAAGATAGATGGCCTTTCAGAATTTGGTTGAAGTTAGAAAAACTAAATGAACTGATATTAGAAGAGATACACCCCCAAGATACTGAAAGAGCCTCAGGATGTATTGGAAGCAACTCAGATATCCATACCTAACCGCTGGATGTAGACACATGAAATCCTGGTGGTCAGTATAGGTCTAAGGGCCCGATTACGATGTCGTTCGGAAACTAATCCGACCAAATCTGTTTGGGAATCGTTTCCGAACGAATCGGGTTCTGCCAGTCCGACCGACCGATTACGATGCTTCCCAACATCGTTCGGTCGGACTCGCATTGACTTCAAGGGGAGCCTGTGTTCCGAACAAGAACACAGGCTCCCATTGAAAAAAGGGGTTGTTGGGGAAAACCTTGCACCCTGTGGCGGGCAACCTATGATGCCTGCCACACTGTGCATGGTTTAACAGGGGGGGTCCCTTGGGTACCCCACGGGCCCCAACCAGAGACCTCATGGTGAAGGGGGGCCTGCTACGGACCCCCAAAGTCAGATTCCGACAACCGTGTCGGGCAGACCGAATCGGAAAGGCTGTCCAAATTGGTCATCGTAATCGCTCGCTCGGAAACCATGTCCATAGAGCTGTACGATTCGGCTCCGAAAGACTCGGGCTGTCCCAATGCCTTTCTGAACCGAATCGGACAGCCCGAATGGTTTCCATACATCGCAATCGGTCGGTTGGAAATGTGCACGATTCGGTCGGAAACATAGGTTCCGAATGGGATTCTGAGATTCGGAATCCCATTCAGAGCCTTTCCGAAGGACATCGTAATCAAGCCCTAAATAAAGTCTCATTGTACAAAATTGAAAGCAGTTACGAGGAAGACAACTATGCAGAAGGCCTGTAATCCTAATCTTGTCATTGGGGAAATAAACATGAAAAACCTAGAAATAAAAAATTGGCAAATTTTGCCAAAGACACACGGTGACAGGATCTCTGCAGATAGTTTTTTTAACAAAAGATCATTCCTGGTAAATATGATTGATTTGTTTAAGACCATGACACAGGACTCTGATCAAGAAAAATGCTGAATGTGGCATGGTTGGTCATCGGCATCACCTTCTGATAAGGGTTCACACAAAAGTGTTATATGGGTTTTATAAGGCACTCGTATGCTGTTGGGTATTCTGGTGCTGAGAAAGAGTGCACTTAAATGTGTTCGAGGCTTCGGAAACAAGAGAACTGCCACTGTAGCTTTATGAATTCGAGGAATTGTTAACAGAAGATTTGCTGACCGAAGAAGTTGACTGAGGATGTATAGGTGGGCTCACTAAAACAGACAAAGGGAGTACAAAATGTTGAAACTTGTGTTAACGAGGTATAGGATATAGAATTGAATGGTGGAGCTTACAGGCAATCACTGTAGTTGAAGTAGCAAAGGGGATGCTCTGGAAAATGGGGGTTTGTTAAAACTAATCTATCAGCTTGATTTTCTATGCATTGAGGCTGGTGAGTCAGTAATCTGTTAATGACTGCATACAATGAGTTGCAATAGTCTAATCTCCTCTAATTAGGGCGGCTACTGCAGTTCGGAGAACATCCAGTGAAAGAAATTGCACATGTTTGCATTGTTTCCTCAGCTGGAAGCTGCAGGCTGCTTCAACTGCTGATACTTAGGGTCATGTGTAATTTTGTCAAGCTTGACACCAGGACTCTTTAATACAGATGATGTAGCAGGAAAAGGCCCGAGCTCAGCAGGCCAAAAGACTATCTGTCCAAAGTGAGGGTTGTCTCCCATTTAGTAACACTTCTATTTCATCGGAGTTCAGTTTTTGCTAGATGTTATCACCCATTGTTTAACCTCCATCAGAATGTGGAACAGCCTTTGGGCTGCCCCTGCTGGACCATCAGGCTGAAATGATAGTTGTGTATCGTCTGCTTAGTTGTAAAACTGAATGAGTGAAGCAGCATGGCCACAGGTCTGATGGAGATGTTAATAAGATAAGGGGACCACACTGGGCCCTGAGCAACCCCACAAGTAACAAAATATCTTCGAGGAGAGATTGCCAAAAATAACTTTTAGAAATGGTTTTCCAGAAAAGTGACAGCTTATCTCCTGTCCTGAGGCACTAGCATCTGAAAGCCTCCTTAATAGCATGATACGATCAACAGTGTCAAGTGCCGCTACAAAATCTACAAATATGTGTGCGCTGACACAGTCACCACCTTTGGCCATAAGAAGATCATTGCCCAGTCCGGAGCGACTAGGATGACTTGGGCCAGTCGTTCTTGATTTTCTTCAGAACTCGGGGCAGGAGAGGCAGCAGTGGAAAGGCATACAGGAGTCCTGTGCTCCATTTTATCTGGAAAGCATCTCTGAAAGAGAGACTACTCCTTCCTCATGGACAAAACTCAATGAGTTAGACTCCCCTACACCTCAGAAGCCAAGAAACGCATCTGCGGAGTCCCTCAAGGATTATTGCTCAGCACAACGCTTTTCAACGTTTACATGACGCCCCTCGCGGACATCGTAAGAGCTCATGGCATCAACATAGTATCCTATACCGACGACACACAGCTCATCCTCTCCCTTACCGACTCAACCAGAACCGTCAAAGCAGAACTTTACCAACTGCATGAGCAATATTGCTGCTTGAACGAAAAATTACAGGCTCCAGTTCAACACAGACATAATGGAAGTCCTAATCTTCGGCAACAACCACTCCCCCCTTGGAAGACTTTTTGTAGCCCTCTGAACTTGGCCCCACGTCCACCTCTGCGGACCATGCCAAGAACCTCGGATCATCCTGGACACCAACCTCTCTATGAGAAGACCGCTCAAAGCCGTCTCCATCATGCTTCCACATTCTGCGAATGCTAAGGAAGATTTTCAAGTGGAATCCACTAAACACTAGACGAACTGTCACCCTAAAGAACAAGTTACTTACCTTCGGTAACGATATATCTGTAAGAAACATTAGTAGTGATAGATTCCTTACCTTAGAATATCCCCAGGCGTCAGACTGGATCCGGAAAGTTTTCGTCAGCAGTACCCCTACTCGTCGGTAGGTGGCGTCGAGCGGATCCGCGTCCGCCGTTGGCGCCGTGGTCGCCGAGATGACGTCGCGGGCGCTACTTAGACGCCACCCACGCGCGCTGACGTAAGTTCTGTACACGACTTTCCGCGCCAGGAACGCAGAGCCATGCAAGATACTGACCACTGGTGCATTAAACTAGGGCCCTGAAAGGGGTGACCTTAACCCTAGAAATCAGTTTGCAGAACGGGGAGGATGGGTGGGCAGTAAGGAATCTATCACTACTAATGTTTCTTACAGATATATCGTTACCGAAGGTAAGTAACTTGGTCATCTGAAAGAAACACATATTGATAGATTCCTTACCTTAGAATAGATACCCCAACAATACCTACCCCGGTGGTGGGTCTGCGAACTAAGAGCACACCAGAAAGTCGCGGAGAACATAACGGCCGAAGAAGCCGTCTCTCCGGACGTGCCTGTCCAGGCAATAATGCTTGGTAAACGTGTGCAACGAGGCCCACGTGGTGCCTGACAGATGTCTTGCAGGGGGACCCCACGTCCCAATGCAGTAGTGGCTGCAGTAGCTCTGGTGGAATGAGCACGCAGCCCCACCGGAGGTTCTTTTTTAGCCAAAGAGTAACAGGCTTTGATACATAAGACAACCCAGCGGGAGATGGTTCTCTTATGTACCGCCCGACCTTTCTTGGTGCCAACGTAGCCAACAAAGAGCTGGTCATCCACCCGGAACTGCTGTGTGCGGTTAAGATAAAAAGAGAGCGCACGTTTTGGGTCCAGACGGTGGAGCCTCTCTTCCTCTCTGGAAGGATGAGGAGGCGGAAAGAAGGTGGGCAAGGTAATAGTCTGTCCAATGTGAAAGGCCGTAACCACTTTTGGCAAAAAGGAAGGACGGGGCCTGAGCACCACCTTGTCCGGATGGACTGAAAGGAAAGGAGGCTTACAAGAAAGAGCCTGGAGCTCACTCACCCGCCTAGCAGAGGTGATGGCCACCAGGAAGGCAGTCTTCCAGTCAAGAGACGAAGAGGACAGTTGTGAAGAGGCTCAAAGGGAGCACACATCAAGTATGTAAGAACCAGATTCAAGTCCCACTGAGACATCACGAAAGGAATAGGAGGAAAAAGGTGTGTAATGCCGTTGAGAAATCTATTTACAACAGGGTACTTGAAAAGAGAGGGCTGATCAGGGAGGCTGAGAAAGGTCGAAATTGCAGAAAGGTAGCCCTTGTTAGTGCCCAGAGCACAGCCCTGCCGGGCCAAAGAGAGAAGGAACAGTAGGACCTCAGAAAGAGGGGCAGAAAGGGGATCCACAGCCTTTGCTGTGCACCATGCGACAAACTTGTTCCACCTACAGGCGTATACCACTTTAGTAGAGGGACGCCTGGCTCCCAGAATGACATGACAAACTTCAGGAGGCAAGTCGAAAGGAATCAACTGCCGCCGCTCAATCTCCACGCAAAGAGGTGGAGACTGGACAGGTTCGGGTGGAGGACCGTCCCCTGCTGCTGCGACAGAAGATCCTCCCGAAGAGGCAGTCTGATCGGAGGATCAATGCTCAAACTGAGTAGCTCGGGATACCATACTCTTCGAGCCCAGTCCGGAGCCACAAGGACAACTTGTGCCCGGTCGCGCCTGATCTTCTTCAGCACTCTGGGCAGAAGTGATATAGGCAGAAAGGCGTACAACAGACCGCAACTCCACTCGCGACGAAAAGCGTCGCCGAGCGAGTGCCGCCTTGGAAATTCCAACGGGCAGAACTGATGACATTGCGCGTTCTCTTTGGTGGCGAATAGATCTAACCAAGGCTCTCCCCACTGCTGAAAGAGACCTTGCACTACCTCCGAGTGAAGACGCCATTCGTGATCGAGCATGCACCTGCGGCTGAGTTAGTCCGCCATTGCGTTCAGAGAACCTGCCAGGTGTTGAACCACCAGGGACATGCCCTGATGTTCCAGCCATGTCCAGAGACGCAGAGCCTCCTGACAGAGGGTCCACGACCCCACCCCGCCTTGTTTGTTGCAGTACCACATGGCGGTGGCGTTATCTGTGAACACCTGCAACTCTCCCCTTGACAGAGGGAAGGAATGCCTTCAGTGCAAGCCGGATCGCCCGAAGCTCCAGAAGGTTGATATGGAGCCGGGACTCCGCCGGAGACCAGAGGCCTCTGATCTCGTCCTCTCCCATGTGGCCGCCCCATCCCAGGAGGAACGCATCCGTCACCACTGTAAACTCCGGTTGGGGAAGGGAGAGGGATCTGCCGTCGACCCAATGCCGGTTCGTGAGCTACCACTGCAACTGTCGTGCAGTGCCCTCCGAGATCTGGACGTGATCGGACAGGTTCCCCTGATTCTGCGCCCACTGGAACTTTAGGTCCCACTGCAGAGCCCGCATATGCCATCTGGCATGATCGATCAGCAGGATGCAGGAGGCCATGAGGCCCAGACCGAAACCTGGGACAAGGGCTGAAAGATGGGAATCAGAGCCTGAATATCCCAGACTCGCTGTTCGGGAGGATAGACCCAAAACTGCGCCGTGTCCAGAACCGCTCCGATAAAGAGGAGCTTCTGAGAGGGAATCAGGTGCGACTTCGGCACGTTGATGGAGAACCCCAGCAAGTGCAGGAGGTCGGCCGTAGTCTGGAGATGGGAGACGACTGCCTGGGGCAAGCCCGCCTTCAACAACCAGTCGACCAGATAGGGGAAGACTGAAACCCCTGATCTGCGCAGATGAGCTGCGACCACCGCCATCACCTTGGTGAACACCCGAGGGGCGCTGGTAAGGCCAAAAGGGAGCACAGTGAACTGAAAGTGCTCGTGGCCTACCGTGAACCGTAGGTAACACCGGTGGGCTTGCAGGAAAGGGATGTGGAAATAGGCATCCTGCAAGTCTAGCGCTACCATCCAGTCTTGTGGATCGAGAGCAGACAAGACCTGAGCCAGAGTGAGCATCTTGAACTTCTCTTTGCGGAGGAAGCGATTGACGTTCCGGAGGTCTAAGATAGGACGCAGGCCTTTGTCCTTCTTGGGTACCAGAAAGTAGTGGGAATAGCAACCACGAACTACTTCTGGCGTCGGAACGCACTCGATGGCCCCCTTGGCCAAGAGGGCCGCAACTTCCTGCTGAAGAAGCGCCAAGTGATCCCCCGACATGCAGTGCTACTGAGGTGGCATGGCTGGAGGGGTAGTCTCGAAGGGGAGGGAGTAGCCCCTCCGGACTATCTCTAAAACCCACCTGTCCGAAGTGATGGTGCGCCAGTGGGGGAGGTGATGGCGAAGCCTGCCGCCCACTGGCGTTTGATGGGCCTGAAAGTTCAGACTAGGAAGGTTTGGAGGCAGTGGTGGCCGGGGTGGTGGTGGACTGACCCGCCCGCTGGCCCCTTGATCCGCCACGGCGGAACCCGCGTCCGCGCTGGGACTATTGCTGCGCAGGCCTGTGGCTCTGTCGCGAACGCTGAGGGGCGCCCCTTCCTGTGCCACGAAAGGAGCGGAAGGCGGAGGAGGGCGGACTGCCGAGAGTCCCAAGGACTTGGCCGTAGCCCGTGAGTCCTTAAACCTCTCCAACGCGCTGTCCGCTTTGTCGCCGAAGAGGCGACGGCCATCAAAGGGCATGTCCATAAGGGTGTTTTGGACATCCCCCGAAAATCCAGTGGTCCTCAACCAGGCGTGACGACGAACCGCCACCGTTGTTGCAATCGACCTGCCCAGTGAGTCGGCGGTGTCTAGGCCACAACGAATCATGAACGTTTCTGCGACTCTCCCCTCTGCAACAGCCTGGGAGAGAGCTGGCCGGGCCTCCTCCGGACACTGGGGCAGCACATTCGCCACCGTCTCCCACAGAGAGTGGGAATAACGGCCCAAGAGGCATGCAGTGTTCACGGACCGCAGCGCAGAGCTGGTGGAAGAAAAAATCTTTTTACCAAACTGGTCCAGCTTCTTGGATTCCCTATCCGGCGGGGCGGAAGGGAAGGCGGTTGGGGAAGCAGAGGCTTGGACAACCAAGCTCTCAGGGGTGAGATGTTGGGAGAGGAAAATGGGGTCACCCGGAACCGGGCGATGGCGTCGGGCCACGTTCCTATCCACAGGAGCCCCTGTGGTGGGCCTGGACCAAGTGCCCAAAAGAACGTCAGAAAGGGCTTCATTGAAGGGAAGCAGCGGCTCCGCAGAAGTAGCTGCTGGCTGAAGCACCTCTGTCAGGAGGTTAGTCCTGACGGCCACAGTAGGGAGCTCGAGGTGTAGGGCCTCGGCCGCCCTACGCAACACCACAGCATAACTAGCGCCTTCCTCCGTAGCCACGGTAGGAGGAGACAGCATGCCAAGGTCTGGTGAGGTATCCAGACCACTGGCGTCCCCAATTCCTCAGCCCAGTCCTGTTCAGACTCGCAAGCAGCTGCGAGAGGGTCCTCAGACCCCTCCCAGTCCTCCCCTTGCTCCTCAGGCTGTTCAACAGGTCTAAAATAAGGAGCAGGGACATGGGGATAAAATTTCCCTGAGCAACGTCGAGAATGGCATCGATCGACGCCATCCCGACGCCGCGTCCACTTCGGGGCTGAAACTGAGGTCGACGTCGTCCCGAGGAGCGGGCGGCGTCAGTACTGGTGCCGGTGGAGTCGACGTCGGTGGAGGTGTGACAAGGTCAACTGGCGTCGACCGGGATCCAGGCCTGGATCCAAGGGTGTCCGCGGGGGGAGGCACCACCCGCACCCTCAGCCGCGTCGCGCGACCGGCGAGGGGAAGTCGGAGAACGATGGCGTTTCTTTGACTTCTTGTGCTTCGTCTTACCTGACCCCGAGTGCGAAGACTTGGATCCCGAAGATCGATGGTGATGACTCGGCGCACGGTCCCTCGACCTCCCACGGGACCGGGACCTCGAACGGCGCGGAGCCGACTGCCGGGCTTCCAGCAACTTTCGGGACCGCTCCCGCAAAGTCTTCGGCGCAATGGCCGGGCAGTCGGGGCACGTCTTGGGGTCGTGGTCGCGCCCCAGGCAGAAAAGACACACACGGTGCGGTCCGTCACCGACATCATGCGGTGACAATCCCCGCAGGACTTAAAACCGGGCATCCTAACTGCACCAGGAGTCGAAGACTCGATGAAAAAATAGAGACAAAAAGCTCTCAAAAAGTCAGTCAAAATTGACTGGGGGTTCCTGCTCTTCCCGGATCTGCGCTTGCTGGCGCGGAAAAGAAAGAACTGACGTCAGCGCGCGTGGGCGGCGTCTTAGTAGCGCCCACGACGTCATCTCGGCGACCACGACGCCAACGACGGACGCGGAGCCGCAGGACGCCACCTACCGACGCGCAGGGGTACTGCTGACGAAAACTTTCCGGATCCAGTCTGACGCCTGGGGATATTCTAAGGTAAGGAATATATCACTGTGTGTTTCTTTCAGATTAACCACATCTCTCCACACCTCAACAATCTTCACTGACTCCCAGTCCAGGAAAGATGTAAGTTCAAGCTACTCACCCATGCCTACAAAGCGCTCCACAACACCGGTCCCGCTTACCTCAAACACCGCCTCAACGTCTACCAACACACCAGACACCTTCGATCTGCGTCCCAGGCAACAGTACAACTCCCTCGCATCAAGAAGACCAGAAGCGGAGGATGCTCCTTCTCATACCTGGCAGACAAGACCTGGAACGACCTCCCGAAACACCTCAGAACCTTCCCCTCCCCAATGGACTTCCAAAGGAACCTCAAGACATGGCTCTTCCAGACAAAACAGGCATGATCTACTCCTCCCAGTCAGGCCTGCCCTACTCCGCGCCTGGATACGCTAATGGGTGATTAGCTGCGCTTTACAAAATAACATAACATGAACATTACATAACATTAACATTACGTAACAACAACACCTCTTGGATATCCCAGCGTGCAAAAGGTTTGACACTGTGCATTCTTTACTGTAGCAAAAAGATCTAGCCAGCATTCTCCCCATTGCTGAAAGATGCCCTGTGCCACATCGGATGTAACAGCCATCCTCCAGGCACCGCCAGCTGAATTTGTCCACCCTGGTATTCAAAAATCCTGCCAGGTAGTTCACGACCAGGGAAATGTCCTGATGCTCCAGCTAGCTCTAGATATGAAGAGCCTCTTGGCAGAAACTCCAGATTGCCCTGCTTTTTCAGTACCACATGGCAGAGGTGTTGTCCGTGACAACCTGAAACTGCCTCACTGTAATGGATGGCAGGAAGGTTTTCAGTGCAAGGCGAATGGCCCGAAACTCCAACAGGTTGCGGTGGATACGTGTTTCCACCCGAGATCACAGTTCTCTGATCTCCACCTATCCCAGATGACCTCCCTATCTTACGAATGATGCATCTGTCACCATTAGTTATGGGTAAGGCAGGGAGACGGCTCTGCCGCTGGTCCTACTGCAGTCAAACAGTCACCACAGCAGGTCTTTTACAGTCTCCTCCAAAACCTGGATATAATACAACAGGTTCCCCTTGTGATGGCCTCACTGAGACTTCAGGTTCCACTGTGGAGCCCGCATAAGCCATCTGGCATAGTTGGTGAGTTGGATGCAGGAGGCTAAGCAGCCAAGAAGTCTCAGAGCCACTCTCACTGAGACCCAGGGCCAAGGCCAAAACATTAAGATCACAGCCCAAGTGTCCTGTGCACGTTCTGACAGAGGGAAGGCCCACAACTGCACCCTATCCAGAATAGCCACAATGAAAGGCAGCCTTTGCCAAGGAGTCAGGTGTGACTTCAGCACTCTAATAGTGAACCCCAATAAAATCAGGAGGTTCGCTGTCATTCTGAAGTGGTCTACAACTGACTGAGGTGAGCCTGCCTTCAGCAGCCAATCATCAAGGTAGGGGAAAACTAGATTCCCCAGCCTCCGAAGGAGTGTTTCGACCACAGGCAACAATTTTATGAACACCCGAGGGGCACTGGTGAGACCGAAGGGGAGCACGGCAAATTGAAAATGCTCCTGGCCCTCCTTGAACCACAAGTAGCGTCTGTGGGATGGGTACATGGAAGAAGACGCACTGCAGGTCCATAGCCACCATCGAGTCACTTGGATCTAGGGCAGACAGAACCTGGGCCAATGTGAGCATCTTAAATTCACCCTTTCACAAGAAGGCGATCAGATGGCATGGATCTAAAATAGAACAATGACCTCCATCCTTCTTCAGCATGAGAAAATAGCAAGAGTAACATCCAGTCCCTATTAACATTATCATACCTCAATCAATCAAAGTCCTTTATTCAGCTCAATGAACCATAAAAGGTACAGAAAAATATAAAATACTCACAGTCCTACAATTTTAAATACATGCGTGCAACATTATCATCAATTAAAATTACATAATACAATTCTAAAAAAGACTATCTTAAGTGTGCCAATTATTCAAAAACTTAAAACAATGGGCTATCATATTCAAACCCAAAACACATACAAGAGTGTTTGGTACCGTAACTCTTTCTATGGCTCCTATGGCCAAAAGAACCTGCACCTCTGAAAGATGCTCTGATGTTGGCAGAGGTTGTGGCAGGTCCAAAAGAAATGGCAGGGCACAGCATCATTAAACGATCTGAAAGACCCACCTATCAGATGTTATAGTTTGCCACATTTGGTGGAAATGTTTGATCCTGCTTTCCAAAGGGTAGTTGTGTACAACTAAGGGCAAATTAAAACACCTTGGAGGTTGATGTCCCAGGCCCTCTCCCTAGGAAGTTTGCTCCCACTTGAGCCTGGACACGGTCTGCTTGATCACCGGCCTATCCCGAAAGGCCCAGGGTGCCTGTTGTGGAAGTGGTGCGTCTTGACATTGCTGGCACCCAAACCCTTGAAAGTAGCCTCGAAAGGTGTGAAACTGCGGATTGTGCTCTCTTTCCAGAGCAAAAAGGCCTGGCTTTCTTTAAAGCGCTCCAGCGCTCAATCTGCCTTCTTGCCAGCAGGTGTGACAGATCGAATGGCATATGAAAAATGTCAATATGCAGTTCCTAATTGTGAAGGAGTGTTCAGGTCTGTTATAGAGTGCCCTCACACACCCCGGAGGATGTCATGCTTCATCATTGGGCCTGCTCCTCGTCGGGCCGGCGCTGCAACGCCCGACGGGCACCCGCGAAGGGGCTCTTTAGCGGAGATCTTTTTTTGATGAAGCCGTTGGGTGTGTGAGGGTATGTGGACCAGGTAGTGTGGTGAGTGTGCAGTGTAGTTTAATTTAGGTCTAGTACTGCCCTTGTCATTAACTTTATTCTGGGGGTGCACTAACCTAACTAAAAACTGTGAGCCCTGCCTGGACACAATGATCCTGTAGGGTCTATCTGGTGCTAGTGGTCGACATGTTTCTTGCCTAAAAAAGCCCCTAGCGGGTTTGGTGGCAATTCTTCAGGACCGTGGTAAAAAGGAGAAGGTGATCTCGACTCTTACACTACCGCAATGCTGGTTCTGGACGTCACGATGTAACCAGCGTTGCTGTTTTTCACCAGGTCAATTGGCCTGGAGTTCTGAGACCCCTGTACTCTGAGGTCGGAGATGACGGGGTGTGTGAGCAGAGCACTTCGTTGCTCGTACCGTAGGGTGGCGTGGCAACTAGCTTTTGTCCTACCCTTGCTCCGGTCCCCGTCGGGGAGCATGCCCAATGATGAAGCATGACATCCTCCGGGGTGTGTGAGGGCACTCTATAACAGACCTGAACACTCCTTCACAATTAGGAACTGCATATTGACATTTTTCATATCTTATCTAGGAGTATATGTGCAGGACCTGGTTAAAAAAAGCTCCTGGTTCCTTCTATTTAAGAAAGATCGAATGGCATACCTATCAAAGAGGCCTACATGTCAACAGAGAAGCCCGTTGATCTCAATTAAGCAGGACACCAAAGCACCCCACTGGTGCCAACTGCTCTGCCCAAGCCGTTGATAGTGTCAAGTCCAGAACAAATAATATACTTTGCCGCGTCCTGACCATCCTGGATGGTTTGAGCCAAGTTGGCCCAAAATTCCTCAGAGACTGCTGGCAAGATCTCACCAGCAATAGCCCATAAAGCGTGAGGATATCTCCGCAGCAAACAGCTGGCATTGACTGTCAGGAGGGCTACATAGGTTGGGGGGAAAAAATCAATTTCCTGAATGCTTCAATTCTTTTCAGTTCAGGCTTCCACCAGCAGTATGAACCCCAACAAATTCTTAACAATACTAAATAAACCAAAGCACTCAAACGTGGTCTTATGAGAAAAATGCACGATCCAAGCAGTAAGGACCAGTAAGAAACACTGTTGTTGTTTATTATGACGTATGGTCCAACAAATATTGTTATTATAGAGATTCTTAACAGCTTTGTATTCGTTGTGAAAGAACAGCCAGCACGTGTTTCGTCACTTCGTGACTTTTTCAAGGCTGCGGGATTTACAACAAAGAAGAACAACATAAGATAATAATTAACCATTACAGTGACAATTTAAGACAGTGAGATGATGATAAATCAGGACAGCAATAGATGAGTCCAGGGCGATGCTGGCGTAAATACAATTGAAGAAAGAGAGGTGAACAGAAAGGAACCATTTAAGAATGTCCCGAGCACCACCAAAAACAATGCCAAGGTCCGTCACTCTAGCAGGTCCGTTGAGGTTGTTTCAGCAATAATCCGTGAAAAGTACACACAGACAGATGATTGGTTTCATTTGTTTTTACTCCAAATCCCCGATAAAAGACAGCCGACACGTGTTTCGTCGTATGCAATGACTTTTTCAAGGTTTGCAAGTAGTCCGTCACGACGAGTCATCTAAAGGTAGCAGTCACTCAATCCAAATAAAAGAATCCAAAAACCGCGAGACTGTAGAGGTAGGTGGCTCTCAGACGAACGGCAACTCGTCTGAAGTCTGTGATGCCAAAGAACGTAAAATTATTCAGGACCCTGATAAGTCACAAGCACCCAGTGTTGCCGGAATACGACCGCCTCGGTGGCGCATGTCCCCGTAAGGAACCATGTGTTGAGATGCCCGTGTAGGATATCAAAAATTTGTGTAATATACTAGTTAAAATAGAAATCAAATAAGGTAAAATGGAAAGACCTGAGAAAGTCACCATAGGTAACCTCGTGAAAGGAACTTAGTCAAGTCAGTGAGGAAAAAAGAAACTGCTGAAAAAGCCAAAACAGCATATCTCCATAGTTCGCGATATGCTCCCACCTTATAAGAACGCAAGTAGACAACGGTTTCTAAGTAGATGGTGTAAACTAGGAATAAATCATGGAGTAGTCTCTGTTTGTTCGCAAGAAGAATATACGTTGTAAGAAGGTGAGTAGTGATGGCACTACATTCAACTAAGGAAGAATCAGGCAAAAGAAAAACAATGAGACTAAGATCTGGTATTCATGAGAGTGGCTAATTCTACTCACAGAATGTGTTTCAAGGAAGGATTGCCAAACGTACTCTCTTAAGAGTATCATAAGGTGTTCAAACATATAAATATGAAACCAGGAATTAGATTAACCACTGGTTCCAGAGAGTGACGAAGAAGCTGTAAGATGAAATGTAAAGGTGTAGTTACCTTTGGGGAATATAGGTTTGCAGTTAAATTATTAGAATACGGGAGATAATTAGCTAGACTAAACAACAAAGTTAGAAGTCTGTTTAGTAACTCCTGTATTTACATGGTCAGGGTAATTAAGGAAAAGTCCCATACTGTAGGAAGCAGAGAGTATTGAGATTTACGGATCTGTGCTTAATAAAACGGACTGTAGGAAAAGATATTCAAAGTCCTTAGTCCTTCTCCAATACGTGCATGGTAGACAATCCTTACCTAGTATGTAACAGGCAAGAACGAGTCTGGTAAGAGTCACAGTGAAAAGGACCACATTGAGCACCAGGAGTCAATGGTAAGCTCCTATAAAGCAAAAAGAGACACTGAATGAGAACTAAAACTTAGTGTATCCCCAGTGACAAATAGACTAAGCATATAAAAGTGTCTAGCTACTGTGACCATTTAGTTAAAAGAATATATTAACTGGCTAGAAAGCGTGTTCAAGGAGGCTTGTACTATGCAAGCCTATAGGCAAAGAGTCTATATTCCTAATGACTCTACCAGACCAAGAGTTGCCAGGAGTGAATTGTGGTTCACCGAGCTGGTCGGAGCCTGACCCAACAGACTTTCTTGCGTAGGGTGCTACATCAAGAAATCAGAGTTTTCTGGCACCGGCCTGTGCCAACTGGTAACCTGCTTTTTCACAGGTGACAGAACAAGGCTTAGACCAGGTGCACTTTAAGGTATCAGTTAGAGCCTCATTAAATGGAAGTAGGGGTTCAGAAGGAGTTTGTCCAGGTTGCAGAACTTGTGTCAACACATTCGTTTTAAGCCCTATAGCTAGCAGTTGTAAATTTAAGACATCTGCTATCAGCCTAATCACCACAGCAAAGGAGGCAATTTGGCCTGTTGATAGCTCAGGGGGAGAACACAACCCAGTGTTTGAGGGGGTGCCCAACCACTGGCCTTTTGCAAGTTCATGTACAGGTTGTCATCATCATAGCGTGGGGACTGTTGTCTCCAAAAGCTGGTTGACTGATCAGAGTTGTAACCAAAAAGTGCAGCTCTGAGGGGGAGGCATTGTTCTTGCTATTCTTTTTGTTGAGTTGGATTGAACTGGGGCAGGGTGCGTCGGTACTGCTTCGGGACGCAACCTCGGCCGGGCTTGATTACTGGGACAAGTTCTTCCTCCGGCACCTTTGACAACAAAGGAACCAGCATGTTTTTTTTCGCCAGGTTTGAAACCGACTTCAGCGCCACAGTGGAACACAAGACCAGTTCAGGAGGCAGAGATGGCACACAGGGTGGACCCTTTGACTGGAGGCCTCCGTGGATCCTTAAGGCTCAAAGGCAAACCAGAGTGAGCCAGAAGAGTGTCAAAGATTCACAACATGGCCTGTCCAAGGGACTCAGTCTCTTTCAACTTCACTAATAGCCCTTGCAACTCCGGGTACATTCGTATCACTTGCAGAATCGAATTCTTGTGGGGAAATGGGAGGTTAGACTGGGGAGGCACCCTAAAGTCCTGGCTACTTCTGAGGCTGAGAGTGATGAGGTTGGGACTAAGCCCACTTGGCCTTCTTATGCATTAACTTCGATTTACTTGAAGACTTGGACTGAGATGAAGAGATGTACCCGGAACAGCCCTGAGAGAGAAAAATGGGTCAGCACCCTCGACTTCAAGGGGTAGTGGGACTTCCTTCAGTGTTTGGCGACATACAGCTTTGTGTTCCTGGATCATCTTCAGATTCTGAGGGCACAGGCTTTGCAGGACTTGGAGTCATGTCCCAAACCCTAATACCAGAGGTATGCCTTTTGGGGATGTGTCACGGATATCTGTTTGCGGCAGTCTCTACAAGGCTTAAACACTGTAGTTTTAAGAGGGGACAGAGTTCTCTTGCACACTGGAAAAATGCAGAATTTTAAGTAAAAACAGTCAACTGAAGAAGAAAAGTTTGGGAACAAGTTCCAAATCTGCACATAACCGTGTGGAAAGAAAGGAGCAGAGGTCCACGTGCAGGGATGATCCATTGTCACTTTTGGGCCAATACAAAGTTAATGAGGAGCTACGCAGCACCACCGGCTAGAGCGCAGGAGCAATGCTGTCTAAATCTTCCAGATCCAGTCTTGCACCTGGGGATATTCTAAAGGTGAGGAATCTGCACTTAGAAGGCTCCATCAGAAAAAGGATTGTAACTACGGTTAGTTAGCTTAATTAGTCTGCCGACTGTGGGCGTTAAAGCAGTGAATATCGTATCATAATTATCCTAAGTATTACTTTATGGGTAATCACAATTTAAGACTGTATGACTTACTGAGATGCCAAAAGAAAACTAGAACACTGATGAACATTAAAGTCACTCAGCTTCCATGACTAGGGGTAAAGGGTGCATGGCAACACATGGGATATCGATCACATATGTCGGCTGTGTACTTGATATGCCAAATCTCTAGACCATCTTGTGATACTCTGTCCAAATCTGACACACCATAGACTTGGTATGTTTTACGATTCCATGGCTGATTGTAAATGGAGTGATGTAACCTTCTTGCACATAATGAAATTTCGTAAAAACAATATCTTGAAAAATTACTTTATTATTGTGATATTGTTGCTCACATTTTATAGTTTGTATAAAGCCACTTGTTTATAAGGTATTTTAGCAAACTAACATATATATTAAACATGTAAAATAAGAGGGTGCAGGAGTCCTCCCCAGATCCTGCTGGACACATGTACTTGGGCCTAGAGCATAAGGTTAGATGCATGGAGGTTAGGGTTAATGATATTGGTAATCTGATTGTACAAGAGGTCCCATTCTGCTGGGTTAAATTTTTTCGCTTTAAGTTCATTTGATTATGACATGTCCAGGTGACCAAAAATCTAGGAAACCACCTTCGTACCGACTCCAGCACTCCGCTGCACAGCAATAAACTGCTGCAGAGAAAAGGGAACGGAAAGGTATCCCTACCATTGTTCTTACACGGCGACAGTCCTCAAACCTCTTGCAATAAGGCTGCTGGCTGATGGGAGTAATTAAAGTTTTGGGGGTGACGCCTATGCAGCTTTTCCAAGAAGGTACAGGAAGTAAACCTGAAATCTGCTCAGAAACTGCAGAACGAAGCTCCTTGCCTTCAACATGTCTTTGATTTGGACTACCCCATATCCGGTTCAAACAAACATCTGGAGATGCACTGTGAGAGAAATCTTACATACACACTTAGCCACCCTAATTGGCTGGCGCCAAAACTTTAAATACTGCAATCAATCTACCTAGCAGTAGGCTCCTGATCTACATTCCACAATTAAAGATATAAACTGAGACTTCACTTGAGCACTTGGAATAACTAAACTGGCAGGACCAATGGAGACGTTTTGGGGCTTCCTGGACTACAGTTTCTTGTTGACCCACTACCTGCTGCATGGATGTGCTGCCTGAGACAACAGCAGCCCGCAGCCAGCGAAGGAGACCAGAGGAGATGCAGAATTCTTTAAAGCCCTCAAGAAAACCCTCACTAGAGACAGTTTGGAAGTACTGCAAGCACAAAAAATTGCAGTTAAACTGACCGCAAGGAGCAGAGACTCTGCCTTGCAAGAATGTTCTGTTGCATCACCAAGTGACCCTTATTTAAAGGTCTCAGTTTCACCACTTCCAGTGCTCCCTACCACTTATCCAACATCAAGTGGGCATGGCCCTCATTCCAACCCCCACGCACCAGCCTTGGCCCCAGGTTCCCAGAGTTTTGCCGAGCCACACTAGAGGTATTCATTGACCTTGCCAGACTGTACGGATGTAGAGCACCCTTGCTAACCCAGTTCCTCGAGATCCAGAACTTATTGACTGAGACACTGAGGTCCTATGAGAAAAGTCTGGCATAGATAGGCTAGGATACCTCCTAAATTCAAGCTTGGTAACACTCTATGAGTGGCACCAATGGAGTAAGTACTATATAATTCTAAAAAATGGCGACTCCCTAAATCAAGATTCCCCTGTACATTACTGTGGCAATCATCCTGAAATATTCTGTGTACAGCAGGACCACGTCCGAACAATGTTATTTTCCGCACTATCGACATTCTTTCTCCTTTTCACTGTACTTCCATTTTAGTGTGTTTAATAATGTTTATTGTTTTCAGGTAATATAGTTGCCTGGACAGTGTTTGTGTGTGTAATAACTGTGTTATATACTGCATCTGTCCCAACTTTCACACCACCTCGCAGTAGCTAGCCCTTAACTCCTCAACCAAGCTGCTAAGATGAGATAAGGAGGCTTTGGAGGTGTAACCATCCATCTGAGACTCTGTAGCTATCATCTGTGCTTAATCTGTAAACAGGTAACAGCCGGGGACCAAAGCCTTGTTCGGAAGCATGAGGCCAGCACTATGAAGGTAAAGGTGCAGAATACTACGCCTGCATAATCTAGATTCCACTTCATGCCTCTTTAAACCACTACCAGACATGCACTTTTTCATCCCTGTTTTCTCCATTTATCATTGTTTTTCCATCTTGTTCTTGCTCCTTCTTTCCCCTTTTTTGTCTTTTTCTCTTACTTCCTATGAGTCGAAGTTTGTTGAGGAAATAGAAGTGCCAGTTCCCAAATATAAGTGCAGAGGGGCCCCACCAGCAACTACTGGTTCAAATTAAGCACTACCCCCCTCATTCTGGTCAACAGGGAAATAATGCAGTCTCTCCTTCGAGACTCCTAGGAGGTACATACAACTTCTTAGGTCTTAAAAATGCCTGACAATTTGGATGTTAAGAATCAAACAAATAACGCC
Source organism: Calotriton arnoldi (assembly GCA_963921515.1). Taxonomy (NCBI): domain Eukaryota; kingdom Metazoa; phylum Chordata; class Amphibia; order Caudata; family Salamandridae; genus Calotriton; species Calotriton arnoldi. Next base: position 680,706 of record CAWUFW010007663.1, on the reverse strand, counting down.
AAAGGGGAGGTTAGTGACTGCATCTATAAGCATACCAGTATTGTACTTCAGACAGCAAAGTTACGAAGAGGGAATCTATGACCAGGTGCCGCCTCTGTTCTGGCGCAGCGGGAGCTTAGTGTGTCAGCACTCTGGTTTGCTGTGCAGGTCTGCCTAGCCACAACATCAGAATTCCAGTTCACTTGTCATGATCAACGCAAGGATGACGCACTCACGGCTGAGAACCCGATTGTGAATGCTACAACCACAAGTGTAGACTTTTACAACACAATTGACCATGGTATTTTTGTTGAAATCAAGCAAACATCCTGGTACTTTTTTTAATAAAACTCTTTCCACTGATGCATGAAAGAGAACATTTTTCAATTACTTCTTCAAGGACAGCAGGTCTCCTATATACCTTTATAAATCCATTCAGGGAGGATACATTTAAGATCTACGGGCAGCCATAGATTGTTCCATATAGAATACAGTCTCTTTCATTCAGTATTTTAAACTTCTTTAACCATTGATTGTATCATTATTTTTTGATCGATCAATGAATGGGTTGCTACTCCACAAAGGCAGAGGAGCTTCACCCCACTGCTCTTGGAGCAGGAAAAATAAAATGATAACATCATTGTTATTATCATTTTATTTTTCATAGCTACGGGTCTGGGTTAGGGCGGGGCTGGTGTCAGCGCCTGGGAGGAGTGGTTTGCACACTCTAAGTGCGCATGACAGTTTGGCCGGCCAATCAGTCATGCGCACTTTGCATGTTCCCCACCAGACTGTAATACAGAGCCTGGTGAGGAACATGCACAGGCTCCCAGTCCCCGTTTGAGCGCCGTACCGCGGAGCCAAGACCAATCACAACGCTGCATTGCGATTGGCTTAGGGGAGCCTGTGTGCTTCCTCCTTCCGGGTCGAAGCAACAACAGAGGAGAGACGGCGGCTGTGAGGAGGTAAGTGGTTTCATTTTTAGGTCTTGCCTATGCAGTGCTTGCGCTGCCTCTTTGAGACATGCTGTATTCAAGATATGGGCATAAAGCTCCGCCCACTTTCCACCCATCTTATTAATTGGCTCCTGTCCCTGTCCTTTGTAAATGGTGGCTTTTCATTGGTCAATAAGCTTAGTAGTCCCTCCTTAGTACCGCCTTGTCTCTTCTTGTAACCTCTCATGAGGACACCCCCTGTTACATGTGTTGTTACTCCCTAGGTTTTAATTACAGCCACAAGGCACCATTTTCTTAAAAGGCTTCAGGCAAGACACACACTTGGTCCTAATCTAGGCTGGCAATGGTTACTTCGCTCACTAGAACATCTCATATTTATATGAGACGGTCTATAAATTTCCATTCATCAGCTGCACACAGAGTACAACCTAATCCAAAATTAATGTAATAATTCTTTTGTCACATTTCAAAGCTACTAATTGTATATATGGACATAGCTATTTGAATGTACTCGTAGTACTGTCTTGCATGCAATGCATTATGGGTAGGGTGGATTAACCATATCTTCTGCAGGGTGCAGTACCATATGTGACCAAAAGAGGTCCGCAGTGCTGGTGCCTTGCTCACTAGTGACCTCTGGAAGCAGTCTGCGGTACTGCACCTAGACATGCAGTGCTGGTGCCTTGCTCACTAGGGACCTCTAGGAGCAGCTTGCGGTACTGCACCTAGACATGCAGTGCTGGCGCCTTGCTCACTAGGGACCTCTAGTAGCAGCTTGCAGTACTGCACCGAGACATGCAGTGCTGGTGCCTTGCTCACTAGGGACCTCTAGGAGCAGCTTGCGGTACTGCACTAAGACATACAATGCTGGTGGCTTGCTCACTAGGGACCTCTAGGAGCAGCTTGCAGTACTGCACTGAGACACACAATGCTGGTTTCTGGCTCACTATGTAAGCATTTGCAATGCACTAGGTCTCACATTACTGAAAGCATGAGCTATTGGCGTTGCATTATTATTTGCGACGCCAATACCTCAAACTATCAATAATGCGAGATCTATTGCATTGCAAATGCTTGTTTATATTTTGTCCCCACTTCTATATCCCTTCTCTCCAACACTGGTTTGCTCTTTCTTTCGTCCCCCACCCCCAAAACCCAGAGCTGTTGGCTTTGCCAGTGCTGGTTGGTAAAACATCATGCATCTCAGTGCAGACTGATTTCAAGTAATCTATGTATTCAGGGTAAGGGTTTATGGCCAATATTTTATATGGCTCCAGCGTTTCGGACTCCTTCATGTTGAGTTGGAAGGTGCTTTGTTTTTTAGGTTTCGTATAGACAGCACATGTACTGTCTCTGCGAGACATGTTTACACACAGTAGGGTTACAGCCTGCCCATTGCTTACCATTTGTTAGCTTCAACATTGCGCTAATTTCCTTTGTCCCAGTTTCTCAGCGCATGAAAGCATTGTTTTCTTGTGTTTAGTCCTTCCCTGGACTAAGAACCAAGTACTTGTGTCCATCCACTATTCCTGTTTTTGGAGCTACTTTTTTCCTTGCGTTCAAGCACTCCATATGAGTGCTTGTATTTTCAGTCTGTCTCCCATATCCCCGTCCATGTAGCTTCTTTTCCCTCCCACCCCCTATCCTGTACTCTATGCCACTGCTCTCCACTCTGCACCACTCTACACTATGCCACTGCACTCTACTCTGCACCACTGCCCTCTACCGTATGCCAGTGCACTCTACTCTATGCCACTCTACTTACTTTCACTCTATGCCACTCTTCTCTAAGCCATGCCACTCCACACCATTGTAGTCTGCCCCATTCCACTCTGCCACTCTACTCAATACTGTGCCAATCCACTCTACGCCACTGCACTCTACACTATTCTACTCTACCCCACGCCACTCAACGCGACACCACTCTACTGTATGTCACTCCAAGCTACTCTACTCCAGTCCACACCACACCACTCCACCCACTCCTCTACTCTACACTGCTGCACAACATGGCGAAAAGACATTGGCAAAGCTAACAGTTCTTGCATAGTCGAAGCGTATTGGCTTTGCCAATGCTTGTTAATACTAGCACTATTCAACATTAAGTATAGCTATCAGGTTCATGAAACAAATGAATTGAGCAAAGAATTTAAAGATAGAGGAGAATACATATAATTTGGGCATACTGTGACAGTTAGCCCATGGCGCAAATATCACCGGGGTCGGCGTTTATTCAGCTCAAAGCATTCTTGGATCAATACGCGATAATGCTCCTGCTGTTACAACAGGAATGGAGGGAAGGAGGGAGGGAGGGTGTGAGAGCGAGAGAGAGAGAGAGAATTGGGCAGTGTGTGTAGATGGTGCGATTACCCATGCTTAGCTTATATTGTGAGAGTGCACACTGAGTCTGGGAATGTCTGAGTATAAATCAATTGAGAGAGAGTGTGAGTGTTTGCATGCTCTTGTCCCAAGCTTTGACTAAATAGATAGGGTTTCGTCTCTGTCTACGTACTATCAGGCATGCTCCAAGGTAGGTGGTGTCTAGCAAATGACTGGGGTTTATTGTAAAATGATTGTAATACGGGTCAACCACGTCAAGGCACTTGTGTGTAAAGAAGGATAACAAAACATTTTTTCTGTTAAAAACAGGGACAAATATATAGAAAAAGGTAGGGAGAGTCACACAAGTAGGAAGAGTTGCCACATCTGTGTCAAAGTTGTGACTCTACCCTCATCTTTGTTGCGTCATTCAACAGGCAGGCACCAGTGATTGTCTACTCCAAGTTGTGCAATCTGGTTGAATTGCTGGGCCGGCAAGTGTCAATCTGGCAGTCAGGACCCTTTGTTTCACTCAAAAAGTACTTGGACGCCATCATCTTAAACCACACTTTAGCCCCAGCATAGATGCACGAACTAAAAGTGTGGCACAAGGTAACATAGACCTTTCCCTCTAGGCCAGCAGTTCTAACTCTTGAGTCAAAATGCACCCCTCGCCCCCATTCTAGCACCTCAAACAAGGGCTGTGAGAAATCAATTGGGGGCTTAGTTTCTAGCAGGCTAGAATTCATTTCACTAAAAATTTTGCACCAGTGTATTTATTACACACCTTTGGTAATCTGACAAAAATTATGACTAATTGGGCAAGCCAACTGAACTATCTGTAACATCGAAACCTCAACATCCGTGCTCAGACCCAATCACTATTCCCAACCCTTTCATTGGATGGCGATAGCTCCTAAACAAAAGGACAGGATACCCCACTCCCCCAATACTGGTGATCAAACATGTTCAACTCCTATCCTAGCTTGAAAGGCTGCTGTATTCATCATCAAATTGCGTCGAAGGCATTGGTGTCACAAACACACATCATTTTCACTGATAACGTGAACTGCGAATCACACTGAGTACCTACTTAACTTGTTAAGGTACATAATACAGGTCAATATGCTCTCAGGAACCAATGTTATAAACTGTGAAACACGTATTGGCTACTTCTGGCCGTTTCTGGCACTTAATCATTTTTGGAAATCTCCGACACGAAATGATTCTGGCACAAAAATAAAAAGGCAGTCCTGCTTTATGATGAAGTGGCTCTGTCTTTGGAAGTTTTCAAATGTATAATAACAGGGTAAAGCATGTTGTGAGATGTTGTACACCGGGAGTGCACTGCGCTTGTCTGGCCCAGTCAGCTGAATGAAAGCCTAGAACACACAACTGAAGCCAATGCAGGCGGTGCAAAGATCCAATCCTGTTCATAGGCACCAAAAACCATCTAGATACCTACAGCCCTTTGTGTTTGAATGCACCGCTGCCACTCACAGAGAAACAGAGTCCATGAATGGCACTTTGGCTGAAGACACGAAGTAGAAGGAAACACTACTTACCTGTGAGAATCATTCTACAGCCTGGGTCTGATACTCAAATCCATATACCTTAAATCTTGCCGATAGGAGGCATATATGGGTTAAATTTCAAGGTCTATGAATGAGAAAGGATCCACCACAGATAAACTGTTCTCTGGTGTCATCATAATTACGATTCACACCATTCAAGCCATGTCCTCACCCAGCTCACCCGCCTACCCCACTCTAACTGAACCAAACCCTTAGAGGACCACCTTGGTTCGTTTAAAGAGTTAAATGTAGAATCGGCAATGCTCGTCCGGCCTGACATCCCTCCTGTGGCGCATCCTTAATTAGCCAATTTATATTCTGCGCAAAGTTATCAGTGTGTAGACAGACACAAAAAGGATAAAGATTAATTTTCCCTCTAAATTGAGGAGATTTGCATAAAAGTGTCAATGGCTGTCAGTGGAAGCTCTGTACGTTTCAACTCAATTACTGTGCTACCGTAACAGCGATGGGAGGGCTGCGTGGGGGGACGGGGGCGCCAGGTGACGAGAGATGATTTTAAGATTCAGCTCAGCACTACTTACATCTGTATTTGATCTCAGACTAGTATTTGAGAAATGTCAAAAATTGATTTACAATTCAGTTTCTACTAAATGGGCATGATCTCTTTTTCCCGCTCGCTCCTCCGGGGTGATGCAGGTGGGCTCCCCCGCCCTCCTAGACTAAGACGTGGAGCAGGCCTCTAAAAGAGACTTTTAAGACTTTAGTTACCCTAGGGTGCTGGCAGACACGGTCCCTCCTTAGAGTTTAAGTCAGATAAATTCCATAATGGGGAATTACAGTTCTTAAAGAACAGGGCAGGTGACAGTAAAGGGTATGGTGCCAGTACTTGGACATAAGAGGGTGCTGCATTAAAGAATGAGGTTCCAGTAGTGCAGTGTTGCAGGTAAAAAATGAAGTCCTGGTGATGGAGCTACAGGTAAAGAATGAGCTTCTAGGAGATCAAGAGCAATTCTCATGAGGAATGAGGCCCTAGCACTGGAGGAGGAAGGGCTGCTGCGATAAAAAAACATATGGTCTCAGACTGATTGCAGGAGTTGCAGGACTGATGTGTCTAGTGAAACAGCAAAGGAATAAGGTCCCAGTACTGGGGTAACACGTGCTAAGATAGCAAGGAGTAATGATTAAAAGAGGTTGAGATGCAAGTAGTCATGTATCAGCACTGCGAAAACAGGTTGTGGTGTGCTAAGGAATAAGTTACAAATACTGGGACATCAAGAGGTGCTAGTGTAAGGAATAACATTAAGGAGCTGGGATAGTCGGGTCTGCTGTCCCGAATGAATGAGGTCCTTGCATTGGGATTGCTGGGACAGCTACCCAGAAGAAGTGGGGCCCCCGAACTGCAACAACAGAGCGTTCCGTGGAATGGAATGAGATTTTAGTGCATTGATATGACAGTAGGGAATGAGTCGGGCCGTAGGGTGCTGCAGACAAAGAATTAAAGCTCTTGCTCAGGAAAAGGACTTAGGTTGCAATACCGGTACAGCAAGAAGCTCAGAAGTAAGTAAAAATGTTCCAGTTCCCATGACATCAGGGAGCGCTGCAGCTGGACGAGTAGCCATTGGTGCCTTACCAGTGAGGGTCGCAGGTCATGACTGACAAACACTGTTGCAGCTTCATTTAAGAAGCTGTGTAGAGTACTTTCCAGAGAAGGCAACATGAGGGCTACTTCAAGTGAACGGTCTATTCATGGCTGAAGTAAAAAGAACAGATCTGGTATTGCTGGCACCCGTAGAGCTCTCACAGGGTCTGAAACACTGGCACCCACTGCAGGAGTTCTTTATCAATGTTATACTTTCTTTTTCCGCAGATTGTGTCACTTGGCTAACATGGAATCTTAATGTTTAAATCTGCTTCTCTGAGTCTGTTTGATAGGTCTTGAATTCCTTCTAGGCCAACGACCAGAAACTGAGGGGAATCGTAACGGCGAGGACATAAATGTTTTGAGTGCTTTATTGAATGTGAAGTGACCAGGTCGCGAGGCTTCTGTTTGAGGTTGGTGACGTTTTTCAAAATGTTGCTTGTGATACATTTTGCCTGTCCTGTGAGATTTATTTAATCGTGGATACTGAAATGGCTCCTGCTAGGCTGTAATACCGTATGCATCTGATGCTTGTACTTCAGCAATACATGGGTTGCCTGCCATTTCAGCACATCACCTTGTATAGGAATGTACTGAAATCTTAAAGAGCAGTGTGTGCTGGATCTCATACTCTATGAGGGGGATCGAGGGACATCAAGGCCCACAGGAGTCGGAGTCGAAGATTGTGTCAGTGATGCAAAGGACTTTGGGGCCAGATGTACGACCATTCAGTTTAGCGAGTCCCAAATTGCGCAGAATTGCGACTCGTAATTTGCGACTCGCTAAACTGAATGTACAACAGTGTCTCAGACACTGTTTGCGATTCCCAATGGGGTCGCAAATTGTATGCCTCATCAATATTCATGAGGCAAGCGCAATTTGCGACCCCATTGGGAATGGCTAGCAGTCACAGGGATGGTGGCCTGCTGGGGTCAGCAGACCACCATGTCTGTGACTGCTTTTTCAATAAAGCAGTTTTTTTTTTTTTTTTTTTAAATGCAGCCCGTTTTGCATTTAAAAACGAAAAATGAAACTTTTCAGTTTCATTTTTTAAGGGCAGGCAGTGGTCCCTGGGACCACTGACTGCTCTTAAAAAATATTTTCGCACCCATTCACAAATAGTGAAGGGGTCCCCTGGGGACCCCTTGCCGATTTGAGAGTGGTTTACCACCTACTTGAAGTAGGTGGTAAACTGCGATTGTTTTGCGACCGCAAATGCGGTCGCAAAACAATCATACATATCAATCATACTACGCCCTTGGCACGCTTGGCACGCCCCTTCCTAATACCGAGTCGCAAACCATATTTTGCGAGTCGCTAATAGGATAGCGACTCGCAAAATATGGTTTGTGCATGGGGCAGACCAATTTTGCGGAATTCCCGTTTGTGACCGCAAAAAACGTTCGTACATCTGCCCCTTTGAATCCGATAGTCTGCACTGCCATGGAGACGAGGTCTCCCTTCAGGAGGTGGAACAGAAGCCCGATAGCTGCTTTTAGTACTTACTGAAGTTAGCTGAGGTTGTAGGGTGGCAGACCCAATCAGCTTGGCACAGGCATGACGAATCAAAGTTAATATCATAGGGACTGTAAGTCGGGAGGCCAGGTGGGAGAAGATTTGTTCTAGTGTTCCCAGTTTCTGGAAGCACGAGTCAGCTGATGAGTTGTGGGGCTGCTGCATTTGGATATTCTTATAGGTTTGATCACTGTGGAGAGAGCAAGACAGGTCCACGCATTGGGAGGCCATGCATGAGATGGGCTACACAGCAGGATTTCGGTTTTATCTAGTGACCAATGGGAACAATGGAGCATGTAGTGCATGATTTCTCAGATATCCTAAATATATCTGCATCTAAAACAGTAGGCTTTTTTTTTTACAGTAACTTGCTGTGCCAGAACATCTGGTGGCAACAAGATGGAGAACACAAACTCAAAAGAGGCAGAGGTTGGGCATTTGAGTTTCATACATAAAAAAGCAGTGAGAAATTAAGGAAAGATGTGTTGAGAACAGTATGAAAAGAAAAGCAGTGGCACAGCTAATTGTGTTGGCGATTGGAACAAGGAATTATTTTTATGTGGTGACTGAATGTTACATGGACTCTATGGACTAGCAAGCATCTGACTCCGCTTTTTGCAGTCGCAAAAAAAAGCTCCTCACAACAGACACTTAAATTGCAACGTTGAACAAGAAAACACTGCTTAGAGGATTTTGGCAATTCAGTCAAGTAAAATATGATACATTAATTCCCTACCCCTACCCTTCTCTCCTATCTAGCTAGCCAGAGAGGGTAAGGTCACCAGGTTTGCTGATTAGGAATAAGGGGACATGTGGGGAGGGGACGGGAGACAAAGAAGGAAGCAGTGAGTGCCCAGGTAGAGAGCGTCTGCAAAGATGGGTATGGACGGAAAGAAAGAAGCGAGAGACTGACTGGGCTAGAGATGTGAAGGGAGAAGGTAGGTAGAAAGAGGTGGGGGTAGAGTTGTGATAGAAAGATGAGGCAGAATAAGATGAGGTGTAGTAGTAAATGTAAATAACAGAGGTAGAACAAGGAAGATATAGATTTAGAAAGAGGGCAGGCGAGAGACAGCAGTGGAGAAGTGAGAGAGCAGTGGAGAAAGGCATAATGTGAGGTGACTGTAAGGCAGTAGCTAGAAAAAGAGGGACAGAGAGGGTAAGTGGTCGAAAAAAGAGAGTAGCACAGAGAAATTAGTTTAAGAGTTGAGGGTTAAAGATAGAAGAGGTAGAGAGAATGGAGGAGAAGAAAGAGGCACGGTAGAGCAATACGGGAGATGAGGCAGAGCAGAGAGGTGCAGACAAGTGCGAGATATACTTCAGAGATGGCAAAGCAGAGAAAAATATGAGCGTAATGGATAAATTATAGAGAGGTGAGCTAGATACCGCACCTAGTGGGAGAACAGGGTGAGGGAGAGCGTGGGTTAGCATACAGAAGGAGGTAAAAACCAGTGGGGGGGGGGGGTAGAGAGGGGCGTGGTTATAGAAGAGGGAGACTAACGTGAAGCAGAGAGAGGCGCGTTGTCTGATGTGTCCCACCTTTGCTGTGAAAATGATCACCGAGTGGAAATCAGTATTTCAAGTCAGAAATTAGAACTATACACGGAGAAGAGATGGGAAAACTGTGGAGTCAGTGGAAAAAGAGGCACTCAGACAATCCATCTTTGTTTATGAACTTTTGTTGAGCACTGTGTGCCGCCTTTGGCATACTTCAGAGCAATGCGTCGTAATTTGAAAAGGAGGAGGGAGTGGGAGTCCAATATTCTTCATTCGCAGCCTCCACGAAGCCCATCACTGTATGCAAGCCAGAAAAGTTTAGGTTTAAGGTTCTTTCTGAAATGCATATACGTTCCACTCTCAGGTTTGGGTACAAGGCATGCTTTAACCAGTTCCCTGAACTTTCAGTGTCCTTCCTCCTTGTTTTATTTAGTTAAGCGCATGTTAGGTGATTTGGCGGAACCATGGAGAGGGTAAGAACTGGTATTGGCGAGGATTACTTTTGGAACCAGGATGAAAGCCAGCTATGGGCTAGGAAGAGAGTAAGTCACTCAGAAAGGCTCTGAATTGGAGGGTAGGTTTCTGTGTAGGAGGGGGCACAGGTAGGTATTGTGCCAGAGTTCAAGTATGATGCTGATGGGCAAGAGACCTGCTGATATCAGAGAAAAGAAAATATCTCCCGTTCTGTAAAACATACCTCTCAGAAAAAGACCAATAACGAAGGGTCTTACCCTCCACTACAACAAATTCCAGTTCCTCTCCAGATAATAATCAATCAATACATTTGTAAAGCGCACTACTTACCCGTGAGGGTCTCAAGGCGCTGAGGGGAGGGGGGGGTGCTGCTACTGCTCGAACAGCCAGGTCTTGAGTAGCCTCCTGAAGGTTAGCAGGTCCTGGGTCTGTCGAAGGAGCAGGGGGAGGGTGTTCCAGGTCTTGGCGGCGAGGTGGGAGAAGGATCTGCCGCCGGTGGTCGCTCTTCGGATGCGGGGGACAGTGGCGAGGTCGGCTGAGCGGAGCTGGCGGCTCGGGATGTAGAAGGTGAGTCGTTTGTTGAGGTAAGCCGGTCCGGTGTTGTGGAGTGCCTTGTGTGCGTGGGTGAGGAGTTTGAAGGTGATCCTCTTGTTGACGGGGAGCCAGTGCAGGTCTCTCAGGTGCGGTGTGATGTGGCTGTGGCGGGGTACGTCAAGGATCAGGCGTGCAGAGGCGTTCTGTATACGTTGCAGTCATTTCAGGAGTTTTGCCGGGGCTCCCGCGTAGAGGGCGTTTCCGTAGTCCAGCCTGCTGCTGACGAGGGCCTGGGTGACTGTTCTTCTTGTTTCGGTGGGGATCCATCTGTAGATCTTGCGGAGCATGCGGAGGGTGTTGAAGCAGGAGGAAGAGACGGCGTTGACTTGCTTGGTCATGGAGAGTGTAGAGTCGAGGATGAACCCCAGGTTGCGTGCGTGGTCGGTGGGTGCCGGTGCTGCTCCCAGTGCGGTCGGCCATCAGGAGTCGTCCCAGGCTGAGGGGTTGGAGCCGAGGATGAGGACCTCCGTCTTGTCTGAGTTCAGCTTCAGTCGGCTGTTCTTCATCCATTCGGCGACAGCCTTCATTCCTTCGTGGAGGTTGGATTTGGCGGTGAGGGGGTCCTTGGTGAGGGAGAGGATCAGTTGGGTGTCGTCGGCGTAGGAGATGATGTTGAGGTCGTGCTGTCGGGCGACGTGGGCGAGCGGTGCCATGTAGATGTTGAACAGTGTCTGGCTGAGGGACGATCCTTGGGGCACGCCGCAGATGATCTCGGTGACTTCGGAGCGGAACGGGGGGAGGCGGACGCTCTGGGTTCTGCCGGAGAGGAAGGAGGTGGTCCATTCCAGGGCCTTGTCTCGGATCCCTGCGTTGTGGAGGCGTGTGGTAGGGTGCGGTGGTAGACGGTGTCGAATGCAGCTGAGAGGTCCAGGAGGATGAGGGCTGTGGTTTCGCCGTTGTCCATCAGGGCCCTGATGTCATCAGTGGCGGCGATGAGGGCAGTTTCGGTACTGTGGTTGCTGCGGAACCCAGACTGGGACGGGTCCAGGACGTTGTTCTCTTCGAGGTAGCGGGTCAGTTGTCCGTTGACGATCTTCTCGATGACCTTCGCCGGGAGCAGGGAGATGGGCCGGAAGTTCTTGAGGTCTCTCGGGTCCACCTTGGGTTTCTTGAGTAAGGCGTTGATCTTGGCGTGCTTCCAGCTCTCCGGGAAGGTCGCGGTCTCGAAGGAGATGTTGATGACTTTGCGGACTTGGGGTGCGATGGTGGCGCTGGCGTTGTTGAAGATGTGGTGCGGGCATGGGTCTGACGGAGAGCCGGAGTGGATGGTGTTCATGGTTTTGATGGTGTCGTCGACATTCACGTTGGCCCAGGCGATCAGGGGGTCGACGTCGATGGTGGGCGTGTGGTCTGAGGTGTTGGTGGATGTCGGGGCGGTCTGGAAGCTGTTGTGGATGTCTGCGATCTTGCGATGGAAGAAGGTGGCGAGGGAGTCGCACAGGTCTTGCGATGGTGGGATGTCGTTGGTGTTGGAGCTGGGGTTGGAGAGTTCCTTTACGATGGTGAAGAGCTCCTTGCTGTTGTGTGCGTTGTTGTCGGGCGGTCCTTGAAGGAGGTCCTCTTGGCGGATCTGATGAGGTGGTGGTGTCTGCGGATGGCGTTCTTGTGGGCTTCATGGCTGTCTGGTTTCTGTTCGCGGTGCCACTTCTTCTCAAGGTTCCGGCAGGTTTGTTTGGAGGCTCTCAGCATGGCCTAACAGCTAGAGCGGTCGACCTCAAAGCTGGGGAACCGGGTTAGTCTCGGCAGGGATGCTCATCATCCTGTGATTCTAGGCAAATCACTTAATCTCCCTGTGCTTAATAAAAATGAATGTGTCCATCTGTAATGCAACTGGTGCTCATGTAAAGTGCTCTGATACCTTCGGGTCGAGTTTGCGCTATATAAAACTCCAAACCAGCAATCTCGTGGAGTTAGACTCTCTTGGGCCTGGCAGCAAAAGCACACTTATGAAATATGATAACATTCCCGCTGCCACCCTGATAGAAGGCCATTGGATCGCATAGCCAGTCCTTACCATCTTCAAAACCAGCTGCACCATTTACAAAGCCATCACAGCCAGCAACCCTGTTTATCTTGCAGACTAACACCATCTCTGGTGGTTCTCGGCACACCTGCTGCCAGGACAGCATCAGACAGGAGACTAAGAAGTACAAAAAAGAAAGAAAAAAAACAAGACAACAGGCCTTTTCTATCTATGCACCCCAGATCTGGAACAACATCTCTGTGTCCATTAAGACTACCCCCAACGCTGCTCCAATTTGGGAAAGAGCTAAAGACTCACCTCTTTAAAGAACACATCACAATGTATTAACCAACCACAACTCGGCTTCCTCTCCTTTTACCCGCCAATTTTAAGCTTGCCTTTGACCATGTATAGCGCTCTGCTGCTTTTTGGCTAGGTTTGTGCAACAGAAATACCATATACATATAAACATACATACTGTTTGAGTATACTAATCATTTCTTGACTACTGAGCATGCACTGATACCGCATGCATGCTCAGTAACCTTGTGTATGATTTTATATTCAAATGCAAACTATGCCAATTACGTCCACTCATTTTCTCCCTGCTCTTTACTCAAAGAACTGGCATGAGCTCCAGTTTTAGGTTTGATTACTATGTTCCAAGATTTGGACCTAGGATTTCATTTTAAGTTTGATTACTGTATTTCTATCCATGCATATGCTAAAAGGCGGCTACAAGCATTTCACAAATTAATATTTTAAACTGTTTAAAAGCATCCTTCTCCGTCTGATCTCATTTTTGTTACCACCAGTACAAGGAATAGTCTGCCACTGAAAAATGCTTGTATTTACTGCTGCTCCAGGCACTGAAATAGGTTCAGCTTTTATGTTCGTCTTTAAATACCCAGTCCGGTGTCTGCACTTTCCTCCTTGCCTTGTGAGCAATGTTCTATTTCCCTGTCTATCTTGGTATGCTCTACACTCGCTGAGCGCCGTCATTTATCTCCTGTGTTGCTTTACTTGATCGATTTTGTTTGTTACTTAAGGCTTGCCCTCCAAATTGTGCCCTGCCTTCTTTGGAACATGGCTGGTGCCCTGTCTTCTAGCCTTCCCTCTCTTTTTTTCTACCACTTTCACTCCTACTGCATACAGTACAGTATGGATTGTGTAATTTCCCGCTGGTTTAATAAAATAAATAAATACATATCCCCTTAATCACTTAGTCACTTTGTTTTGAGGTGAAGTTATTAACAAATATGCTAATTAAGCATTATTCTCCTGACATGTGGGCAACAGCAGCTTTTAATTCCCCTCCCTGTAAATATGGCCCCGAGCCGCAGTCGATGGCCCATAATAAGGAGGGGTGGGATCAAAAGCTGCAGGTAAGGGCAATAAGGCTATTATTAAAGGAGCAGTCTCTTACCTAATGGCTAGAGAAATATATGGCTCCATTCTCCCACCCACACGCTTCCTCAGTCTCTTCTAATATAGCAGCTGGTTCATAGACCCTGTCCAGGCGCCTCCCTTTGATTTAGCGGAGAAGGAAGTTCCATCAGCCCAAATTTTTAAAAAAATCAAGTGCTTGTTTACACTTTTCTTCTTTTGTTTGACTGGGCGCCCCGCTCAGCAGAAGCAAGTGGAGGAGTCTGGACTGCCATTTGTGAGCTAGCGACTGCATTAGAAAAGGCTGGGGAAGCCCCTTGGGAGAATGGAGCCATTTTTCCCTTATTGTTTAGGTAAGAGACAGCTCCTACTCCGCAGCACTTCCAGAGCCCAAAGCACACCCTAGAGATGGGAGCTGGCGGCACAGAATGTTCCCTTTCGGGCCTGTAACAATAGCTATAGTCTGTAAAGAAAGCCTTCTGATGGACTGCTCAGGTCCCAGCGTTCAATCAAGGGCCTAAGTAGCTGATATAACAGTGTGCTGTTCCAGTGGCATATGTAAAATCTTGCTATGGCCATCTCCTCTGCTCAGCTCCTGCTCTCCTTTAGGAAACTGCAAAAACCGGCATCAGCCCTGCGGTTATGTCCCCTACTGAGTTTGTTATTTCATCCTTAGCCGCCCTCTCCACATGAGGAACTATGGCCGCCGCGGCCTGCTGTGCTGGCTCGAGGTTGGATGATACCCTTAGAGGTGCTCACTGCTCCAGAGCAGCTACCTTTAGTTCTATCTCGAGCCAGTGGATCATCACATGGCTGATAGTTCTTGATGGGTTTTGACCATGCGCATTATGCAGTCTTTGTTGTGCCTTAACCGAGATTGTCCAAGCTTTGAAGCAGAGAACATGTAAGATTTTTGAAAGCCAAGGAGGCGAGTATAATACACCTCTTGCCCACCTAGCAGGCTGTACAGAATGTTCATGAAGCTTTGCCGGTTTAGCTTCCTGCCTACCCTTGGTGACTTTCTTATCCGTTTCCTATTGCTCTTCAGCGGCTTCATTCCTTCTCATATTGGTTCTCTCTCACAGGTTCATCATAACTACCCGCGGCTCCTTCGGACTAGGCTGTTCTTGTCCTTCCTTTTGGGCTTCTCTCTGGATTGTATTCCTTGCCTTTTTATAAATAAAATCTTCGGTTTTCTACCAAGGTTTGGAAAATACCAATTTGCTGATAGCAGTAGTTGACATTTCACTGGCATGCCACCGACAGATACAACGCATGAGAGGGGACTATGGTAAAGAAGCACTGCATCTTGTCGCAAAGCGCTGCTCAGATGTAAACGTATGCATTTGTTTGATTCAAATAAATCGCTGCGACACATTACCACCATTGGCCTAGGCACAAGTGGGTACATCGGGCAGTCTGCCCTACCCATCCCTTTCTAGCACTGCAAGAAATACATTTTATCCGACTGGTGCTAAAATATCAACAAGGCCAAAACATATACAGAGGCTGTGTGATCTCTCAAGGACACAAATTTACTAGACCTGTCATTTGCTTTGCATTTCTGGGTCACAGAAAGATGTGTATTTGCTCTTCTCTGGAGACTTTTCAAGGAAAGGATGCAGCGATTAAAGTGCAGGAGTGCATAAAAAGCAAAGTTCTAAGAAACTGGGTATCTGACAGCCACAGAATTGTAGATACCCTGCTGATGTATCATCAGAGAAGAAAATATGGACGAAAAACTATGAAGCACTAGCATTTCGATGTATAAGATGTCTACTGAGTTTTTATATATGTATGTATACCTTTTGTTTTTCTTTTGGTGTATATAGGTTGTTTTGGTAAGCAAGAGTGTTTGTTACTTTTTCCAGCTTCAGGTACAGTGCAGGAGGTATAAATTAAATACACTTATTTTGCATCTACTTCCTTACTTGTTCATGATGTTCCTGATCAACGTGAGCTCTAAGTATCTCTACGTGTTTTTTCTGAATACCTCTTCATTCTGAGGATCTACAAAACGGATGAGATTGCATTCTGCAAGATCGAAAATCACAAAAAAATTATGTTTGACCCTGAATCTTTCAGCTAATAGGAAGATGAACAGGCCACAGTGACAAACGCCATGTGAGATTGTATCTGATGGAGAGGACGCAGTTGTCAGGCCTGGAGTAAATACATCTAGGAACCCAGAAAACATACATGAAGACATATTTAATGAAATTATGTGTTGGGATGAATTACAACCTTATCGGCACACTGCAGACAAGTCACACAACCTGTACCAAAAAAGCACACGGAAAAGGGGGCAGGAAAAGACAGTGGCACAAAGATTAACAGCAAAGGACAAGTGCATGAAGGTTGATTCAGCTAAATGGCAGAGGTAGCAGAAAGGACATTACTCATCAATTGACCCCTCCTGACATCACATAATTGACATCTTGCCCCACTGCTAGCCCTTTAAAAGCCTCCCAGGCACCGCAATGAGGTTAAAAGAAGGACAAGGAGCAGAATCAACAGAAAATGTACCTTGCCCAGAAGGGTCACATTTGCTTGTCAGTACTGATACTAGCTTCATGATCCCTACATCAGAGGCACAATCTCATCATCTTGGGTACCAATGTGCAAAGAGTACAGGCAGTCCCCGAACTAGCATCTTTACACAAGCGACCTGCATAAGTCAGCTACTCTATAACCAACGGGAGGTAAGGGATCTCTCAAAGAATCAAACCAAAATAAACCCCAGCTTCCCTGGTAGTGCCCTGACCCATTCTGCAGGAGAGAAGAGTTTGAAGCACCTGTTCATTGGAATCAGCAGGCTCAGTCACTTTGGCAAAGCAGTGGGTTGTGTCCCGGAGGGCTTTGGGGGGGACACTGTAAAGGTACGTGATATCACTACAGCCAAAGTTGCCTAAGAGCTTCAAGAACTGTCAATGGACAGATACAAAATAGAATACAAGAAAAGGGGACAGTCTGACAAGCAGAGTAGCAGCACATGAGAAATACTAGAGAGGCAGGTGCGTTAGGGCCCGTTCTCTGATATTCTGGTGGCCCTTACTTAGGAGCCATACATCATCTTCTGCCCATTGTCCAGCGCTAACCTGGACTTTGAATCAGTGGAGAGATAATCCCACAGGCTTGCTCCTTACAGAGCATGGCAACTTCTCGCAAAGAGACTGAAAACCATAAGGAACAAGTTCTGATAAGTTTAATTATGCGGTCCCACAGCAGTCACACATTGTGTGGACTTTTCTATAAAAGCTCCCCAAATTACTTTGAACATTTTTTTGTCTGTGGGCCAGACTACAAAATCTGGTGCAACTAGAAAGTGTAGCCAATTGGGCACTTTCTTCATGATCTCTAAAACATGGCGTCCAAAGACATACAATGAAAGTCATATGGGTAAATTAGACGTTTACCTCAAAGTCTGCTGGAGCGACAGTGCTTGACGCTGCCAAGAGATCCAACTGGCCAAAAAGTGCGTTATCAGCTCCTCCATGTCTTTACCATGGTAAGAGAGCACCTCGCAGAACTGAGATCCTTTACCTGTTAAACAAGTGTGCATGAATCATACATTGGGGCTGTCCACTCTGGCTTGTGTTCTACCAGGTCTGTGAGTAGGGAATATTTTGCAGTGTACTATGTGGCACTGCACCAGTTCTACACTTGAGAGAAGTTTGCACAGTGGCTGCACGTGCTGTTCCGATTCTGTGTATGAAAGGCAAGTTGCACTGTCTGCAAATGCCTTCTCTGTTCAGTGACAGGCGTTTGCACAGGTCTTTCCTATGCTATCTATATGTTCTCTGTGGGAGGAGAGCTTGTACTTACTTCTGCGATCTGTGTTGTGTATGTT
This sequence comes from Calotriton arnoldi, assembly GCA_963921515.1. Taxonomy (NCBI): domain Eukaryota; kingdom Metazoa; phylum Chordata; class Amphibia; order Caudata; family Salamandridae; genus Calotriton; species Calotriton arnoldi. The sequence goes on along the minus strand of CAWUFW010007663.1, from coordinate 663,002 downwards.
TTGTGTGAGGAACGCTTGAACTGCTGCTCCCTGTGTTATGCCCGTTTTGTATGAGGAAAGATTGAACTGCTGCTGCCCCTGTGGAGTGAACTTGTAATGCTGTAAGTGCTTTGTAAGTGGATCTTGTAATAATCATGTATGTGCTACGACTGTATCTGTGCGAGGAGACCTACATCAGTGCTTAATTTGTAAAGAATTGGGTGCCAGGGCCCTCATCAAGAGGCCACTGCAGCCTACACCATCCATTGCCCCTGCTAGCGCTACCAACACAACTACTAGCCATCACACTCCTGCAAGTGTGACAGTTCAGACTAATCCAGGCCCCCAAAGCTATAAGATTAGCAAGGGTGGCAGATTAGTCATTTTTAACGTATATTGAATCAGTCAACAACTGCTGTTGTGCTCACACTGAATCAGGCACACAGCCCACCATAAGGCAGACTGTTATAAGTGCCGGTGCTGAGCGCCAGAAACCAGCAGCTCAAATTAAGCACTGGACCTTCTGCTATTTGTTTTGTGCTGGTTCTGTCGGAGTAATGCTCTCCTGTTGCTGCCTTTGATGTGCATCTCCTATGTAGGATGAAGCTTGCACTGCTGTAGCTTGTGATGTACCTGTTCTGTGTATGAGGGAAGCTGGCACTGTGGCTGCCTATTATTTGCCTTTTATGTGTGTGCGCGTGAGGGAAGCTTGCACTGAAGCTGCCCAGACTGCAAGCTTCTCTACACAGCAGTGGCGTAGCTAGGCCTTTTGCCGCCCGTGGCGACCCCTGCATTTAAGAGGTGGGGGGAGGATGCTGGAGATTCCTCTGCAACGGGTGCAAATAAGAGCGGGTGGGGGGGAAGAGGACGCCACCCCCAAAACGTGTGCCGCCCGGGGCAGACCGCCCCGCCCCCTCTTGCTACGCCACTGCTACATAGGCAAGGCAAAGCAAGGCTGCACTGTTGTGGCTTGTGTTGCTCTCTCCGAGTGGTGCATTATGCAGAGTGCCCATGCTTCTCAATTTGCTATGTTTGTTCTGAGTGTTATGGATGTTTGGACGCGCGCTCAGTGAATTAGCAGTTGACTTATGCGTCTCAAACCAGCATGTTCAATTGCATTTGGAAAACAATGTTTTATTCACCGTCTGCACCGCACCTGCTCCTCAGAGTGTGACAAAGGGAACTGGTTTGCCATTCTCTGGCTGCCCTGCGTGATTCATGTTCTAGCTCGACGCAATCCCTCCCCATCGAGCTGTCACACCCCGCCCACCTCCACAGCCACGCTCCTAAATTCTCTTTCTGAAACGTTAACAGGTTCACTGCAGCCCACTAAACCGTGTGACACCTGCCTACTGACACCTCCATCCATTTCAAGCAGCTCCGGCGCTCGGAGAACAAAGCTTTGGACCCAAATTGCGCGGTGGACGGAATCGAGGAGGGAAGAAAATGCAATTACTATCACCCAAGAACAATTAAGCATGTAAAATGCAATTGTGAAAGCCCATGTCGCAAAATGTTTAAGTCCAATAAATCATCCGTCGCTTGCACCGTTGTAGGAATGAAAAGCTTGGGTTACAGGCAGCCATGCTCACGCGATTGTTTTTGATAAGGCTTTTATTGAATTAAACTGCGCACCAATTGATGTAATTGTCAGATTTTTATTTTTCCATTCACTTGTAATTTAGTGTTGAGAAGAGCTGATTACCTGAAGGTCGGGTTGCAGCAGTGCCACAATGAGAATGAGGCGCGGCCACCACAGGCCTTTGAAATCCGAAATGGTTGGTGGTGAGGCTGCTGCACTCCTCATCAACAAACAAGCACTGGCAAAGCCAAAAGGTTTTGCCTTTGGGACCTATTGGCTTTGACAGTGGGTTTTTTGAGTTGCTGTACACGAAGGGTACTTACAAACACTTTCCCAGGAGCCAAACAGTATGGTCTGCAGTGCACCCGAGAGTTCCATTGATACCTCCAGGGTTGTGTTCAGGGGACAGGTTTATATAAGGTGGGTGTAGGCTGAACAAAGCATGTACATGGTGTAAACTTTGAGTTGTAGAGTCATTTTGCGAGTAGGCTGGGGAGTGAAATTCCGCTAGCAGAGTGTTCCCCACTCTGCGCAGCGTGCGGAGTTCAGAAAAGCTAGTTTTTTCCTCGCTCGCACTTGCCAACGTTAAGTTGGCGAGCAAAGAAAATCTTACTCCAGACCACCTCCCCGCAAGATTTCTCAACGCGGGCGGTCGCGGATGGCCGCGACCACCCACGCTGAGAAATCTTCCGTTCATGTTGAGGAAGCTGCCGCTCGAGTAGAACATCTACTTGAGCAGCAGAAAGAAGCAACGCCCTCTTACGCTGCACATGGTGCCGTTCACGCTGATTTTCCAGCATGGGACAAACACCAGGTGCTAAAAATCAGCGCGAACAGGGCAGCCTAATGCACTCCGCCGCTTGCGGAACTCCGCGTAGCAAAGTTTTTTGGTCACTTCGCGGACTTCAGCGTACTCCGCCCAGGCCTATTTGTGAGTTTGATTCCATATTGCCCACTAAATTATGCCTCTAGTCTGTAGAAGAGACACAGATTTGGCAATATTGTGTGATGCAGTATCTTAGTTGCTATCCATCTACTGAACTCTGGGGTAAATTTCCCGTGCTTGCAATCACTACTATCAGCCAGACAAGTGAGCAAAGGAAATTACCTGATTATTGAATTGGAATGAAAAAGAATCTTATGCCTCGCATTCTCATTATTACTTTAATCTCTTATCTGTAAACATTGGGAATGCTTAGAAACAAGCTCAGTTAAGGAGGCAAATGCTATAAAATCTTGTTGACAAAGACGCCTCACTTTGTCGAGACTTGCGCTGTAAGTGTAGCCACTAAAAGAAGCATATTGAGTGGTTCTTCTAATTCTCGTTGTTAATGTCCGTGTTAAAATCTTCTGAATGTGCCCCTGCCCTGTATTCAGCGGATCCTATTGACATCTGTTATAATGTTTTGTTGAGATGTAAATTACAGATTATAAGACATTAATCAGCATATATATTTCATTGATGAAGTGTTGTCTTTTCAGCACCTGTGTGTTAACACGGAATACTGAAGCAAAAGCTGAGAAGTGCATGCCAGATATTTGAGCAAATGCTATTTCAATTAAAGTATGCTGCTTTCTTCAAGACCTGCACAGAAACAGATAGTTGAAAGGAAATGTGCCAACAAGGTCTTATGTGTGAATGACATTTTCGCAATTGGCATGCACCAGTAGTGCTGGAACAATTTTCAGAGTAAGGGGTGCTGCCATTAATGTGATATCACTGAAGGCATAGGGATTGTGAAAAATCCATGTGTAGCAAATCTATTCGGCAGGAGAGAGGGAAGGATGCAGTATGTAGCTGATAGCACATTTTGGAGCAAACTGCTGCAAATATATTACTAAGGCATGGCAGCGGACTGCCATTTACAGACAACACATTTTCCATTGAAATGACCACTATATTTGCAGAGACATACAGTTTCACTGTTAAAACTATGCAGCACACAAACGATAATGTGTGGAAATCGCATTTTAGCGACTGTTTCATTCGCATCACCAAGTCTATTCATTTGTTTTTGATCGCATTAAAAACCTTTGTTTCCATCACATTTCACAATGACAAAGTGTGCTTTCCTAACTGTTGATGTATTCAGAAGTATTTGTACAGTTCATTCATTGTTTATACTAGGGGTGGGCGGAATTTGCGTAGTCGCGCTACGCAAAGCTCCGCGAAATGGTAAAAAATCTCCGCGAGCACGCAAAAGTTCCGCGAACTCGCGGAATTGCTTGTTCCGCCCGTTCGCGATGCTTTTTTCCTGTTCGCGAACGCTGTTTGCATGCTCGGGGAGAAATATCTCGCGAACACGCATTTTGAAAGCGTAAACAAGCAAAAAACTCTGCGAAGTCGCGGATCGCGGAATTTTTGGCAATTTCGCGTTCTCCGCGGAACGCGAAATTACCCAAATTCCGCAAATTCCGCGAGCGGAACGGAATTTACCGCCCAGGCCTAGTTTATACCTCAAAGGTCCCTCCGTTGTCTGACATCTCCAGTGAGCAACGAGTCTTTCGAGAATTGTAAAGTAAAGAACAGGCACACTTATGGGGGAGTAGGACGTTAGGCACCATGATGTGTTTTTTACTGTGTGTTTCACGATCTGTGTGTTTTTCTAGCCTGAAGGAACAGAAGCGCTCAACATCTTTCAAGGAACAACTTGTACCAAACCTTGAACTTGAGGCACCAGCAGAAAAGGCTCAGATAGGTTACATAGATTTCACCCCTGTTTCAAAACAGAGGTGGGCTGAACTCTCTCCATTTCCCTCCCATGAGACCACGTCCTTTCCACCCTATCCGTCCTTACTAACCTGTTCGACTACCAGTCCTTTTCTCACCTTACAGCGAGTGACCCCTTTATTGCTGCTGTTCTCAAATCTTCAACTTTATATTCCAATTTACTGGGTTTGCTACTCCAGGTGGATCTATAAACATTTTTCTTTGTCCTCACCATCACCACACCAGGAAGGTAGGAGAGTAGATGAGTGAACAACTTTTGTTATTGAGAAGATTATCTCTCAGTATATTTTGTACATGTTCTACCTTTCTCTAAATACCCTAATCCATTCTAGGCAACATTCTATACGATTATCTGCACATATGGAAAAATTGCAGTTCTGTAAAGTAAATTGTAAAAAATAAATTTAAAAAAGGCAGACAGCCTGAGGCCCTTGTTGGAGTATTGTTGGGACTGCTGTGTCTATGCAACATGTTTCGACATTTGTTTCTGAGCATTTACCAACCCCGAGGAGGATGACGTGAAGGTATATCATAGCTGCTGTGTGAAGAAGAATGCATTGAACATTTTGAACCCATATGCCAAGAGTATAGGCATAATGGAGAGCCTGGTATGTTCTGATGTGCTGATCTGAAGCCCGTTTGGATGTGTAGTTAGTGGGCCCAGGTGTATTTTGTTGTAACTGGTATCTTGCTTTGTTTGTAAATGGGAAACGTGTGACCTTTGGTGGGTTGGGTATTGTTTTTTTCTGCCTTTTGTATGTGGAGTTATTGAGTATATTGTGCTCTGCACTATGTTTTTGTTTTAGAGCTTGTTCAGATAAGAAGATGACATGCCTTGGAGCGCTCAATGTGATATTTCTGTCTTGCACCTTGTGTAGGTGGGAATGTTGCATATCTAGAACTATATAATGGTGACTGGACCTCTTTGGGCATCTATGGCAAAAGGTTTGCAAAAAGTAGGGAGAATAAAATGATGGATACCCATGGGTCCTCTACAGAAATTAATCACAAGTTGCTTGAAGGATTTCCTGTAGGGAGTAACTCTATAAATTGTCTGTTTGCCAAGATCATTAGACTAAGGACTAATTCCTGAGGGATCTGGCTTCGTTTTCAAGCTTCTGGGAAAACTGGATCGGAAAACACTGCCTCTTCTCCCTGAAGCAGTTGTCACTGAAGCTGATAATTCTTTTTATGTCTTCCTTGCTATAGACAAATCTCATTAGCGCATACCTTAATGTGGATAAAAGGTCCATTTTACCATACATCATTCAAGAAACATCCTAACATCCTTTTTAACTTTCTACCTTGTGTTTAGAATGTGGGAAATTGCTTTTCATTACATGCTGCAAAAAAAAAAAAAGGCTAGGACTCTGGACATATCGGATAAATCCCACAACTATATATTTTCTACAGCAAATATCGCCTAGAATTCTACCAGACCCTAGTGTGATGGGGTAAGTATGGTCCCCTTATGGCGAAGGCTCACACTCACAATCTCCAGGGTTTTTTGCAGCCTGCAGAACAGACCTTGTGGCAATACTTTAAAATGAGGTAGCTACAAATTAATTGAAGATGTATCAGAAGTAATGGGAAGGCTACAACCTTGATAAATGTTCGTTTATGCAATGCAAACGTTTTTCTAAGTGGGAAATCGTGATGCTGGTAAAGAGAGAGAGAGAGACAATATAATACTAACAGCTAGCCAGCCCAGAAATGTATTTTTCTTTCAGCATGAAGAGAACATGACCCAGTCACAGAGGCTGACCGCATGAAAGCATATTCAATCTTCTTCATGAGTACGTAGACTGGTCATAGAGTAAAATGATCATGTGAAAAGCTGGCAGATGTACAAAAATGTAGGCCGTTCAAAGAGTAAGATGAGGTGGTTCTAAGACAGATCCTTAACCTTATAAGTGATTCAAGTTCTGTTGACACCAATGTGGTTCTAAGATGCTCTCCTTGCTGCTAAGATGGGGCAGAAGTAAAGTAGGATCTTTAATATCCACCTTCATGGCTTCACCACAATCGTGAAATTCCCTCCAAAAATGATGGAGGAAAACCCCCATTTAACGCAACAAGTTGCTTTAATAATCCTGCAATTTACAAGTGAAAAGCTGCTGAACCCGGAGTCCAACCATTCAGTCTGACCTGACATTTCCATATTTTCCAGAACAGAGTGCTCCAATGCCCCTTCTGCCGCCTCCAAGTGCCTCGGCTTATCTGACAAGGGCTTCCACTTATCTGACAAGGAGATTGTGCTCCCCGTCTCTGTGCTCATCTCTTGACTCGACACTAATGCTGTGCCGCCATTGTGCTCGCCTCCTGCTCCGAGTGGCCCATTAGCATTTCTCATTGTGCTCTGCCTCCGCGCTGCTAGGCAAGACTGTTTGGCAGAAAGCGACAGTGCTTTTGTAAAGAAGGCGCTTGACAGCAGGCCTGATCTTAAGGTGGCTGACTCTGTATGGATTTACAAACATTTGCAATGTGAGACAGGGGCCAGAGCATAAAGGACATGGCTAGTTAATAATAATGTACCAGTTCCAGTTCCAGTTCCAGCTCCTCAAAGGCCCAAAAGGAAGCAGAGCAATCATCAAAGAAGAACACTATATTTTATCCAATTCCAGAATTTTTTTTCTAACACACTCTCCCCTGCCAGCACAAATTACCGCCCGCAAAACTTAAATGGATAAAAGCTTTCGGAGGTAGACTAGGAAACCCAGGGAATGTCAGTCAATCTGCTGTTCTCATCGTCTCCCAATCCCTCATTCACAGCCCCTTGGAAATGCTGTACTATCGTTCTGTAGATTTGGGCAGTTCTCTCCTACAGTCAATGCACTGTTCTACTAGAGACAGTTGGAAGAGTTGCCTGTTAATGGATGTGGACTTGAAGGTCCATGAATGTTCACTTAGATGGGATCAAGAGGCTGTCTTCTCTGCATTACAGTGAGCATCTATTACACAGTAGGTACCTACAGGGTCGAATTGACCTACAGGGAAATCTGGCAGAGCCTGAAGGGGTGATTTGACAGGCCAGTGCGTGGGCTGTCTTTTTGGCTGTTTGTGGGCCTGTTTTATGGTCTGGGAGCCCGGTTTTTACTGTTGAGTTCTATGATATTATCACAAACATTGCCCACAGCAAGCACAAATGCACGCAGTCTTCCATTCCTTGCAAAACAACTACACAGCTTTTCTTTACATGTTCAAAACTGCTCCGATTTTCAAATGTGGGCCACTTTCTTAGGTATCTGATTCACTAATGGGCGAAACTTATTATGGTGCCCAGGCAAATTTTGTCTCCCAGTTCGACCTGTCTAGGTGTGAATGAGCATCTTCCTGAATAATGGGCTACCCTGCTCAAGGTGGGGGCGGGAGTCAAAGCAGAATCACGGATACTGAGTAATATGGTATTCACTTGGAGTTCTTACCTCCTTGAGTGAGGTGCTGTTTTACTAAACGTGTGGGACAAGATGAGGGACTATACCAGATGATATCCTCTCAACCCTCAAGTGACACCTAGACTGTCACGTGTCATGATTTTCATTATCTTCCCAGGTAAGGGTTTACCTCGCATCAGGATGCACCTGTAGGCAACGGGTAAAACATCTGCCTTCCCTAAATATTTGAACATTTTCTGCAGGCAAGGGTAAGCAAGATGATCACTGTGTGGAAGAGAAGTCTCCTTCTGGCATTAGCGACCTGCACTGGAAGATAGAGTGGTTGCTTAATCCAGATCCTGATGTATCCCTTTCCAGGTGAGGCAAGAAAAGTCATCCACTCTCAGCTTCCTAGCTATATACACTGAAGGGTAGGATGCTAGTCTATAAAGTGTGACAAGCCCCATAATGATGGTCTCCTTGAATTCCAAGATGCCGAGATCAATCTCGTAAAGTGGTATTAGCTCTTATATGGTTCGAAAGAAGTATGCAAAGTCATCTACAGCTTGAGAAATGAATCCTAATGCAATTAAATCAAAAACATCTTATAATGGAACGGTTACCCTGGAGGCAATGAAGCTTAAGTGCTCACTTGGCTTATAATCCAGGTTTTTCTGTGGGGTATGGTAACTTTTCAGATCAAGCAACCAAAAAATAAACCATTCCCTAAAACGAGATACGTTGCATAAAGCAGAAATCTTGATTACAATGCACAGTGTGAGTCGTTTCAGCCGACAAACGCATTTATCTAATTAACGACTCCTCGCCGCCATCTCTGTTCAATAACACATTAGCGCTCATAATTGCTCTTCTTGGCAGCCTGGCTCCCAGTTCCAAGCCATTAACCAAGGAGCTGCCACAAGGAATGAGGAATGAGCTGCGTCTCAGGCTGGAAGGCTAGAAAACCCCCACAATGGATCAGGGCCTGGATTGATTATCTCTACTAGTCTTCCTTTTTCTCTTGTCTTAGTCCACAACGAACACTTAATTACTCCGGGAGGCAGACATTTTGTTAAGGCTGCCTCAGATGACATGCTCCTCTTCTGCTTCCACAAACCCTCCTTCAACTATGGTTCCTTCTACCTAAAAGCAGTCTATGCGACTTTTCACAGTTCTTGGAACACAAAGATAGAAAAGTAACAGCATACACAAGACAGGACTCTTACTGGAAAAAACACAGGCAGACGTGGCTCACTAGGCGCATCTTTAGGATTCAATATATATTGGAAGATTTTCTGTGTGTTCTAGCTAGATCATTTTTTAATATTTACAGTGTACCCTAATTTTATATATTTAATGACAATCTGAGAACTGATCTCTTTGATATCTAGCATTTCCCTTTGTTAAATCTTTTTTTTTTTAAAACATATTTTGCAAGTCTCCTATAACATGAATGATTCATGCTGTATGGTGCCACTTCTCACTAGTGTCTTAAGCTACCGACCATAGGCCTTGTGGGTTTGGTGCAATGCTGGATACTCAGCCATCAGACACTGATGCAAAGCCCTAACGTAGCCATCAGATACTAAGCCAGTGGTCTTCAAACTTTTTAATGCCCCCTCCCCCCGACCCCCTTCCCGTGGGGGAAAAAATTCATTAGGGTCCCCATCAAAACTTTTCACAACTTAACAGGCAATGTTTAAATATGTCTGGACTTATTTAAACATTGCAGTTAATTTCTGTACGGTTTTAAAAATGCAATCAAATACATGATTGATGAGCCGGTGGGGAAAAAATGAATTCCGTAACATATGGGACCCTGATGAGGAACACACAGACCCCCATATTTGGGCTACTGGAGAGGTGGTCGCACGAATGCGGAGACTTAGACGAGGAGGACTGCCGGGAGACACCATTATTTCCCGCTGAGGTGGCAATTCAAGCTATCCTCCGCTTGATTCAATTTAAAAATCTGCACAGAATATACTACACATGCACTTTACTCTATAGAATCGGCAGGGCTGCGATGCATATTGCCATAGAGGGTGTGGATAGAATGGCACCTTTTACCACACACTTTGGAGCTGTCCCAAGATAGCGGGCTTCTAAGAGTAAGTGAAGGGGACACTTGAGGAAGCAATGTGTAGGGCACTGGAACTTCTGCCTAGGTTTGCGCTACTGGGGGTCTGTGGACAGACAGATCATACCCAGTATCACAAACTCCTTGATAATCTAGGTTGCATGGTGTCAAAACGAGATTCTGCAAGACAATGGGGGTCGGGAACTCTTCCTCAACACCGGGAATGGGAAAAGGGAATGGACTAGTGCAGACTAATGGAGAGGGAAATATACAGAGGAAGGGGTTGTCAAAAGAAATTTGAGAAGATTTGGGGAGGCTGGGTTGCTGGCATTACTTAGATGGGGTGCCCTGTTGGTAAATCTGTACTAGTTCTCCCCGTTCATTGGGGAGGAGCCGAGGATGACTTTTATGAGCTCCCTGCCAGGAAATGAAGATATATCAGATATTCGAATACGAAATCTGTATAGTGATGAAAAGTGCCCAATTCTGTATGTACAACATAAGATACAATGGAATCGTGGGGGAGAGGAAGGGTGCTTTGTTATGTTGTGTGTGTTTGGTAATTTCTATAACAATAAAATAAAATATTGCAAAACATACTACTCCAATAGAAATGAGGGAGGGAGAAGCAGAGGTTCATTCAGCTTCCAGTATAGAACGATCAATAATAACGGGGGGCGGGGGGGAATGAACCACAAGCGTATATGCACCAAAGTCTCAAGGAGAATAGTTCTGGAGACCCTCAACCACACACAAGCGCCAAATCACTTGGAGAACAGGACACTCAAGTAATAGACCCGATGACGGCACGATCAACAAAAGCAGAGAATATACACCATTAGCAGTGGAGGTGTGGTGGAGGGTCTCCAGAACTATTCTCCTTGAGACCCTGGTACATAGAAGCTTGTGGTTCATTTCCCCCCTGTGATTATCGATTGTCAAAAATACTATTCTGGTCAGGCAGGCCTTACTAACGTGTAAAAGTATCCACAAGTGTGATTATTAGAAATGGGGGTTTGAAGAATATTTGAAGTCCCTTCCCTCTTGACACTTCTCCCTGCCAGGATATACATGACAAAAGATGTAAGTAAAGGCACATTACAGAGCGGATTACTGCCGCTTATTCTGCCCCCCCCCACGCTGAAAAGAAAGCACTGTTTTAAGCATAATGCTTCTTTTGCCCAGAGCCTGTTACATACACACCATGTTAAATGCTTCCCTTATGTATAGTTATTTTCTGTTTCATGTACGGTATACACACACGCGCACATACAAACACACAAGTTTGAATGAAAATTAACAAAGTGCTCATTTACCCCAAAAGGGTACCATTAATGATAATGGCAGACACCTATATGAAGCAGAGAAAAGATGGATTTTTACCAGTTTCCAGAATTTAATTCCGCTCGTCTCATAAGAAGGAAGGCTTTCCATGTTAAGGTCGTAACTGTAGTGAAAGAACAGAGCCCAGTCTAGCTCTCCTTAGCCTAGGCACAATGACTTAGTGAAGAATGCCAGACATGTAAAGTAGTAAATGGACTGTATTTGGAAAAGAAAATGGACAGGTAAATATTTAAAAAACCATCATAAGTAGCCTTGCGGAAAAAACAAAGAGCTTTGAGGAGGCTGTGCTTGTGCACAGGTAGCCAGCGAAGCAGAGCAAGAAAGGGAGAAACTTGTTAAAGCTTACTTAGGCCCAGAATTAGAAGGGCTGAAGAGTTTTGAATCAGTTGGAGTTTTTTGCCGGGTGGCTAGGAAGACCAACAAACAAGAAATGTGAATTAAATGAACTAAATCCTGGGCTAGTATGAAGCAGCACTTGTTCTCATTCCTCAATTTTAGGTCTTGAACAAGCGTCGGGCCACAGAAGATTGTACAAATACAAGGATCAGGAATTAGGGCAGAGATTGTATATGGGGTTTTGTTTTAAGTATACCTGGAACCACCGTGTCACCACGCCGATTCCGTGAAACCACGGAAGGGGGTGGGAGTAGACAGCAAGGGGGGAGGGGGCTTAAAGGCAACACGGACAACAGGAGTAATGAACTACAGGGGAGGGAACGGCAGCATCTGCCTTAATGTAAAGCTGCTTCCTGGGATCCAGGAGCCCGCCCCTAACATAACGATTGGATGCGGAGAGAGACCGGGGCTTGGTGGAATCTTTAGCTGCAATGTACGCGCGGAGAGGGAGGGAGCGAGTAGATGTGAAAAGAAGCAGTTCAGAAAAAGAGTGCACAAACACTACGGAAAACACCTTCAGAGAAAGGATATTGTAATAGGCCAATACTCCAGGGGAGGAGTAAGACATTAGAAGTTTGGACATATACCTACAAGAAACCATAGAGAAGTAAGGTTTTCGGAAGGACACACATTAACCAATCGGCAGCGAGGGCGTGGCCAAAAACCTGTAGAAGTGAATACAGCATGCCTCGCAGAGCAGCGCATGCACAATGCTAGGCTCAACCTAAAAGAGGGAATTACTGTAATAGCTTTTAGAGGAAAGAATACGAAAAAACATACTGCTGGTATGTGCAAGCAGGAGGCAGAAAGGGTGGGGGAGAGAAGGACATGAGTGGCACAAAAGACATGTTCAGGCAGATGGCCAGTAGGAAATGCAACAGCAGGGCAGGAAAAAAATCCCCCAAAAACATAGAATAAAACTATTGTCAAGGCTAAGAGCCCTGTTAAAGAAACAGCAGACTGGCTACAAGGATGGAAACGGGTGACTGCTGCATTGTCCCACTGGCAACCACCTGCACTGGGCACACATCAGGCCCAAACGAGGACAGCATTCTGTTAATAACTTACTTCTTCAACGGAGTAGGCCCCTCTGCTTGTGATCATCAACACTTTCTGCTCCGCACTCTCTATAGCAAACGTTAGACTAGCCCGGCTCTCCTGCAAGGTAAGGAATATGAAGTATAAGTCACAGTAATGGAGTTCACAGTGCAAGCATTCCTCTGCATCATCACCTTAGTTCATCATACTAGCTATCCATTGCCAGACTACCAAATAATTTAACAGATGAAACCAGGACACTTGAGCAATTTTGCCAGTAAAATTAAGAGACTCACAACCAAACACCTACCAACGTTTATAAGCTGTCCTTCATTCAAAGAAAAAGTCATGCTAGAGGTGGCCAGAATGAAAGATATATTGACTGGTCTAATCTTGTAAAGGACAATTTTACAAGGGCTTTAGTATTCTCAAAGAAGTGCAGCGTGGCCCCACAGGATATGCGGACTTTGAGCTGTGTTGTTCTTGCTAACAGACATTTGGCAAGTGCCTAATAAACTAGCGCTGCAGTTGGGGATAGATAGATCGATAGATCGATAGATAGATAGATAGATAGATAGTTGAAGGGCGCCGACCTACTTTTGCCTGGTCTTCCAACCCGTCTGGTCATCTACCAGGGACTTGTAACTTTAGGGTAAGGTATATGGCATTGCACAGGACCAAATGACCAGGTGCTGTTGGTCCAGTTTGCCTGTATTCCCCCATATATTTCGCATAACTATAGAATTCACGTTTCAATACAAATCTGCTACATACGGCTGAATTTGAGGTTCATCATCCCTATGACTGACAATTTCCAATTAACTCCATCTGTCGCTGAAACATTTATTTAGATTTGTTTATTCATGCATGTATTCATGCATTTTACAATGGGCCTTCATGCCAGCTTGCAACCGCTTGGCAGTATAGAATAGCGGCACAATCATCAGACAGCAATGAAATATGCCTGGAATGTAAGTTTTGGTCAAACGATTATCAGGTTGATTAAGTTCTACCAAAAAGCTAAAGTGACAAAATATCTTTAGTGTACCAAGTGTAATATTCTGGGTCAAATTTAAAGTTTTTATTTAAAAAAAAAAAAAAAAAAAAATCGGCAGCCATGGCTTTTGGTGCATCGGCATGCAAAAAAACAAAAATAGTTAGGTGTGACAGCTAAGTGGGCTGATGCATCCACTGCAGGTATTTATGTTTGACCCAGTGGCCACAGATTCGATATCTGGTGGGGTCACTGAGCCTCTTCTCCTTTTGAGGTCGATAAAAGAAGTAGGTTACCAAAAATCGTGTTGTTTAGCGCAAAGAAACCACTGGGTGAACGTGCACTTTACGAATACACATATTATGTTAACAAGAAAACCTATATAGAGGATACATAATGGGTGCCCAAGAAATATGGTCCAATATTACCATCAAGGGTTCTGGTGACATAAACCACGAGTCCGACGAGTGAGTGGTTTGTTAATGTCACCAGAACTTTGAAATGGCAAAATAGGACCATATTACACAGTACCCAATATCTATTTTTTAAATTACATGCTTATTTTGGGGGAATGAGGTTGAAAAAGCTGTTTTCTTTAAAGTGCAGCTAAAACTGATTGGAATTAGAATGTTTAAGTTTTGTTTACAGTACATGAATAAATTGTTTACAAAATATGGACAGTTGTGATAGTCAGTGGGCTTATGCAATCTTGGGTCTGCAGCATTTTCTACGAAATTATGGCTTTACTACATCTGCAACACACTTTGCCACATAATTTGAATATTTTGCAAAAAACATTGTTTCCAGATTAAATGGAAGAAAACACTGTCAGAAAACGTGCTGCGTAGTTTACCCTTTCTGCTGCATAACTTACAAAACCTTGGCACTCATGCAATCTTGAAATCTTCCAGAAAAGTTTTAATTGGGGGTTGGGCTGGCGAGCCACGCATGAATGTAGATGTGCTTGGAAGTCGCTCCTCTCAGCAATCCATAATCCCGGTATGTACAGCAGTGGCGGCTGGTGCATAGGGGCGTTGCCCCACTAGCCTCGGGAAGAGGATCGGGGAGGAGACGGGAGACACCACACGCAATGCCGCAGCCTCAAAAGAAGTGCTCACTGCCCCGTGTCGAACACAAATCAAATTCTGTTTTCTTTTTTTCTAGGAAGGGACGAGGTCACAGGTCAGAGACCTCCTGCGCATGTGCTGGCCGGGGCGAGGACTATTGCCCGCCCTCGAAGCACATGCGAGAAGAGTGATGTCATCCTGAAGGGAGTGGCCAGAGAAAGCGGAAAATGGCTGGTTTCAAATGGGGCGCCTATGCTGCGGCCCAGGCGACTTCAGCAGCTCGCCACTGAAATGAATGGCAAGGGGCAGGGCCGGCCCCCTTCAAGACAGAGCAGTGGGTGGCAACAACCGGAGCACTCCCTTGCCTTCGCGCTAGTCCCAGACCTCCTGATTGGACAATGGGAGCTGAGGGAGTGGGCTGCGGAAGAGCCCGCCGACCGCCGCGCAGCTCTGACTCCGGCACCAGGACTGATCGGCACGCAGCAGGTGCGCTGCACTCCATGTGCTGCTGGCTGTGCATTGCTCGCGACGGACACCGGCACCGGCCGCAGTCACAGCACAGCACTGCAGAAGACTACCGACAGGCTGGGGTGCGACAACAGGCAAGTGCAATTCCATTTTGGTGTCCGTCATGCTCAGGTGGAGCCCATCTACTTTGTGTTTGCCAGTCTGACCCCGATGCTGTCCGTGCGTGCATCTCTCCCGCCCACATCAATGTTTTGGTCACCGGAATGCAGCGAAACCGCCATACAATGGGCATAAAACTCTCCACAAGATCACAGGAGCCGCAGCGCCGTCAAATGCAGGCCTGATTGACTTGCGCTCCGCTGCCACCGCCAGCCAACTGGGTTGGGCCTCACTGTTGTGCACTTGCTCCCCGACACCACCGCAAACACTGACCACAAAAGACAAATGCATGCAGTATACCACTGCAAATTCACAGCCACATCATCACTGCGTGTCTCCACCGCCCACAAGTTGAAATTTGCCCCAACCTGCACGCCATTGTCATCAACCATGTGGGCTGGCCTTTAGCCATTCATCCTCTCTGTTCACCAATCTGACCAGGCGACCACAATGTTGTGCGTGTATCCGGTCCTCCCACCCAACGCTCCATTGCCGGAATGCGTCAAAGTGAAACTGCCCAACAATATCAACCCCAGCCCTGCAAAACCATAGCTACACTGTCACCGTGCCCACTCTGTCCCAACAAGTTCAAATTTGCACCCAATCATGTGGGCCGGCCCACTAGCCATCTCGGGGTCAGAGCTGCTTCCATCCCGTCGCTCACGTGCTGCAGCGCTGGAGCTCACCTATTGTGTGTTCGCCAGCCTGACCCCGATGCCGTGCATCCGTGTCTCACATCAACGCCTGGCTGCCGGAACATGAAGTGTGTCCACCCAAGTGATCAGTGAAACTGGCGAGACCCAGATGGCCACCACCCCCCAAAACCCCCAATCTTCACCATCACACGAAATGTCCCCATTGATGTCACAACCACACTACAACAATTGTTCTCTCAACCTTCCTGCCCTCCCAAATATGCGCTTGAAAACGCACCACCAACCCACACCATCCTTCAAAACATTTTCAGAGGAGAACCCTCCCGAGCCCCCCCCCCAACCGGGAACTCAACCCGGACCTCCACGCCTCACCACCTTCAAATGTCACCAGCCGCCACTGATGTACAGCCGACCATGACCCCAGATACCACACCGGGAGACCGTTCCCTGCCTCCTGTTGCAGCCCAGGTGGTAGTGGAGACCCCGAGATTGGGAGCCTCCGATTTGCGGGAGGCGTGGAGTCGGGACCTATGAGGGGGAGAGGCGGGAGCCTCGAGCCTCCGGCCCAGAGGTTTGCAACGCGAGATCGGGCACAGCAATGGGGAAGTCTCGGCAGGTAGAGGCCCACATTGAAGCTGTGAGCTGGGCTCTGCCCCACATCTGCAGCGAGGAGAGGCGGGCGCGGTTAACATGGCGCTGGACCTAAGCAACAGAGACAGGACAGCTGCCTTTTGCACTACTTGTGTGTCAGGCAGTAGGGCGCCTTGAATTACAGGAGGGCGACCTCGAAGGTGCCCAGTGAGTAGAAGGGCAATCGCATTTGCTGCCACCCTACCCCTCATGAACTGGACACCAGTGGCGGTCGGCACAGATTGGGGGAGCCGTGGGGGTATGTAAGGGGGTGTAAAAAAAACAAAAAACTTACCCAGAGTCTCTCCTCCGCATGGGTCCGAAACAGGAAGCACCCAGGGTTCTCTAAGCCAATCACAACGCTGCAATGCAGCATTGCGATTGGTCTAACAGCCATGGTTCGGCCGGCCAAACAGTCATGCGCACTTACAGTGTGCCACCACACCTTCCCCTGCTCCTCTGTCATCAGACCAGCCCCATCCCGCCTGCAAAGCTGCCGCAGCAGGAACAAAAAATGACAAGAACTTAGTGTTATCATTTTATTTTCTCTTTCTTTCACTGCAGCAGTGGGGCGACGCTCCTCCACCTTAGCAGAGGCGCCGCCTCTGTCGGACACCTCCTACCGCCTGAAGAAGTGACCTACACGATAGCTTGCCACGACATGGGGGGCCCGTCTGCCTGCCCTTGGGCAACGATCAAACACCACAACACAAAGACCTTGGGTGAGATCGGATGGCCACCTGGGCGAGTGATGAAGGGTCTAATGACAAGATGAACGTGACACAGTATGCCTCCATCACCGATTATACGGAGCTGCTTGAACTTTACAAGCATTGGCAAAGCCAGTAAGTCTCGCCTAAGCAAGAGCCATTGGCTTTGCTAATTTGTTTTAGCAATCTTGTACACCAGGGTCCGTGTTATAGAAGTGTCCCGGGAGCGCAACGGGCGTCTTCACCCACATTGCGCGCCCGAGGCACTTTGGTATTACAGAAAGGGCTGCAAACGATTCTGCGTCCCCTTCTGTAATACTGAAAGTGCTGGCGCACATACAGCGCCAGCGCTTCCTCAAGAGGGTGTTCCCTATGCCTCTGCGCCCGTGCCGTATTACAGAAACAGGCGCAGAGGTAAAGAAGCTCTCAGGAGGCGCACAGTCAGTGCGCTTCCTGATTGCAGCCCTCTGGCGGGGGGAAAGGGGGTCCCATGGACCCCCCTCCCCCAGACATCCCCTTGCAGGCGGGTGCCGTCACTCACTGCACCCGCCTGCAAGGGGATCTCTAATCTCCTTTAAAAGTGCAGGCGGGTGCCGCCTCCACTGTGAAAACACTTAGCGGCTTCAAAGCACCCGCTCTGTTTTTCACATGAATGCGCTGCCCTCGGGGCAGCGCATTCACCCTAATACAGCACAGTACCCTTGATTGCGCTGGGCGCACAATTCTAAAAGTGCACCTGGCGCAATCAAGAACAATGCGCCGTATGTATAATACGGCCCCAGAGTGCCTGCATGTTCAGCATGGCTAAAAGTTACTGGGGTAAAGGAGAATGGTGTGGCGTGGAGTGTCGTAAAGTGGAATAGAGTGGAGTATTATGGAATGTCGTGGAGTGGTGTACAGTAGAGTTGAGTGGAGTGTCATGGAGTAGCGTGCAGTGTTGTGAGGGAGTGGAGTGTCGTTAAGGGAGTAGAATGTTGTAGAGTGGAAGGGTGTAGAGTTGAGTGGCGTAAAGTGGAGTATAGTGTCAGAGTTGAGTAGAGTGTCGTAGAGTGGAGTGTCACAGAGTGTAGTTAGTGTTGTAGAGTGGCATATAGCGGAGTAAATTGTCATAGAGTGGAGTAGAGCTCAGTGGTGTCCAGTGGAGTGGCATAGTGTGTTACAGAGCAGAGTTCAGTGGCGTAGAGTGGAGTAGTGTGTCATAGAATGTAGTGGAGTAAAGTGGCATGGAGTGGCACAGAGGGAGTTGCATAGAGTGGAGTAGTGTTGTAGAATGGCCCAGAGTTGAATAGAGTGCTGTGGCATAGGGTGGAGTAGAGTGTCACTGGAGCGGAGTTTAATGGAGTAGAGCATCGTGAAGTGTAGAGTCGTAGAGCGGAGTACAGTAGAGTGGTCTATCTTGAAGTGGCGTAAAGTACAGTATTGCAAAGTAGATTGGCATAGAGTGCATTGGTTTTGAGTTAAGTGGCATAGAGTAGATCGGTGCAGAGTAGAATACAGTGGCGTAGAGTGCAATGGTGTAGAGTGGAGAAGAATGGTGTAGAGTAGAATGGTGTAGAGTGAAGTGCCATAGAGTGGAGTGGTGCACGATAGAGTGCAGAGGTGTAGAGTAGACTGGCATAGAGAAGAGTGGTGCAGAGTGCAGTGCCGTAGAGTGCAGTGGCATAGAGTGCAGTAGAGTGGCGTAGAATGGAGTGGAGCAGAATGGAGTCGAGTGCAGGGGCGTAGAGTGGTACAGAGTACAGTAGTGTAGAGTGCAGTGACGTAAAGTACAATGGTGTAGAGCAGTGATACACCACTGCTGCTGTTTAGTTGCTGAGCACTAATATTCAGAAAAAAATTATAAACGTATAAGCATTTATTAAACTGCAAATAAATGCTTGCCCATTTATTTACCATATTTTTAGACCTCCTTACAAAACCCCTGACCCCCTACCGCCAACCTGCTGGCATCAGTGTTGCCCTCGGTCACACCACAGACTGTACTTTGTGGCCCTGAGCAAATGTTTGTGAGTACCCATGTTGTAGAATGACGTAGCGTGCAGTGGTGTACAGTGTTGTGGCATAGAGTAGAATACTATACAGTGGTGTAGAGTGCAGCGGTTTAGAGGACAGTGGCCTTTGCCTAAACTGCAGAGGCGTAGAGAGGCTCAGCGCAGAGTGCAGTGGAGTAGAGTGGCATAGAGTAGATTGTTTCAGAGTGGAGTGGTACAGAGTGGAGTGGTACAGGGTAGAGTGAAGTGCTGCAGGCAAGAGTAGAGTGGCATAGAGTGCAGGGGCAAAGAGTAGATTTTTTCAGAGTAGAGTGGAGGGGTGCAGGGTAGAGTGGAGTGGTGCAGGCAAGAGTGAAGTAGTATAGGTTTGTGGCGTAGAGTGCAATGGCGTAGAGGCAGTGTTGCAGAGGGGAGTGACATGGAGTGGCGCAGAGTGGAGGAAAGTGGCTTAAAAAGCAGTGGCAGAGTATATTGTTTCAGAGTAGAGTGAAGTGGCGTAGAATGGAGTGGTGCAGGAAAGAACGGAGTGATATAGAGTAGTGGCGTAGAGTGCACTGGCGTAGAGTGCAGTGTTGCAGAGTGGAGTGGTGTGGAGTGGCCTAGACTGGAGCAGTCTAGAGTGCAGAGGTGAAGATTGCAATGGTGCAGAGTAGAGTGGGCTAGAGTGCACTGGCATAGAGTAGAGAAGAGAAGCATAGAGTGAAGTGGCGTAGAGTACAGTGTCAGAGTGCAGTGGCATAGAGTAAAGTAGCGCAGAGTACAGTGGCACAGAGTTCAGTGGCAGAGAATGCAGTGCTGCGGAGTATCGTAGAGTGCAGTGGTTTAGAGTTGAGTGGCAGAATGCATTGTGTAGATTGTAGTGACGTAGAGTGGTGTAGAGTAAAGTGACAGTGCAATGTCGTGGCAGTGCAGATTGGCATAGAGATCAGTGGCACAGAGTATATTGGCTTTGAGTAAAGTGGTGTAAAGAGCATTGGTGTAGAGTGCAGTGGCGTAGAGTGCAGCAGTGTAGAATAGAGTGGTGTGGAGTGGCCTAAAGTGGAATGGCGCAGAGTGGAATAGAGTGGTGTATACTGCTGTGGCATAGAGTAGATTGTTTCAAAGTAAAGTGTCAGAGTGCAGTGGTATAGATTAGAGTGTCAGAGTGGCGTGGTGCAGAGTAGATTTGAGTGACTTAGTGTGGATTGGTGTAGAGTACAGTGGTGTAGAGTGGAGCGATGCAGAGTAGAGTAGCGGAGAGTTCAGGGGAAGAGAGAAGTTTTGCAGAGTAGAGCGATGTAGAATGAAGTGGCATAGAGCATAGTGGTGGTGGGTAGAGAGCAGTGGCATAGAGAGGAGTGCTGCATAGAAGAGTGGCGCAGAGTGCATTGGCGTTAAGTAGAGTGTTGCAGAGTAGAGTGCAGTAACAGAATACAGTGGCAAGAGTGCAGCCATGCAGAGTGTAGTGTGGTAGAGTGCAGTGGCGTAGAGAGAAGTGATGTAGAGAGCAATGGCATATAGTGGTACAGAGTAGAATAGAGTGGCGTTGAGCGCAGTCTCAGAGCGCAATGGTGTAGAGTGACGCAACATGCAGTGCCCTAGAGTGCAGTGGCATAGAGAAGAACGCTGTTGATTATACTGCAGCAAATTGCAGTGATGCAAAGTAGTTGGCATAGGTGCAGTGGCATAGGGTGTATTGGTTTTGAGTAAAGTGGCATAGAGTGAAATAGCATAGAGTGCAGTGGCTTAGAATAGAGTGGCATAGAGTCGAGTGCAGTGGCATACAGTGGCGCAGCGTAGAATGCAGTGCAATAGAGTGGAGTGGCGCAGAGTGGAGTAGAGTGGGGGGACGGGGACATGGGCTGCTTGAAAAAAAATACAATAGAATAAAACTTACCTTGGGTCCCGCGTCTTCTCTCCTGCTCGTCTGTGTCCAACTCCAGGTTGGAACAGGAAGCAGGCAGCAACACTGTTGATTATACTGCAGCAAATTGCAGTGATGCAAAGTAGTTGGCATAGGTGCAGTGGCATAGGGTGTATTGGTTTTGAGTAAAGTGGCATAGAGTGAAATAGCAGAGTGCAGTGGCTTAGAGTAGAGTGGCATAGAGTCGAGTGCAGTGGCATACAGTGGCGCAGCGTAGAATGCAGTGCAATAGAGTGGAGTGGCGCAGAGTTGGGGGACGGGGACGTGGGCTGCTTGAAAAAAAATACAATAAAATAAAACTTACCTTGGGTCCCGCGTCTTCTCTCCTGCTCGTCTGTGTCCAACTCCAGGTTGGAACAGGAAGCAGGCAGCCAGACTCCCACCCCTGAGTCATTGGTCTGAGCGCCGTGACATGGAGCTCAGCCAGGGGCTGGAGGGGTGGGCATGTTCTCCATGCAAGCTGTAATGCAGCCTGCATGGAGAACAGGGGAGTGCGCTTGACTGTTTTGGGCGGCCCGAGAGGGCCGATCAAACAGTCATTGCGCACAGGAGTGCTCTACCACTCCTCCCCTGCAACTCCGCCCCGCCCCCTCAGGCACTGCCGCAGCAGGAGGAAAAATGTCAATGATAACGTTCCGTTATTATCATTTTTTTTCCTTTCTTTGGTGTTCCTGGCAGTGGGGTGACGCTCCTCCGCCTTAGCAGAGGAGCCGCCACTGGTGTACAGTAGAGAGGCATAGAGTGGCACAGAGTGCATTGGTGTAGAGTGCAGTGGGGTAGAGTGGTGCAGAGTAAAGTGGCATAGAGTACAATGGTGTAGAGTGGCATAGAGTGCAGTAGCGTGCTGTGGTGCAGAGTAGATTGGCAGAGTACAGGTTCTTAGAGTGCAGCGGTGTAGAATATAGTGGCGTGGTGTGGAGTAGAGTGTTGTAGAGTGCAATGGTTAAGAGTAGCTTAGAGTGGATTGGCGTAGAGTGCAGTGGCATAGAGTGGCGTATAGAGCAGTAGCGTAGAGTACAGTGATGCGGTTGTGTGATGGAACCACGCATGCGTTTACCATGCATGCCGGTTTCACACAGTCTCAACAACACAAGTCTTAACACCTTGGCTGCGGCGCGAATTCTGCCGCGGTGCTGGACATTCCATTCTTGGGCGTGGTTCGGATGGCCCCCGGCCGTCGTGCGCACACGCCCACCGTGACTCATGATGGCCGGGGGCCGTCATGAGCATCGAAGGGGTTAACCACAAATATGCCTTTACCACGCATGCCTTCACAACGAATTATGCGTTGTTAAGGCATGTATGGTAAACACATATCCGTGGTTAAGACTTGGCAGGCAAGTTTTAACCAGCCGACCTTTGCCCCCCGCCTGAGTCCTAGAACTACCCCCCTCCCTCCTAAAAACCAACCCCCTCGCCCGAGCCCTAGAAACTTCCCTGCCTCCAGTTCTAAAAACGACCCGCCCTCCCCTAATCCCTAAAAACTACCTGAGCCCTAAAAACTACCCTGACCCCCCAAGCCCTAAAAAGTATTACGATCCCGGTCCCTCGCCATGAGCCCTAAAACAGCCTCCCAAGCCCCCGCCCGAGTCCTGAAAACTACCCTGAACCCCCCAGCCCTGAAAACTACCTCGACCCCCTCCAGCCCTGAAAACTACCCCGAACCCCCCTTGCCCTGAAAACTACCCTGAACCCCCCAGCCCTAAAAACTACCCCGAACCTCCCCAGCCCTGAAAAATACCCCGAACCCCCCACGCCCTGGAAACTACCCCGAACCTCCCCAGCCCTGAAAACTACCCCGAACCCCCAGCCCTGAAAACTACCCCGAACCCCCAACCCTGAATGCTACCCCAAACCCCCCAAGCCCTGAAGACTACCCCGAACCCCCCTGTCCTGAAGACTACCCCGAACCCCCCTGTCCTGAAGACTACCCCGAATCCACCCAAGCCCTGAAAACTACCCCGAACCCCAGCCCTGAAAACAACCCCGAACCCTCCCAGCCCGGAAAACTACCCGAGCCCCCCCAAACCATACAAACAACCCCCCCCAAACCCCAGCCCTACTTACTTCACCGCGCCACATCCTCTCCCGATCCTTCCTGCTGCTTGGCTGCTTCCGACAGCTAGACCGCGCACTGCCTTAACCACGCATATCAGTGGTTAAGGCATATGCATGGTTAAGGCAAGCGTAGTAGCGCATGCGTAGTCGGAACACGTTTGGCTGAGGCCGCAATGTTCCGACTGTTTACCCAGTGATGCAGGGTGGCGTAGAGTGTAGTGACAGAGTACCATGGTGTAGAGTGCAGTGGCAAAGAAGTATAGTGGCGTAGAGTGCAGTGGTGAAGAGTAGATTGGCGCAGAGTGAACTGGTTTGAGTAAAGTGGTGTAGAGTGCATTGGCATAGAGTACGGTGGCGTGGAGTGGTGCTGAGTGAAGTGACGCAGAGTAGACTGTTTCAGAGTAGAGTGTAGTAGAATAGATTAGAGTGGCGTAGTGGGGATTGGCATTGAGTGCACTGGCATACAGTGGAGTGGTACAGAGTAGAGTGCAGTGTTGCAAAGTAGGGTGGCATAGAGTGAAGTGATGTGGAATGGTGTAGACTGCAGTGGCGAAGAGTGGAGTGGTGCATAGTAGAGTAGTGGCATGGTGTAGAGTACAGAGGCATAGAATGGAGTGGTGCAGATAAGAGTTCAGTGACGCAGTGTGTAGTAGCGTAGTGTGGATTGCTGCAGAGTAGAATGTTGTGGCATAGAGAGAATTGGTGCGGAGTAGAGTGGAGTGGGGTAACGTGGAGTATGCATTGTATGGTGCATACTGCCATTACAGACAACACATCTTCAATTGAAATGACCATTACATTTGTACTCACATATATTATTACGGATAAAAGTATGCAGCACAAAAACAATAACACGTGGAAACGTCATGTCAAAACCCAATGTATTGATTTGATCATCAGCACAGTTAATTTACAAACATTTAAATTTTGTTGTGTGGTAGAAAAAAACTAACATTGTAACTCACATTGTACAGCCTTCCACAAGCAGATCCCAGTAGCCAGCAAGATTTGTCACATAAATCCTCTCACTTTGAACTCAGATAAAGAAAAATAAACACCAAGCTCCCTGGAAGAGACAGCCTGGCATTTGACCTCCGTCTTGGAATGCACAGCAAATGTGACAAGATAAGAACAAGATTAAAAGGCCTGTTTACAGAAAGAGAGTTAGTGGAAGAAGACAGTAAACAAGGTTTGGGCAACAAGAGGGACGAATTTGAGCTAGACAGCCTAAAGCAAAAAAAAAAAAAAAACAGCAAACAAAGCCAGAAAATTTGAGTTTAGAAACCACAAAGCCAATGGTAAGCAACGGGCAGAATGCATATCAGGTCAACTTGCTGAATGTTCTCAAGATTTCTTTAGCAAACCAAACAGTTGCGCTGTCTGGTATGCTGCGACCTAAAAATGAAAGGTGACTGAGGCTGGTTCAAAACAATCTGGAAGGTTGCAAGCGAGAAGAGCGAGTTGGGAGCGGAAGACACCCCGGCCTCCTCCGCAGGTTCAGGAACAGGCAAGACTGGACTCAACTGCTACAGCCATGGGGGATGCCAGGACTGACAGCACCTACACAGCAATAAAACTGACAAATTATCAAAGGCGACGCCCAAGAAACCGGAAGTGGCTGAGCCTCCCAAGGACAGATGTGGAGTCTGATCACTTCAGAGTAAATCTTCCAAGTCATGTGTGACATGCGGGCCATTAGTGCATGGAGACTCAGATGGGGGGTGGGGGGGACTGAGGGGATTGGCTTCGAGGTGGGATTGCTCGGTCAAGACCTTAATCCATAAGAAAATCATGGCCAGGGTCACGAAAACGAAAAATTAAATAACCAAGACAGAGCATTCAGTGCAGTTAATGACTGTGGACATGGTGCAGTTAAAGGAAAAAGTAGCTCACTTTGAACGCCAAAATGAGGATGCAGAGGGCAGAATTTGGTGGAATAAATTGCGCTTTGGCAGAATTCCAGTGGGAGAAGAGTGTTGCGATCTGCCAGGCTTTGTAACCCACTGGCTCCACTCCTGGGTATCCAATGAAACATTGTCTACCTGTTTTGTGATTGAGAGGGCCAACAGATGCCCGGCAGCCCCCGGGTACCCACTGTGACCAGTGATTGCAAGCTTTCTCAACAACGCAGACAGGGACACCATCTTGCAGCAGGCCCGCTTACACACAGATTTGCAACTGGAATCTGCATGTGTTTACATATATCCTGATTACACCACACATGTACAGTGAATGCAGAGATCCTTCACAGAAGTGAAGCAGAAGCTAAAAGCGTTGCAGCAACTTGCATGTTGATCTTTCCAGCAAAATTGAAAGCCATACACTCATGGAAAACGTTCTTCTTTGAGTCCTTGCTTAGGGCAAGACTCATACTTTGCCTGTCCCCATATTTGCAAGCAGGTCATGCAATTTTATACAGCTTCAGGGCATCATCGCCCCATCTGTTTTTAATGCTTCCTTTTCACATAAGAAGGAACTCCGAAGTCTTGAACCTGGAGTCACCGTTTTGAAAGAGCATCCTTAGGTGTTGTCTGCTGCTGTCGGACAATGACCATGTTCTTGTCTTCAGGGTAGGACACAAGGCACTCACTCACGAAAGTGGAGAGTTCTCTAGTGATTGAAGCCATTCCAGACATTAATAGTGTTAGGCCGTTATGCTCTTCATTCATGTCTCAATCCTAGTTGGCCTAACTGCAGATCTGTAGTCATTCATCACAGCTTTTCATTTCCCATTTTTTGGCCAATCAATTCCACTTGTCCTGGTGGGAGGGCTTTCGTAGGCTTTGTTTCCTGGCCCCATTCTCTGCACCAGAAGCCGCGTTCACAGACCTCCGATCATCAAGGACTGAAGTATTATTAAGAGACTGTGACTGTCCCAATTCTTGTCACACAGCATCTGAGTGAGTAAGACTGAGGTCACTTTTTCTCCCTCCTTCTGCCCTGATGTTGAACATATTTGCCTTTGTTTTAAGAGGTTGTGCCTTCATCTGCCCTTTACTCCTGAGTCTTACAGACACACAACCAAACTGTGCTAATTCCCTCAACAAATACGAAAAGTGTGTCGCTCTTGTTCCCTTTACTTTGAATGCTCTGTCCTCATTCACTCAACAAGAGAGAAACATTAAGAGACTAACGCATTGTAGGAAATGTCTGTCGCATTTTCATGGCCCATCCCTTCCCATACTCTACACAAGTGTGTACCATTTGTGTTCCTTCTATGTTTTTTTTTTTAGCAGGGACAAAAATCCTGAAGTCCTTTTGCAAGTGTGCAGGAGACAAGGGCAATATAAATTAATGTATTTGATATATTATATAAATTAATTATTTAACAAATTCCTAACGGCTAGGGTGGTGGACCTCAAATCTGGGGAACGGAGTTCGAGTCTCGGCAACGACGCTCAACATCCTATGATTCTGGGCAAATCACTTAATCTCCCCGTGCCTAACAAAAATGAATGTGTCCTTATGTAACGCAACTGGTGCTCATGAAAAGCGCTCTGATACCTTCGGGTCAAGTTTGCGCTATATAAAACCCCGGAAAAAAAAATACAGACAGCTATAGCTTAACGTTTTAAAAACATCACCTTGATTTCAACAACATCTGATTGGTCAGTAAGCACCAATCAATTTAGCCTAAGATAGCGCCAACCATAAAAGTACATTTAAGTCTCTCAGTGCAATGTAAACTCCACAAAACGTTCCTGCATCCACGCAATGTAAAAGGAGAGAAAGCAGAGAAGACAGCAATATGTTCGCACAACATACCATCTTACCAGAAATGTGTTCCCAGTTTGCAAGACAAAGGTTAACCTGAAGATAGATTTAGCCATTGGCTATGATGGTCTTCTTCATTGTGCACATGCATCAGTGTGGGGGAAAAAACACTTGTTGGCTACAACCTTGTCTTCCTATTGACACGTTTTAGGGGTGTGTGCGAGTGTCTTATTCACAGACCACTTCACAAATGGGGCCTGGCTCTGAATCAAATTTCAGACATGGGTGTTTGGGATGGTTAGCTTCGAAGAAAAGCAGCACAAATCTGCTTTTGCTCTAGAAATGTGGGACTAAACGCCTCCAGGCCAGGTTTGCCATGAAACCTCACACCTATACCCCTCTGAAATCTGCGTTGGGGTTCATTTTATCATTGACAAAGTTATAGGGTTGAGAAAAGGGCACTGAACAAGATGAAAAGCAGCTAGAGGAAAAGTATCATCACATTCGCTTAGGAAAGGATGGAGGATTTATTTCTGTATTGGGTATTCCAACTAGGGACTGAGAAAAATTCTAAATGTATGTAGCGGCTGTGAACCTGAAAACTGTTGTTCAGGCCACTGCTGGTCCATGTGCCCCGAACACCCTACAAACCTTCCTCAGATCTTTACCAAACTCGCCAAGAAAGTCTTAAAGATGACCCTTTTGAAGGAAGCTTAGCTAAAAACTTACTTCCAATTAAACCCTTTCTTCAGAGGAACAAGGCCCAAAATCTTCAACAAGATCGTTCAAAGCAAACTTGACATCGCTGGCAAGGGGAAATAATAGCGGATGACTTTCCATCTTAGTGCCACGCTATGCCAAAGCACAATATAAAACCCATGAACAAGTCTATTTCCGTACCCTAAAGTCCTACAGTATGAACAATTTCCTAGCAACACTCTTGCATTTATATCGAAAAGAGGTGATCTGCACACATTACATATTGCAAAGTGCATTTTAGTATATATGGCCTCCTTGGTGGACAGCTCACCCTATAGGCTTGTGAACTGCATTTTGTAGTATGTGAGTAGTACTACTACAGTGGTACTTTAGGTACTACAAAATGTAGTTTTGGTGAATTGGGCCCATGCTTTTTTTTACTGTGATGCTGGCCTAGTCGATCACACACTGCACACATACAGCCCGAAGTTCATGTCTGAGCGACTCATGTTCAAGTAAGACAGCAATACACTTCGACTCACAGGGTGACCAATATCCCTGCACTGAGAAAATACACCATTTGTCAGTTTGTTAATTAAGGAAAAATACATGAGTCCCTGCCATCTTGAAAGCCACTGCCCTAAATGTAAGCCCATTTGTGAGTGAAGCATGAAAATCTACTATTTGAAAAAACACACCAAAGAATCTAAATACCCTTACCCCGAGTAGTGTGTTTGTCCAGCATATTGAGACAGCATTGCAGGTAAGAAAGATGCAGGAAGACATCAATGTCAACACTGTATTAAAGTTTCTTACTGCAAACCAGACCCGAGGACAAAAAAGAATGAGTCACTTTAGTATGAAATCGAGTATCTGTCTTCTGACGGGATTCTAACACTCCAGGGTTAGAAACCTTTTATTGGACTAACTGAAAAATGAAGCAATAATGCACTATTTTTCAGAATCCTTCAGCAATCGGTCAAAGGTTCAGAACACCAAGCTGCCGTTAGCATTATTTTCTTATCAGGGTTTGCAAATTTGGGTTTGCAGATCAAACTCAGAACGGCTAAACCCAACCATGAATGCCATCCAGCCTGGGGGCGAAGGTTTTATTTCACCGTCATAAATTCAAAAGCATAACATCCCTGGCCCTATGGTGGACAAGAAAGAAAATAAACTAACAGAAGAAATGCATTATTTAAAAATAAAGACACTTTCTCCAAAAGCCCAGTGATAAAAGGGGTCTGATCACACAACCCTAATCAGATTTATGTTAGCGGCTGGATATTGTTCTCATAAAAGAGAGGTCTCTCATGAATCTTTGAGTGCAGTCTATAAAGACACCAGAATGCGCACAATGCATCTAACAAAACGCAGTGATCGCTTTATAGGGCTTCCCTTAGCTGTGTAAAGTCTTTTAAAAAGATGGTAAACTGCTATTGCTGAATAGATATTCAACAGTAGACCTGAAATCACTCATAGAGACTATTCTTTGTGTATACATTTCTGGATCTTTAATCTACTAAATTGTTTGCTACATTGTATATACATTGTTTTCTTTGCTTGCTCCTTTTCGCTTTATATGTGTTAACATGTTTGCCATTTGTACATTTGCGGTCTATACCTATATCTGTTTATTGATTGTTTTTAACTTGTTTCCGCTATTTGTACAGCGCTCTGATACCCGGACGGGTCATGTTCGCACTATATAAAACTCCTAAAATAAATAAATAAATTAAAGAGTCATGAAGACACAAGTTCATTTAACACAACAAGGATGTATCTATTTGACTCCGCTCACTGAAAGAGGAATACAATGCCAGCAGGTGGACTGTTTACAAACTGCTGACAACAATCTATAGGTTCCCTGTGGATCACATACAACATAAAATGGAGGATTTCAATGCACAGTAAAGTTAAATGCTTCCCTTTACCATCCAATGTACACTATACAGGCCTCTCCGATGTTCCTACTACAACAGTGAATTCTCCCTTGTCCAGTAGTTAAATGTAGTCAAACGTTTCTGCACTACCCTTTGAATCTCACATATTGAAACAGGACATTACAGAGTTGCACAATACTGGTGGCCAAATCGTAAAAGATCCATGGGAAAATCAAATTCCAAAGAGTTAATTGACATACAAAATAGTAAAATTATTTTTGGGGTTCAAACATTGCTTTCTTTCCACCATTAATTGAGAAATCCCCGAGTGTGCATGTGCAGGACTTTTATGGAGTGATTAGTGTTTATTGATTTGGTTCTGGATCAGACTCCAATTAGTTGATTATCCAAATAAGGATCCATATGTAAATCTCCACTGTAAGGAAGGCCGCTAAGGCCAGACAACTGATTACAATCCAAACCGACATTAGGTAGAATTAAGGAGAGTGAAACTAGCTTTTCTCCCATGAGAACTGAGAATCCAATGTAACTCCTTCACATGATCTTGTGGGAATAGGCATGGTAAAGATATAGACTGGACACATTTTGTTTCTGGAAGGTAGGGGCAGCATTTAGAAAGGTTCGAATGTGAAAAATCTTTTTAGGGCTTTTGGCTAAGAGATTCAGTGTAGAATCACAGCCTTGCTTCAAATGAGCCATATGATGGTCCCTTGGAATTTCAACGATGTTGGAACTTGCTGTGGGTCCCCCCTGCTGTAGAAGTAGGCACGTGAAGCTGATGGGTTTTATTGTTGCAGAACATAAGTCTTCCATGACGAAATGGATGCCTTTAGAACTCGAAGTCATGAAAAAGTCCATCACACATTTGCCTGATGATGAAACCTTTTTTCCGCCAAGAGGAAAAATGTCCACCTTGTTCCTCAGCAAAGAATGTTAAACAAGAGTATGGACAGCATAAACAATCTTGAGGAGCTCATTGCTTATATGGACCTTCTGCACTTCCTTAATCGCTACATCACAAGTTTTAACTCCTATCTTCCACTACTGTTCCCTGGTTGTCTACTGATACTATTGCAGGTTAAATTTGAAACGGAGCGGCCCATCCTTGTCTTAGCTGGTGTTTTTGATAGCACTTTTAGTTGCAGAGTTCCATAGTTTTGTAAGTGTCCGTTACAGCCAATATGCTTTTGTATATTTAAATCAAGTCTTTCTTACTGGAACAGTGAGTGTCCTTGCAAGGTCTCCAAATGCAGTAGTGGCTGTTTCCGGACGGGGGGAGTAGGGCGGCAGGGGGTGAAGAAGAAGAAAAAAAAGGACTTGTCTGGAATGGCCGGCAGCAGGAAGCACCCGGGCACACAGGCTCCCCATAGCCAATCACAACGCTGCACTGTGGCGTTGTGATTAGTCTGAGCGCCGTGGTTCTGCGCTCGGATGGGGACAGGGAGCCTGTGCATGTTCCTCACCAGGCTGCGTACTGCAGCCTGGTGGGGAACATGCACAGTGCGCATGGCTGTTTGGCCGGCCCAAGAGGGCGGGCCAAACAGTCATGAGCACTTGGGGAGTGCAAACCACTCCTCCCCCTGGTTTGGCCAGCCCTGCCACTGACTGCAATAGGAAAAATAAAACGACAACATTACGTTATTTTTTCAGCAGTGGGACGACGCT
Source organism: Calotriton arnoldi (assembly GCA_963921515.1). Taxonomy (NCBI): domain Eukaryota; kingdom Metazoa; phylum Chordata; class Amphibia; order Caudata; family Salamandridae; genus Calotriton; species Calotriton arnoldi. The sequence goes on along the minus strand of CAWUFW010007663.1, from coordinate 631,860 downwards.
CCTCCGCCTTAGCCGAGGAGCCACCACTGTCCCAATGTCAAATCTGACAAACCCAGAGATGCTTCGAATATCTGATTGGATGCCAATATCTTTGATTTTGCTGTTTGTTAACTGGCATGCACCTTCCCGTTTTGTATATGCATCTAATATGTTGGAAGAGGAAAGCTAAAATTGACGCTCAAGGGTAATGTGCAGTTTGTACCAACAATCATTGCTTTAAGTCCCAGAAGTCTCATGTAAATGCAGGATCACCGTCTGTTACAATGTACTCCTACAATGGCCAATACAGACATGGTTTACTGGAAGTGGCTGCTGGAAAATCTTGACAACGCGGCCCAAAAGGTTCTTTCATAATCATTACAGCAGCAGATGTACATGTAGACTACCTCAATAATCTTGGAGTGGAAGCTCTGTGCCTATTGGTCTCTTGAAGTGGAAGAGCAAATGCATCATACTTTCTTTACAAGACGTTTGAGCACCCTCCTGCATCATCAGTTTTGGAAGCACTTTTGGGTGGGGTATAGCCATGCAATGAATCTTTTATTATCCCTTTTATCGGAATCACAAAAGGTTTCAATTTATTGGAGTTCATCTCTTACAAATGCTCAACACCCATCACATCCCACTGAAATACATGAGGAGCATAATGCGGGAACTGAATAAACTTCCAAGAAATGTGTCCGCATCAAGTGGCCTTCATTGATGAAGGAGAAAATAAACTATTTGGTGCCAAGAAGTCACCCTGTGGTAAAAGTACGCCTAACAAGGGAATTCATATGAAACATTCACCTGCAAAATCAAAACAAGTATAGCCTGGAGTTTTTTCTGGAAATGTGTTAAGAGCCCCACTGGACTGGCATCACCAAGTAACTAATATTCTTTCGGCTGCTCCCAAGACTGAGAGACCTTGAAAACAGGAGCCCTGAAACCTCTTGCCAAAAACATCCCCTTGAAGTTAAATGGAAAAGATTTTCGTCATGTTTCTGCAAGATTACCTTGCTAAGAAGCTTTGTTTGTGAAAACGGGGAAAAATACAAAACGTTCATTGTGAAAGAGGAAAGGTATTAAGGGCCCACCTAAGCTTCTAATTCTACGCCTGATGAAAGTACCGGAAACGTGGATGTCCAGTCATAAGTATGCCATGGCAGGAAAAGTGTCATCACGCACTCTTTGACCGAGTGAAGACATCATAGGGTCGTCCTCTTGTTTCATCCTTAACTTCTGAAAGGCCTCATATTTGCTGATGAGCGGCTAGACAAGTGGTAACAAGTGCAGACTATGGAAAGTTAACACGATGTAGAAAAATAAACTACGCACTCCAGATGCCATTTAAGGTTAATATTTATTCTCCCATCACATCAGTGAGGCTCCCTCACCTGCTTCTTCTTTCAACTGCCCCAAGCATCAACCGTCGCTCAGCTCAAATCGAATGCACAGCCCGTACATTCCATGTGTGTCACGCGACGTCAATGCCTCGAGCTGACAATGATAAGCAGCGTGGCAAACTAGGTTATACATAAGTCACAACACATGACTCTTACAATTCAGTTGTATCGTGTTCCTACCACTCCCTTCGTGATCACCAAAACTAGGGAAAAAAATGGTAGCGCCAGAGGTACAAAAGGGTCTTCCACTGACGGACCTTGATTGACTTCCATAAATACAAAGCTGTGTCACTAAAGGCCCACCACTCTCAGATAAGATGTTTTTTCCAGCTGGATACTTCTCATCCCTTTCTCTAAGGGATTTAATTTTGGAATCTACCAAACAAAAAAAAACACACTTGCAGGTGTCACTGTAAGACAGCAAGCAGCATATCTAGTCACCATGCATATCTATAAGACTCTCTCCATAAGCATGTACCTCAAAATTTTAAAGGCGTTGACACTGTGATTTAATTAAAAAACAACTGAGTGCTCCATGTGTAAATAAATAAACCAAAAATTAAAGCAATTCCTGTTTGCAGTAAATCGGCACAAAAACTCAGTTACAGCGGCAAAGAAAAATAGACTACTAGAGGCCTAGGGAAAAAAAACAACTGACGTATAAAAATATGTACCGATGCTGAAAACGCACAAATTCTAAGGAAAACACAACTTAATATTTTTTTATTATTTTTACAAAAGAGTCTTGGTTTACTGAGCGCCATTTATGATGGTTGGAAAAAAGGCATCCGAAAATGGCAGCAGCGGAGGTATAAAGATTCACGCATTTCTTCCTCACTGTACCTCACCACAAACTTATATGTCAGTTCTTATGCAATGCCGACAGAACATATGCATTTTGTGATAGAATGGCACCCACCTTTTCCTGCTTGGCAGTGGGATCCAGCAGAATGTTGCCATCTGGGTCCATGGCACAGGTGATCCCACAGAACAGCGACGTCATGGGCAGGCCAGCATCCATCAAGCCCATGCAGGCAGCGTTCAGGCAGCATGAGAGCAGCTGGGATGTTGACGCTTAGGAAAAACAATTGAACGGGGAGGTAATTCTGCACATTGGCCATACTATCTCAGGAAAAACCTATCCACCCTTCACTCCTATGCCCCTGCTACCTAGTATTAGGTTATCAGTGTTTCATTCAGACAGGACCACTGTCATAAACACCAGCTGCAGAAAGCCTTGAAAATAAACAGCAGTAATGGGGACCATGAAGTAAAAAGGTCTGATGTTACACTGTTATTCTGAGTGAATCAAAATAGTACTGTGCAGTTCTGACAAGAAACTTGAGCGAAATTCCAAAATAACAAAAACAAGTTTAAAACCAGCTGTATTGTGACTGGGCTCATGTTGAAAAAAAACTGTCAAATGAGCACAAAACTTACAAATCCAGAAACAATAGAAATTGGGAATGTATGCAAAAAATTGAAAAGGGCAAAATGGAAAAGATAAAGAAGGCAGAGCACCTAGAGCTGCAGTTGTCGGTTTTTGTTTTTTTACCACAACCCTAAACAGAAAGTAGGCATGGTAGGAAATGCCTGCTGAGGAGAAACAAATAGAAAAATATATTTTAAAAAAGGTGCACAGGTTGAGTACAAGGTGGTAAAGAAAGTGTGGTGTAATTTCACCCTACGGTACAAACTGCATGTTTGTGGACGACATAACTGTTGGGATGGTGCCAGACTGGTTCTATGCACCCCCTCAGGATATGTTATCCTATAGGCCAGCTAGCTCACAGTACCAACATGAGTACCCCTAAACCTAGGCGGGTAGCAGATGGTTCTGGCAACCACTGAATATGACAGCCATGATCCCCCAGGAATCGTGGTAACAGATCTAGAACCCTTTTGCTCAGTCACTCGTGCTCTCTTCTTCTTTGAGAAATATACAAGGAATACAGTGGAACGTTTTCAATGTTTATTGAACCAACATAATTCTTGTATAAAATATATTCACTGCAATGATCAATAGACAGAAGCAGGTAAAATTTATTAGAAGTACTAGGACAGTGAACAGATTAAAAAGTTCCATCATCATGCTAAGGCAATGTATAGGCATATAAAACAACATAGAAATCTGGCGTACTCCTACTATGCAGCCACTAACCTAAGTGTCTAAGGCGTATGTGTGTGAACTCTGCCAAGAATCCCTGTACTGGATGATCCAACCCTGGTTATCTGAATGTAAAGAATTTAAGTCCCCGTCTGGGTCACAAGCTGGACACCCTTCGCAGAGATATCAGCAAGCTGCTGGGCCAAAGCTTCAGCGTGTAGAGACCTGGCAATGACAGCAAAGTGCTCCTCTGCCTAAACCTGGAAATGCTTTTTTATTTATAAAGAAAAACATCCTTGTGAGTCCCCAGGCAGGCTAGCATTGTTATGGTCTATAGATAGCCATGTCGCCCCGTAAATGAAAAATAGAACGACATTTGCAAAATGTGTGTCGAGGCCTTGTACATGAAGTTCAAGGATTCGCGATAATGGTCTTGCAGTGTAATCTAGAAGTGAAGCAGTTTCAGAGAAACTAATCCAGTATTGTCACACATGCAAATGTGTGTAAAAGGTTATTGTGTGAAAGGGAAGGCAATGTAAGAAATGTGTACATGGTGGTAGATGGCAGCATTTCTTCTGATGGAGCAGGGAAAATAAAAAAATTTAACCCCTAACAAATTATATAATTAATTAATTAAAAATGTTCGTTTAAATGTATTAATCAACATTGTATATGTGGGAATGGTAATATGCCAATGTATGTGCTAAATAATCTATTAATGAATGTCCGTGTGTCTAATCATAATCTAAGAATAAAAAGCGTACTAAATAAAATAAATGCATGTTTGTGCTTCATAGAAATAAAATGTGTCGTTGCAAAAACAATAGTGATGGTAAGTAAGGAGCAGCTTAAATGTCGCTTTTGCTAGGTAACAACTAATTGGGGTACGTAGACGGGAGGGAAACGAAAGGGATATTTTTCTCTATTTTAATTATGTTTTATTTGCCTCAAATTAGTGCTTCTAAAGTAGAACCGAGTGGCGAGATAAAATGGCCGCCAGTGGGAAGATGTGCGCAGGCGCAAGGGGACACGTGGTACGGGATGAGATTGAAGAAATCTGGAACCTCGTGATGTCTCTGAGAGGCTAGGATGCAAGAAATGGTCAAGGCTGGTGTGACCTAATTGAACTGATAGTGTGCCGTGATGATCAGGAGAGAGTCCGTGGGAAAGGAGCCCAAGAGAAAGGACAATGACTGCGGAGTTCTTGAATGTGTCAAAAGAAGATACAAATGGACTGATCGAATCGGATGGAAATGTTTAAAGCGTATGGGAAAGGAAATGATCCAAGGACCCTTGAATCCAAGAGAACTTGATTAAAGAATGAATAAGCTGACATGCATGGACCAATGAAAGAAAAGCGTGATATTAATGTTGCAACAGTTAGTGAGCAAAGTTAGAATTAGGGTATAAGAGGGCCTACTCTTAGTGGGGAGGGGTCAGTTCCAGAGAGTTCCAGGCAGTTCGAGAGTCGTGGTTGCAGTAGAGGAGACGGGTTGCAGGTAGCTGATGCTGACGAGCTGAAGTTGCTGTTGCTGTCTTAACTTTACAGCTGAGTATGAGAATCAGGCTATTTCTAATCCCAAAGTTAGGTTAGAAATCATTAGGCTAAATTAGGAAGCTAGGCAGGTAACTAGGGTTTTTGGCTTCATGACAAAATTTCCTTTTCTGCAATAAATTGGTTATGCTTAATAAAATTGTGAATTTAAAAATGAATAATTGAATAAAGTATTAAATTCTTTCCATGCTTTTAAAATTATATAAAATTTAAGATTCTTTAAACCCAGAATGACTCAGTGGTTATTTTCCTAAATGATTGTGACATGAGTAATTGGTTGATTGTGATTCAGCTGGTCTTAATCACTATGAACTAATTTCTTAAATGAATGATTCATCGACAAAACAATGAGCAGGAATATCTTAAGAAATAACTAAAAGAAAGTGACAAATTAAGGTAAATAGATATCCTTGCTCTTCCAGCGGTACACAAAATGGTGTTCTCCATTTAGTTCTCATGCTTCTCCTAGGAGTACAGAATTTCATACAGGTGTAAAAGGAAATCCAGGTGTGTGTGTGTGTGTTAGGCGATGTTTATGGGCCCCATCGTCATGAGGATATGAGAAATATAGTTTACCCCTGGATGACCTATAAGTAACCTGGGAGGAGAATAGTTTTCATTGTACGCGCTGCATCAGATTTCTTGGTAGCAGAGTTATGGTTTTCTATAGATTAGTTTAGTGATTATTGTTTATTGATTATTGATTATTTGATGACTAACACTATATGTTGAGTCGCGTTATGTTATATGTAAGTTTTCACGCTTCTGGGATGTAGGAAGTGGAACACGTGTGGCAAGAGAAGTCACATGGAATTTGGTACATGGTCTGAATTCATTTTGGTTATAACACAGGTTGTGTTATGTTAGGGATTTCGGTGTGAAAAGTGTGTAAATGAAATAGCAAATCACGTTTACTTGTGAAACTTTGGCCTTAATTCTCAGGAGCCTAGTCTCCACATGTGTCTTATCCCCAGAGAAACGAGTAAATTGTTTGTTTGAAAGAAGGGTAAGGTAGAGGGAAGTGCTACTTTATCGGCGAGAGTAAATAATTCTGTGGTAGGGTAGAGGTAAGCGCTGCCTACTGGAAAAACAGGATTCTTGTGTAAAAGGACAAGGCTGTCACTTTGTTTAGCGAATCAGACTATGGAATTGTTTATTTGTTGTAACTAACGAAGAAAAACAGTAAAAAGAAAAATTGCAGATAAATTTTGTAAAGGAGGGGTAAAGAGTAGAAGTGACGTGGAAAAGTGCCGCGCTAGGATTGGTTAGTGCACTAGTCACGTGAATACAGAGCAGGAGTGACGTAGAAAAGTGCCGCGCTAGGATTGGTTGGTTCGCGGACGGTGGAAATTGTTCTGATTGGTACGTTAGTGTGAATCGCGCTGTAATTGGACGAAGTTCCGTACACAGAAACAGCGTTAGAGTAAAGAGAAAACAAATAGAAAACATGCCGTATTACGAGTATGAAAGGGAGAGAACGTCATGGACAACGAAATTAAAGAATTTCTTTAAGAAAGACAAAAAGGTTGTGACTAGAGAGGGACAAGTAATTCCTCCGCCGAAATCAGCAGCTTCACATATGATGCTGAAATATGGGTATCATACGTGCATATGGTTGGACAATTGGGTAAAATATACAAAGAATGATGGAGCATTGGCTTTTCCTGAAAATGGTTCTTTTAATGTAGCGATTTTACGGAATTTAAAAGAAAAGATGCTTAAATTGGAACCTAGACCGACACAGTTTGAGGCTTTAACAGAATGGGAAGATGAGATGTACGAGAAAGAAAGATTCAGAGGTATGAAAGGTTATGAGTTCGTGCCCGGAAGATTGTGGGGAATGAATCATGAGGACAGAATAAAACGATGGAGATGTGCTAACATGACAGGAGGTTTGTTTCCAGCTTTTACAGTTGAGGAAGGGACTAAGAAAAAACGGACTGAGAAAAAGAAACATTTAGAGAGAGAAAAGTATATGCATGAGAGCGAAACGGATGACGAGTTGCTGGAAGATATATTAAATAAAAATCCACCTCCGTATCAGCAGAATTCTACAGTGGTGACACCAAATGCGCCACCAATAGAAACTATGCGAAATAAAAGTCCAGAAAAAGACAAGAAATAAATAGGTCACAAGAACAAATAAGAACTTCCCAAAATGAGGGAATAGAAAATGATAGTGCAAGAGAATTGGCAAGGACAACAAAAGAATTAACTGAGAAAATTAGAGAATTAACCAAGAATATGGAAGCAGTTACCGTACCTGTAACAATAGGTCCAGTAATACCAGTTTTCGAGAATCAGAAAATTGATGAACGATCTTTGGTGATTCCCTTGAGTTCGCAATTCCAAAGAGAAAAGGAAAGAATGGAAACAAGTCCAGGTCCGAGCAATTTGACTAGTGCTTACAGACCAAGTCCACCTGAAAATTTGACAGTGAATGAGTGTAGCGGTAGGAAAATGCCTATGGTAACTGAATCTGCAACAGTGACACCTGAAAAGAGTGGAAATTGGACAGAAATAAATAGTACTCCTATAGGTCCGACTCCTGATGAGTTAAATGAGTGGATAAAAGCTTTTAAAATAAAAGAAACAGAAGAAAAACCATTAGATGTGATCAGATTGAAAATTGACATGGAAGAATTAATTCTAGGAACGATTGGTACAGAAAAGATAAAGAATTATCAGGATGATGAAATAATGTTTCTGTGCAAAAGTATAACATGGAGGGCAAAGAATTTACATGACAAACTAGAAGAAGTGGCCGGTGAGATTGGAATAGATTTTGCAAAAGTAAAAACGTTGCAGAAACCATACAGAGTAGATTTTTGTGAAAAAGATATTGAAAATTTGAATACAGCAGGAAGGTTGACACAGATAAAAGAGTTGATTGTTTTGTTGAGAAAATGGGGTGATGTAGACAGATGGAAGGTTAGATGGACAAAGAAGAATGAGAAAAGTGTAGACAAAGGTTCATTGGCTTTTATGATAACAGAAAAGGAACATGTTGTTAAAGAGTACCCTATGAGAGAAACTCCAGGTGGTAGTTATGTGCATGTTCCCTGGACTAGGCAGGACATCCTGTCATTTACAAATGACTTTCCAAAGTTAAGAGAAAAGCCAGTTGAGTGGTACCGACAGGTAGAAAGGTTTGTAAAGGTCTCGAAAGTGTTGTGGATAGATTTGGATGGATTGTTTGACATAGTGGTACCAACGGATCTGTGGTCAGAATGTAAGATTACAGTTGACTGGCCAACTACAGAATATCCAAGAGATCCTAAGACAGGAGCTCCAGGACCAGATGTGATGAAGAAATACGACAAGGTGATTACCTTTTTGAAAAATAAGATTCCTCCAAAAGAGACAGATTGGGTTAAGATTGATAGAACTACACAGGAAAGTAAGGAGAGTGTACATGCATATTATGAGCGATTGTTGTTGGTTTTCAAACAGTATAGTGGTTATGAGGAATTAAGTGAGAAGGATATGAGTCATTTTGTATACCGATTTGTATTTGGCTTGAAACAAGAAATAAGCGATATGATTAAGCAACATATGATAAACTGGCAGAATGCAAGTGTAGATGAGGTACTGAGGTATGCTAAGTATTGTAGTGATGAAATAGAGAGTAAACAGCGTAAGTTGAAAGAAAAAGCAATGTGGGCACAAGTGAAAGTGGCAGAAAAACAAGAAGCCCAATTGGATAATAATAATGGAAACGAATCAGGACAGAATAAGATGCGACCAAATATAGGTAAAGGAAAAGGACAAGTGAGTCTAGAAGAGGCAAAGAAGAAATGGCCATGTCATAATTGCGGAAAATTAGGGCATTGGAGAAATGAGTGTAAGTTCCCACCTAAACCTAATCCGGAACATCAATCATTAACTCCACAGGTGCAGAATGAGGTAGTTGTTCAACAAAGTCAGGTGCCACAACCACCACTTCCCAACACTGTTAACCAGCAAAGATACAGTACAGAAACAGGATTCTACGGAGGAGAGCAGGTAACACAGTTGCCGAGAGCAGCTAACATTTCCCAGTATTGGTTGCATCAGAGTGAGGATGACCCGGATGAAAGTTTCTGACGGTGCGCAAGAGAGGGGAAAGAGTGCGTGCTTGGCGCAACTCTAGAGGTAGATCAGTCTGGTCCCTTTGTGGATGGAGAAGTGAATGGAGCAAACGTAACATTCCTTGTCGATACTGGAGCTACCCGTTCTACTGTTAGGTCAGTGGAAATTCCGAACCTTCCTCTCTCAGGTGAATGCATCCAAGTGGTAGGAGTAGCCAATCAGCAGATTAAAACCCCACTTACTGAATTGGTAGAAGTAAAAATTGGTTCTTTTAGAAAAATGCATAAATTTGTAGTGTGCGATTGTAGTCCTGTAAATCTTCTAGGTCGTGACCTTTTGTGTAAAATGAATTGCACGATTTATTGTACACCAGAAGGAATAGGTTTTCAGACTTCGGATGAAGATGTTTTGTATAAAGTAACTTTGATGAATCAAGAACCTGAAACGAATGGTTTATTTCCTGCATTTGATGCAGAAAAACTTCCAGAAGAACTAAAAGGTGCAGTAAAAGAAAGTGTGTGGGATTTTACAGGAGAGGACATTGGATTAATGAGAGAAGTTGATCCCGTAAAAGTGACAGTGAAAGAAGGGATAAGTTATCCAAACACGCCACAGTACAAATTAACTCCAGAAATAATTGAAGGAATAACTCCTGTGATAAATAAGATGATTGAACAGGGAATTCTGAAAGAAATCATGAGCAGTCCATGTAATTCACCTATTATGGGACTGAAAAAGCCAAATGGAACATACAGAATAGTACAGGATTTGAGAAAGATCAACAAAATAGTGGTACCATGCTGTCCAATAGTGCCAAACCCTGCAGTGATTCTATATCAAATTCCGCATGAAGCTGAGTGGTACACTGTGATAGATTTGTGTCATGCATTTTTCTCTATTCCTTTGCATCCAGATAGCCAGCCATTATTTGCATTCCGTTTCGGAGAGCGTATTTTGGCATGGTGCCGAATTCCACAGGGGTATACAGAAAGCCCCTCAATTTTTAATCAGATTCTAAAGAGATCTCTGGAAGATTTAAAAATGCCAGAAAAATCAGTGATGGTGCAGTATATCGATGACCTATTGGTGGCATCGAAAACCAAAGAGGCATGTGTAAGTGACACAATTGCTTTACTGAACCATTTGGAGAAAAGAGGACATAAGGTGTCCCCTTCAAAATTACAGTTTTGTCAGAAAGAAGTCCAGTATTTAGGGCATAAAATTGAGAAAGGAGTGCGGAAAATAGCGACAGAAAGAGTAAGAATGATTCAAGGAATGAGAGCACCAATGACTCAAAGAGAGGTAAGAATGTTTTTGGGAATGGTTGGATATTGTCGACAATGGATAAGTGGATTTTCTTTGATTGCAAAACCATTACAAAAACTGACAAAGAAAGATGTAAAAGACCCTTTTGAGTTAAACAAAGAAGAAATGAAATCTTTCAAAGAATTGAAAAAGAAACTGTGTGAGGCCCCTGCATTAGGCATGCCTGATTATGAGAAGGATTTTGAGTTATACTGCAGTGAAAGAGATGGATGTGCATTTTCAGTACTGGTACAAAAACACGGCACCATGAAGAGGCCTATAGCTTACTTTTCAGCTGTTTTAGATCCTATAGCAAAAGCATTGCCTGGATGTTTGAAAGCAGTTGCTGCTACTTGTGTAAGTCTGGAACAAAGTGAAGGTATAGTGATGGGGTATCCACTGAGAGTATATGTTCCCCATTCAGTAGAAATTCTTTTGACAAGAACAAAAACACAGTACATGACACATAGTCGGCTGACTAAGTACGAAAAAGTCATCTTGAGTGCAGAAAATGTGACCATAGATAGATGCATAAATGTAAATCCTTCGACATCATTGCCAGATGAAGAGAGTATAATTGAACAAGATGAAGTAGATCATGATTGTCTGAATGTGCTGGAATATTGCACAAAACCAAGAGCTGACATAAAAGATGAACCGTTAAAGGAATCCGATTATGTCATGTTTGTAGATGGTTCATGTTTACGCACAAAGGAAGGAGTGTTAAGCGCAGCTTATGCAGTATGCACAGTGGCAACTGTGATGGAAGCGTCTTGTCTGAAAGGAGTTAGGTCAGCCCAAGTTGCGGAACTAATTGCTTTGATTCAAGCATGTAAATTGGGGAAAAATGTACGAATCACGATTGTGACCGATAGCCAATATGGTTTCGGCATCGTACATGATTTTGGCCAGATTTGGTCACAAAGAGGATTTTTGACATCTGCAGGAACACCTATCAGAAATGGAGATTATGTTAAAAAACTGCTTGAGGCGATACAGCTGCCTAAACAAATAGCTGTAGTGAAGTGCAAGGCGCATAAGAAAAACGAAGACTACATAGCGGTCGGCAATAATTATGCTGATGAGATCGCTAGATATTGTGCGGAAAACATGGCGTCCCTGAACAAAAATAGAGAAAGGGAGCATGTCTCTTGTCCTTTGCTTTTCACTAATGCAGTCGAAACATGGGATGAAGTAAGGCAGTTACAAGAAACAGCAAGAGATGAGGAAAAGGATTACTGGATTAAAGCAGGATGTAGAAGACAGGAAGATAATGGAGTGTGGGTATACAGAGATGAAAGACCAGTTATGCCTGATAGCATGATTGCAGACATGGCACGGATGTACCATGGACAAGCTCATATTGGGAGAGATGCAATGATCAGACTTTTTAGACAGACCTGGTATAACCCAAAATTCAGAGCCATTGCTGAAAGTCTTTGTCAAAGATGTCTTATTTGTCAACAGTTTAACCCAGGAAGGAAAACCGTAGTGAGTCTAGGAACAATAGGACGAGAAGGAGGTCCATTCACAAGGATACAGATGGATTTCATTGAGATGCCCCCTAGTAACAGATTAAGATATGTTCTGGTGGTCGTCTGTTTGTTCTCTCGTTGGGTGGAGGCATACCCCACAAGAAGGAATGATGGAACAACAGTGGCAAAACTTATGCTACGAGAGTTCATTCCGAGGTATGGTTTTCCAGTCACAGTTGAGACAGATAGAGGAACACATTTTCAAAATGAGTTGATCCAATTGATTTGTGAAGCACTGAGTATTAAACAAAAATTACATTGTGCTTACAGACCAGAGGCTTCTGGGGTAGTAGAGCAGATAAATGGAACAATTAAAAACAGATTGGGGAAAATGTGTCAAGCTACAGGACTCAAATGGCCAGATGCACTGCCTCTTGTTCTGATGACCATCAGAAGCATCCCTGAAAAGAAAACGGGACTCAGTCCTCATGAAATGATCATGGGACGAGCAATGAGACAAGCCCACGTACCAGTCAACAAGTTATTAACAATAACTGATGATCTAATACTGGATTATTGCAAAGGACTGGCTGATGTGGTGCGTTCTGTGTTTCATCAGGTTGGACCGGATGCGACCACTCTTGAAAGAAAACCAGCCCACGACTTGAATCCAGGAGACTGGGTCCGTATTAAAGTCCACAGGAGAAGAAACGGTCTAGTTCCGCGTTGGGATGAGCCAAGACAGGTAATCCTAGTAACAACGACTGCTGTCAAGTGTGCAGGAGTGAAGAACTGGGTTCATGCCAGCCACACAATCAGAATTCCAGAACCTACAGATCGACATGTGAGTCGGCGTCTGGAAGTGTGGGATAAAAGTTTAACGGCTGGAACAACCAAGATAAAAGAAAGGGTGCCAGAACTTGAAGATCGACCTGAAAGTCGACATCTGGAGACCCCAACGGAAAACACCTCTATAGAAGAAGAGGAACAAGAAGAAGAAGAAGAAAGAAATTCAGAAGTTCCAGAACTTGAAGATCGACCTGTAAGTCGACATCTGGAAATATCTGACACAACTTCAGGATCTGATGATTCAGCTGCAAATTGGGAAGAATTCCGAAAGAGAACTTGGGGTTATAAACCAATTAGAGAAGAAACTGAGCAAGAAATTGAGTTAGATGAACAACCAAGTACAAGTTATGGTGGAAATCCTTCAGAAACAATATTAATAGATGAAGTAGGGAAAGAAGTACACAAAAAGTTAGAAAATCGAGAAGAACCCCGAGGAGCAATAGGGATAGATAGAGAAACAGGAAAACAGGGAAAATCAGAAACAGATAAGGAGGAAAACACCAAATCGGAAGAACCCCGAGGAGGGACAGTGATAAGGGAAAACAAAAAGGAGAAGACAGATCCACCAGTAGGAGATGACGAGATTATAAGTTTCAAAATAAGAGACAATAGTGAGACAGTTGAAACAGAAACAGAAGAAAGTGGAGGAGAGGAAAAAGCAAAGACTGAATCAAGAAAAAGAAATTGGAAATCAGAAAGAGAAGAAAGAGAAGGTGAAGCCAAAAGGCCAAGAAAAGGAGATAATTGGCCCAACAGCTATGTAAGAAAATTGAGATATAGAATAATAAGAGCAGAAGATGAAGATGCTGAACAAGTAAATGAGGTGACAAGTCAAAAGGGACAAGAAAAACCCAGTGGAAAAAGATTACAAAAGTCCAAAAGGACAAAGAAAGTGAATTCAAAATTTAAGTCACCTGAGTGGCTGTATATTGCATTAACTGATTACAAAGAAGAAGAAGAAAACACTCACGGAAACCAGAGACTGAGAAGTCGGATGGGAAAAGGTGAGATGCAACGAAACTGAAGTGAAGACTTATAGTGCTTCTGCCGGACGTGACAAATTTACTGGACGTGACAAATCACCGGATGTGACAACAAAAGAATTCTGGAGAGAATTAAAGAAAGTACCAAGCAAAGACTTTTTGAAAGCAGAGTGGCGTCTAAGTCATCTTGAGGTGTAGTGACACAATTTTCTGAAACTTAACAAATAGAAAAAGAAAAATGGAAAATAATAGGGATAGAAGAGATAAATGTGAATTTATAAAGAGATGGTGCAAAATGTGCTGCTTTTGTACAGGGTTATTAATGACCATATGGATAGTTTTAGCAATCACAATTCCTATTAGTGTAGCTGTGATAGAAGCAAAGAATGATACTAAACAAGAAAAAGAAACTAATATTAAAGAACAAGTTGTTTTAAGAAGTAGTGCAGAGTTGCATAAGGATAGGTCAGTAACAGATTTCTCAAAGAATGTTTTTACAAAGTTGTTGTATGAGTACGTAAAAACAATGGAAGTAAGAGATTGTTATGTTTGTATGCAGTTGCCTGCATCAGTATCGGAAGGTGTGACTTATCATCACTTACCTTTGACTTATGGAATAACATGTAGTGTAATAGCAAGTTTATTTTATAAAACAGGTAGATTAGAATCTTATTATACTGATATAGATAAGATATTTGCAAACATTCCAGTAGTACCAGAACTTAACAAAGTAAAACCAGCAAAAGTTTTAGGAGAATTCTTTTTAGAACATAGAAAATTAACGTTAGAAGAAATAGTTAGTAACAACCTTACCTGTGAGTTAAAGAAAGAAGAAAAAGTATTTTTAGATATGGTTGAAGAAAGAAGAATGAAATTTCAAAAAGAAGCAATAAAAGAGGAAGGAAAACGTTTATGGACGTTTGAGGAAGGAAATCATGAAGGGAAAAGGATAAATGCAGCAATGACTTTAGATTGGCCACAAACAGGAAAGTTGTGCATTAAGAGAAATAAGACAGTCTATGACAATTACTTTGTAGGTTCCAGTATCTGCCATGACAATTATCAAATTCTGGGAGGTTGGGGATTCAAAGGTGGAAAGGACCCAATATTTCCAGGTATCTATTATATTTGTGGGAATAGAGCTTATTACAGGTTACCGGACCATTGGTATGGAACTTGCTATGTAGGCCTGGTCTTTCCCAAAAATTTTCACATGGACAGAGAAGAAAAGGGAACATACAAGATGATTAATAGATTTACACGTAGAAAAAGGGAAAGTTTTTCAGAAATTGTAGGTGATATTTTTGGAGCATTAATACCAGCAGTGGGAATATCTTTGAATGCATTTAAAATTCGGAAGTTATCCACAGTAGTAGATCGTTTGTCTACAGATACTGCGGGAGGGTTCTTAATGGTAAATACCGAAATGGTTGCCATGAGAGCTATGGTGATGCAAAATCGGCTTGCCCTTGATATTCTTTTGGCAAAAGAGGGTGGAGTCTGTGGAATGTTGAAAGTCCAACATTGTTGTACTTACATTCCGGATAACAGTGAAAATATACAGAAGTATATTACAAATATTACAAGTCTGCACAAAGAATTAGTTCCACTGGAGGTTGAAAGTGTTTTGGGAAAACTTGGTAGAGGGTTTTCCTCAGTAGCAAATTGGTTAACTAGGATGAGTAAACTAGTAATAGGGAAAGTTATAATAGTAGCAACTATAGTGATATTGTTAGCCATGACATTGAAAATAGTAATAACATGTATAAAGAGAAAAGTAAGACAGAATAAGATAAGAAGAAATAACAGAATAATGAGAGAAAGAGAGAGAGAAATGGGTGAAATTGAGTTGGAGAAAATGAAAGAAAGCATGTATAAAGAGACTAAAAGGCAAGATGAAGAAGAGACAGAGATATGAATAACAGAAAGTAAAGGATGAAAGACATGCTGCCTGAAAAGAAGTATGACTTGGGTTTTATGTGGTGATTTAAAAATCACCAAAGGGGGAGTTGATGGAGCAGGGAAAATAAAAAAATTTAACCCCTAACAAATTATATAATTAATTAATTAAAAATGTTCGTTTAAATGTATTAATCAACATTGTATATGTGGGAATGGTAATATGCCAATGTATGTGCTAAATAATCTATTAATGAATGTCCGTGTGTCTAATCATAATCTAAGAATAAAAAGCGTACTAAATAAAATAAATGCATGTTTGTGCTTCATAGAAATAAAATGTGTTGTTGCAAAAACAATAGTGATGGTAAGTAAGGAGCAGCTTAAATGTCGCTTTTTGCTAGGTAACAACTAATTGGGGTACGTAGACGGGAGGGAAACGAAAGGGATATTTTTCTCTATTTTAATTATGTTTTATTTGCCTCAAATTAGTGCTTCTAAAGTAGAACCGAGTGGCGAGATAAAATGGCCGCCAGTGGGAAGATGTGCGCAGGCGCAAGGGGACACGTGGTACGGGATGAGATTGAAGAAATCTGGAACCTCGTGATGTCTCTGAGAGGCTAGGATGCAAGAAATGGTCAAGGCTGGTGTGACCTAATTGAACTGATAGTGTGCCGTGATGATCAGGAGAGAGTCCGTGGGAAAGGAGCCCAAGAGAAAGGACAATGACTGCGGAGTTCTTGAATGTGTCAAAAGAAGATACAAATGGACTGATCGAATCGGATGGAAATGTTTAAAGCGTATGGGAAAGGAAATGATCCAAGGACCCTTGAATCCAAGAGAACTTGATTAAAGAATGAATAAGCTGACATGCATGGACCAATGAAAGAAAAGCGTGATATTAATGTTGCAACAGTTAGTGAGCAAAGTTAGAATTAGGGTATAAGAGGGCCTACTCTTAGTGGGAGGGGGTCAGTTCCAGAGAGTTCCAGTCAGAGTTCCAGGCAGTTCGAGAGTCGTGGTTGCAGTAGAGGAGACGGGTTGCAGGTAGCTGATGCTGACGAGCTGAAGTTGCTGTTGCTGTCTTAACTTTACAGTTGAGTATGAGAATCAGGCTATTTCTAATCCCAAAGTTAGGTTAGAAATCATTAGGCTAAATTAGGAAGCTAGGCAGGTAACTAGGGTTTTTGGCTTCATGACAAAATTTCCTTTTCTGCAATAAATTGGTTATGCTTAATAAAATTGTGAATTTAAAAATGAATAATTGAATAAAGTATTAAATTCTTTCCATGCTTTTAAAATTATATAAAATTTAAGATTCTTTAAACCCAGAATGACTCAGTGGTTATTTTCCTAAATGATTGTGACATGAGTAATTGGTTGATTGTGATTCAGCTGGTCTTAATCACTATGAACTAATTTCTTAAATGAATGATTCATCGACAAAACAATGAGCAGGAATATCTTAAGAAATAACTAAAAGAAAGTGACAAATTAAGGTAAATAGATATCCTTGCTCTTCCAGCGGTACACAAAATGGTGTTCTCCATTTAGTTCTCATGCTTCTCCTAGGAGTACAGAATTTCATACAGGTGTAAAAGGAAATCCAGGTGTGTGTGTGTGTGTTAGGCGATGTTTATGGGCCCCATCGTCATGAGGATATGAGAAATATAGTTTACCCCTGGATGACCTATAAGTAACCTGGGAGGAGAATAGTTTTCATTGTACGCGCTGCATCACTTCATGGGCCTAACTAAAACACATGACAAAAGCAAAGGAGAAAGAGGGAGGTAAAGTTGAACAAAGTAGGCGAAGACAAGAAAACAGTAGGACCCAAGAGGAGGAGGAGAAAAAGGATCAGGAATGCAGTAAGAGTCAGGAGTGAAAAGGTTGATTGCAGAGAGAGAGGTTGAGAGAAGAGATGCTAATAAAATTCAAGGAAACGGGTTTGACATAATCTGTACCAGATTATGTTTTCATAACTGCTGCAAAACACAGCAACAGATATATTGTAAAGAATTTCTAATGCTTCTTTTTAAGCAACATGGACAATTTAAGGTTAAAATTTTAAAGGCCAGTGTTGAATGAAACCTCAAAGCTCCCTTCCAAGTGAGGACTTCAGTTTTCACCAAAATCCGCATTTGGAGCGTCAAACAGCCCTTCACTAGCACCACGCTACAAATCATACTACAGTGCGAATCACATAGCTCAGGGGATCCGCTTCAGAGATAGTTACTGGAATTTTGTAACTCTGAAACCTCCAGATCCAAATGTTAACATTCACCTAGCCCTACTAAACTGCAGGAAGAATAGATCTTTAGAGTGTGTCAACAAGAGCTTTTGTGGTTGATATAATGAGCTTTGGGACTTACTTCACCACATCCGAATGTTTACAACTTCCACCTAGGCTTTATGTACTCCAGGAAGAAGATATCTTGGGAGCAGTAGGCTGTTAAGAAGGGTTTTTGTCATCGGTATGTTGGGGACGATCTGCAGAGAATGTCTTATCAACCCCCTTCAAACTACAGCTCAAAAATCGAAGCATATATTTCATGCACGCCACATGGGCAATTTCTCTATTTATCTTTGCACTTTATATGATAAAATAATTCACCTTTTGGCAAATTTTAGAAATGTGAACCTATAAGGAGGAAGTGAAGGCAGAGGAAGGGGATGGAAGTAACGACGGGGGAGCAAGAGACTGAAGAAGACGTGGAGCCAAGGGCACATCGAGGAAGGAATGAGATAAATACTGTGAGAGCGCGAGGACTACCATAGGAAAAGGAACTGTAATAAAATGGAAAAAGCCAAATTGGGGGGCAGAGGGAGCGAAGAGCACGTAAAAATGGGAAGGGAAATTGATGGCAAGAGGGAAAAGCATAGGGTCGGAGAAACGGTCTGGGAGAGAAATTGAGTTAGACAGAGCTTTTGGGGGCAACACAGTAGACCACACCACAAAAAAGAAACCTGAATGTGTACATCAAATACGAACAAATCAGAACATACAAAAGAAATGCAGCTGCACTGCGCCTTACTAAAAACGCCAGACAAAAATGCCAGTAAGGGCGGACCCTCCACATGTGAAAGCTTCACTGCTACCAGCCACAGCATCCAGAGGTCGACGATGCTGGGCACGTGGCAGATCAGCCCGTCCTCGAGCTCACACTGACAGTAGCAATAACCCAGACGGCAGGGCATTACACGAGCAATAAAAACGGCTTTCACGGTTGATTACCCTCTTCCAAATCAACGGTGACAGATGTTTATTGCCTCGTGTGCCAGCACGCGCTGGGGATGGTCACACTGACTGAATGAAAAAAATCCACGCTGTTTTCTGGTGGAGAAGCTATGCCAGGGGTGCAGTACTGCCACCACACACACAGGGTGTGACATAAGGACACTGGAAAGGTCACCGGAGAGGTCACATCCCGCAAGAGTTTAAGCCTCGCCAATGGTCCGCTGATGGGATCAGAGCTGGTGCTGGAGATGGGCGAGCTGCTGAAAGCTCGAGCCTGAAGCTTGACTCTGCTCGAGGTTCTGTTGGAACCTCGAGCCCATGACGAGCCGAGCTTTCATGTGGCTTCCGGCTGCCACCCTCGCTCTTCTACCCTCATGCAAAAATTACAACACAAAAAGAGGCAAACACAAAGCATTAACATTGGAGGTAAAAAGGATGGAGAAACTGATACACATATTTAGTGGCTGATTTGCACAAAGAAACCAGAAAAATTGCATTAATCGTAGCTTCCCGCTTAACCAAATTGTGTGATCTCCGATAAAGATTCTATTTTACCAATCCTCCTTTTTCTCCACTATTGCAAATAAAAGCCCCTTCAAATACCAGACTTCTGAATACTAGCTGTACAAAAATATATTGTATTTGATATAATAGACTAATGTTGCTCTATATACAAGAATCTGGGCTCACTTAACTGTCTTGCCTCCTTGTTTACATGGCACTGTGACCAGGGCGGGGCAGTATGGTTCCAAGTTCATGTTTAAAAACTATCACTTTTAATATTATACTATGGAGATTTGTGGAATGCACTATCACCCAGGAGGGTATCCTGGTGCAGAGCAGGTGTGAGACTAGACACACCTATCGCATAGCGGGACTAAGTACTTCTCCGTGTGGTGCTATAATAAACATATTAATGTCAAAGGTTCCACATGTGAAAGAAATACACTTTTTTGAATTGTGATTTGACTTCTTCATATTTTATGAGATGCTTTTTGTATGATTTACATGGCAAACATTTTCAGGGCTCACAGGTTCTAAGAGCCAAGCCAGATCCTTGGCTCTGGCTTGGATTGCCCTGTTAATTTGTTGGCTCACCCACCTCTAGCTCGTGCATTAATAGATATTACATGGCCACACACAAGGAACTCCTGCCAATCCCCCACACCGAGGCCCTACACAGAGCTTCTGGCTAATCTTGTCTACAGAAGCAGCACTGTAAAATATGTCAATACTTGCCCGTTGCTAGAAAGAGTGAGTAAGCAAAGCGAGCGAGCTTGGCCCAGCCCAGAAGTATTTGAAGGGGCTCTTCACAAAACAGTTTTTTTTTAGAAACAGAATAAAACAATTTTCCAGATATATTTGCGTCAAAAAATTGTTTGATAGCAGTACGGAAAGAAACTCATAAATCATTACAATACATAACTTTCCTGCAAAACACAGATGAATGCCCTCAGGATCTCTCAGGGTAAACAGTCATTACAACTAATTTACTACAACGCATGACAATACAACGCATACGCCTTTACCACAAATTTCGTTGTAAAGGCATGAATGGTAAAGACGTGTGTTTTACATGGAAGTATAAATATAGGGTTTAGGGTGGGTTTGAGTTTTGGGGTGTAGGGGTAATTTTAGGGTTCATAGTGGGTATAGGTTTTGGGATGCCAAGGGCAAATTTAGGGTTCAGGAATGGTTTGGGTTTTGGGGTGCCCAGGTTAATTTTAGGGTTCAGGTGGATTTGGGTTTTGGGGTGCAAAGGGTAATTTTAGGGTTGAAGGTGGGTATGGGTTTGAGGGTGCTAAGAGTAATTTTAGGTTTCATGGTGGGTTTGGGTGTAGAGGTAACTTTAGGGTTCAGGGTGGGTTTGGGTTTTGGGGTGCACAGGGTCATTTTTGGGTTCAGGGTGGGTATGGATTTTGAGGTGCTAAGGGTAATTTTAGGGTGGGTATGGGTTTTGGGGTCCCAAGAGTAATTTTAAGTTTTAGGGTGGGAATGGGTACTGGGGTGCCAAGGGCAATTTTAGGGTTGTTTGGGTTTTGGGGTGCCAAGGGTAATTTTAGGGTTCAGGGTGGGTATGGGTTTTGGGGTACTAACAGTAATTTCAGGGTGGGTTTGGGTGTAGGGGTAATTTTAGGGTTCAGAGTGGGTTTGGGTTTTGGGGTGCCCAGGGCAATTTTAGGGTTCAGGTGGGTATGGGTTGTGGGGTGCTAAGGGTAATTTTAGGGTTCAGGGTGGGCATGGGTTTTGGGGTGCCAAGTGCAATTTTAGGGTTCATGGTGGGAAGGGTAAACTTAGGGTTTAGGGGGTATGGGTATTGGGGCACTAAGGGTAATTTTTGGGTTTTAGGGGGTATTAAAAAAAAAACACACATATACATACATACATACATATACATTTAAATACATACATACACACACATATATATATATATATATATATATATATATACACACACACACACACACACACACCATTACTTACCTTAACCACTTTTACCAAGCCTATGCCTTTACCACGCATGCCTCTGCGTTGTAATGGCATTCGTGGTAAAGGCACATGTGTGGTAAAAGTGTGCGTTGTAATGGTAACGCGTTGTACCAGCACTTGCGTTGTTACAACCACGTTGTAATGGCATGCGTTGTGCTGGAATGCAATAAACCGTCATATATTCATCTCTCAGCTCATCCTGCCCTGAAAGCAGTCTAATGTCCTTTAGCCCAGAAAAGATCATCCTTGTATTCCTTATGTCTAGAATCGCCCATGCTTCGGGAACAGGCATACAAATTCAAATGGAATTTTAAACTTTTTATGAAACGAATTAATCTTAAATTAGTTGTCCAAGATTCTCTCTCTAAATTCTATTTTTGCCAGAGTGAAAAACTGGTATTTTAATTCAGTCA
This sequence comes from Calotriton arnoldi, assembly GCA_963921515.1. Taxonomy (NCBI): domain Eukaryota; kingdom Metazoa; phylum Chordata; class Amphibia; order Caudata; family Salamandridae; genus Calotriton; species Calotriton arnoldi. The sequence continues at coordinate 610,090 of CAWUFW010007663.1, read as the reverse complement.
GTCACCCACCCACCCACCCACAGTTTCAGAACCAAGAAGGAAACATTGCTGCAGTAGTTTCGCCTGCAGCATCCTTGGGAAAATCTTTGTGGTTGTATTCCCAAAAAGGCACATTGCCCATTGAAGAAACATTCCACCCGCACAACAAAAGAACAATAAGCTGCCGTTCCTAGGCCTTTCTACAAGGGAAGAAAAGCCCAAAAAACAGAATGCTTCCATTGAAACAAGAGCTCTGCTAGAGCTTTTCCCTCTGCCGAAAAGCCCTGGAGCCACCCAAGCCCATCTGTTTGCCCCCTTCCACTATGCTTCTGCTAAAGGCCACATCCGCCGCCACACTGCTGATGGCGCGCTTCCCCTTCGTCCAATGCAGACAGCCCTCTTTCCTTGAGTCATCATCAAGGACCCACCTCACTGCATATTTACTTCCTGCGCCCTTCCTGGTACCTTCCAGAGCACTCCTACTTGATCCATTCTCCCCTCTCACCTCCAAGCCACTCCATTTTATTGACTGCCCCTTTTCTGACACGCCTGCTGCAAGAGCGCCTCCCCACAAGCCCACTGTATCATCCCGTAAATGGCCGCATGAGGGTCTCCCGTATGCCCCTTCTTCCTCCTGAAAACACCAATCAGGAGATGGTGAACTAAGAGGCAAGTCAGGGTTCATATGTACCCTATCAAACAAAAGAGGTTTTTTTTGTACAGCAGAAATACTGAACTCACATATTTGAAGGTGCTCTTGTGAAAATTAAGAAAAAAGAGGCTCTGTAAAATAAAATACTTGCCTAGGATCACACAATCGGAGACCGGTTTACAGGTCAAGTACATAACAGTTAGGTAGAGTAGATTATTCAAGCTACTAGATCTGCATGTCTAGAATCATTTTTATGATTTTTCGAGGGCTGTATGCAGTATCCAGTCATTCTCCAAAGCCTGTGTACATTTATTTATGTGTGAGCGATTGTACACGTTCTGGAAGGCTGTGTGGGCGAGAATGGAATATTAGGGGAAGATTATGTAAAAGCTCTTGTATATTTGTAGCAAAAGAGTTTCTGGAGTGTGATGGAGGTGCCTAGTGGAAATGAGTTGCACTTATTGATATAAAATATATATATTTTTTTTAAAGACTTTAATTGATAGTTTTGTTGATTTTATGGACAATTTGGATCTTGATACTAATATTTCCAAAACAACATATATGATATGTGGTTGTAGAGTCGCTGTAACAGGCCCTTTTTGTATTAAGTGCAAGCATATCAAGCAGGTTGCTAACTCCCAATACCTAGGAATAATGTTTGATTTTAAATGCTGGTGGTTGCCCTGTATATCCAATAGATGTATACGTTTTAATCACTCAGTTGGGCTTTGTTTGATTTTACTAATAGAGCGGCAACAAACAAATCCAGCCTCTTCTGGAAGTCTATGTGCGAAAATGCTTACTAGTTCCAATGTATGGTGCTGGAGTTCGGGGCTACACTGATGTTGCCAAGTTACAGGCAGAGGAGAACCAATTCTTGGCCTTTCCCCATAGACTCCTCACTTTCTTTTTACGTGATGAACTGGGCATTACATATGTAACTGATTTAATTAAGATCATACCTTTATTGCAATGGGTTTCAGTTTGCGCTAACAAGCAGATCATTCTTAATCGTGAGATTATTACTGATTGACAGAATTACGAGAAGAGTAACACTATCCCTTGGCTAAACTATGTCCAAAAAACGCCAAAGCTACAGAATAGATTAAATTGTTTAAATCTCCCCACTTGTTTAACTAAAGCGGATATCTCTCGAGCCAATAAGCTTTTTATCAGCTATTATGAGATATCCAGGTAGCAGTAGGAGATAAGGAAACCCCGATTGCGGGACTACACCATCGTCCAAAAGTCATTACATTTTTAACCATATCTTTATTGGGTAAAGAGCCCCTGGGAAAGATCACTTTTAGATACATTTTGGCTGGTAACTATAAGATCCCAGCTTTCCTTTTGCCTGGACCAACATGACGAAACATCTATTTTAATATCCCCCTGCAATGAGTCCTCAGTGAAAAGCCTAGAACATTTTGTTTTCTTTTGTAAATATTATGAATTTGAAAACAAGAAGTTTTTAAAACCAGTTCTTAAATTTGATGGTTTCCACCAAAGAAAGCTAGCCTTGTATTTCCTGCACATGCTCCTGAATTATTTGGTCGGTTTCTAAGTGGGAAAGTCAGTACTACGCAAATGAAATTTATTGAATGTCTGCCATTCGGTTTCCTTTCTATCATTTAATATTTCGAGTGTGCTTATGTTTATTTTTAAACTGATATCTATCTTTGTAATGCTTTTAGGATTGTGTTTAAATAATCAAATAAAGCTTTTTGAATGATAGAAAATAACTTATCGCCTTCCAATGGTGACGGGTGCTCATGCGGATATGACAAATGGTCTCCCAGTCGCAAGTTAGGCTTGACTTTTGGTGTGGAGACTAAGGAGTGTCCTTCCAAACGAGAAGCCATGCTGACCTCTTGAAATGTTTATGCTGAATGGAGGAAATCTAGAATTTTATCTACCAATCTGATCAGCTGCATTGATTTATAGGTGAGAACTGGAATCCAGAAGTTTGGAAAGAAGTTGAGATACAATGCTCAGGTTTTAAAAAGCTGTTCCTTGATGCTGAACTGTTAAAGAATTTAATATGTGACAAGATTAAAAAAAAAAAAAAAGATTGTCATGGAAGAGGTCAATTCACTCATACTACACAGCCTCGTCTTCCGTGGAAGAATGATTGGATTCACCTTTCCACACAGACATGTTGGTAGCCATAATCACGTTACAGGTAGATGAGGTCACAGCTAAAAAAAAAAAAATGCAACTCATTCTCTGCACGTTCTATTTTGCCTCCATCATTTTGGTTGACCTGCTCCTTCGACGTGGAACTGGTGAGATGTCATCTACAGACCCGGACGCTTTACAGAATTGTAAAATTAGAGCACATTTACTGAGTAAGAACAGAAGACCACATTTATTTCATACCAGTGTATAACAAATTAACACACTTAAAAGGCTCAACAATGCCAGCAAATGAGTAGCAATTATGTTGTGGGAATTAAACAAGCTGTGGGTGACCTGAAATGGAGTTCCGGTTCACTTTATGCACGAGAGAGAATACCTGCAATGAGACTTTATGTAGTCTGTGGGCGGATGTTGAACTTGATAATGCTTCAACGAGTAGCCAACCTATTTATAAATGTATACGTAGGCAAGACACCAAGCAACAGTACGGGTGATGCACAAAGGCACGCTAACCTACTTTTTCTTGGGAGAGGGGACCCTCGCTCCACCCACTACATGCACACTGGTGCCTGTGAGTCAGAAATGGCAAAAGCGCTCTTTTTTATGTCATCTTCCAAGAACGTGAAGCGGTCACGCTATACCCCGTCAGGCCGTCGCTTGGCGCAGAACTGCAGAAGCTTTTATGAGGTGTTACCAGCTTAGATGGAGCATGTTTAGCATCATAACCAGCTGTCAACCTCTGGCTGTCCTTGACATTTCAAAATGCTTTTCTTTGGTGTTTTATGATGTGTCCTCGTTTTCTTAAATACATCGTGGCCTTATTCCGGCATTTCTTCAGACGAGACGGAAACAGCTGGATGTGACAGAAGAGAAAACGTAACTCCCCGCTACCTCCCCCGCCTCTCGACGAAAAAGCGCTTGGTTGATGGTTGCGTGAAGTCTGCTGGAGCGTCACTGATCCCATCTGAATGTCAGGCGATGTTTTACACGCAGACCAGAGCTCACCGGCGCGCTCGCGAATGATAAAACAAGCAGTGAGCAAATGCTGCCCCCGCCTGGCCAAAGAGGGAAATACCAACACCATACATTTGGGATACTTATACAGCCTGTGGATCTCACCCTTACTGACAGTACCGACGAATTTAGATAACCCTGTAGCAGGGTTTTAAGTGTGGCGGGTCCTGCCATGTCTCAAACCCACCACTAAATAAAAAAATGACTTTAAAAAGGGTCCTTCCCAGTCCCTGCATTCAAGTCCTTAGCGTTACAGGCAAAGGGTAAACAATTTCAGTGGTGCAGTCTCTGTATACATTTCACATGTTTTATTTTATCTTACATTCTCTAAGAGTAATTGATTTCTCTATATATTGTGTATCTGTAGTTTTACATGCAACATATGACTGTCTTGTATAGTGCATAATATTAACCAAATCGCCTCTAGGTGTCTGCGTGAGTTCAGGCGAAGTGAGAGTGAGTGTTAATGAAGGGGCACAGTTTGGATAGCTGGAGTGTAGGCTGAAAGCAGTGCAAGTTTCTCACAGTGCTCGTCAGGGAGTCATAAAGGTGATCAGGTTACATGCTCATCCAATCTTTGGCCTCTCTGCAGATGGAAATGGTCACAGATGTACCAGTTGCAATTACCATTTTATCTGAAAGTGTGAAAGAGGTATATATTGCTGTTGAAATACTGACAGCAAAAGACACACAATTGATGGACGGAATGCAGAACAAATCAAAACATTCACCCCCAGTCAAGAGATCTGGGTTAAATCCATCATTCTTTTGTTCACCATGCCACCCCAGTTTAGACCTGGCCATATGCAAATCAGTCTTGACCCTGTGCCTCATGGGAACAGTCCAGCCCGAACTGCCAAGCCAGGTCCTCCCTGGACTGGAAACTAGCATCCTAGGACCGGTTTCGGGGTTTCACCCCTCATCAGCCAGGATAGCTTGATTCCAGTGGCACAGTGAGCCCGGGACCCACGTCTGGGCATACCCGGCACACTTAGGGCGAGGAAGCAAAAGACACACAATTGATGGACGGACTGCAGAACAACTCAAAACATTCACCCCCAGTTCGGGCTGGACTGTTCCCATTGGGCGCAGGGTCAAGACTGATTTGCATATGGCTGGGTCCAAACTGGAATGGCATGGTGAGCAAAAAACGATGGATTTAGGCCCAGATCTCTGTACTGGGGTGAATGTATGACATTGTTCTGCATTCTGTCCATCAATTGTTCTTTTTGCATTTGTCACCCCGAGTGGGATGGGTATGCCCAGACGTGGGTCCCGTGCTCTCCATGCCACTGGAGTCAAGGTATGCTGGCTGATGAGGGCTGAAAGCCTGAAACCGGTCCTAGGATGCTTGTTTCCAGTCCAGGGAGGACCTGGCCTGGCAGTTCGGGCTGGACTGTTCCCATTGGGCGCAGGGTCAAGACTGATTTGCATATGGCTGGGTCCAAACTGGAATGGCATGGTGAGCAAAAAAACGATGGATTTAGGCCCAGATCTCTGTACTGGGGTGAATGTATGACATTGTTCTGCATTCTGTCCATCAATTGTCCTTTTTGCATTTGTCACCCCGAGTGGGACGGGTGTGCCCAGACGTGGGTCCCGTGCTCTCCATGACACTGGAGTCAAAGTATGCTGGCTGATGAGGGCTGAAAGCCTGAAACCGGTCCTAGGATGCTTGTTTCCAGTCCAGGGAGGACCTGGCCTGGCAGTTCGGGCTGGACTGTTCCCATTGGGCGCAGGGTCAAGACTGATTTGCATATGGCTGGGTCCAAACTGGAATGGCATGGTGAGCAAAAAACGATGGATTTAGGCCCAGATCTCTGTACTGGGGTGAATGTATGACATTGTTCTGCATTCTGTCCATCAATTGTCCTTTTTACAGTTGAAATACTGACAGCAGAGGAAAAAGAAATGTTGTGTTTACAAGTGAGAGAAGAGAGAGTAGGTGTGTAAGTGGGGGCGGAGGGATGGTGAAGGGGAGATGATACAAGAAGTACATGCAAAAAGGACAGAGATGGAATTTTAGCTGAAGATGGCGGGATATCAGAAAGGGATGTGGGGAGAAAAGGGCGTATCTGTCTAAAAAAGACTTCAGCAGTATGAAGGAGACAACAGGAGTGATTGAGACATTCTGCCTTCTACATACCTTAGTTATATCTGATTCACAGTTTCATATCTTCAGAACTGAAACATTTTCAATTCTATTTGTTCACAACAAAATCATTTGTTACTTTAGCAGCTACTGATAACAAGCTTTGGCTACGCTAACAGGTCAGACTTGTTCTAGGGGTATGTTTGTTGTTTATTATACGTCAGAATGCAATAAAGAAACAAGCACTGGCATATTCAATAGGTCTGACCCTGGCAAGCCTAGAGTTTATTTATTTTTTCAAAGCTATGCAACAGACGTTACATTTGTTACAGACTAGAAAGTAAAAATGCCACCATTTAATGGTAGCATGCATGTTTGCAAATACAATAAGTAAAAATCATTCACTGCAGAAATAAGTTTAAACAAGCATAAGCAATGCCAATAGGTCTGCCTTTAGAGGATCGTTGTATGGTAATGTGAAGCATTATAAGTAAACAGCATGGGAATGGATATGTATTTGTGTGGAAGCAAAGAACTGTGGAATAAAATTGGTGTAGGTTACAAGGTCAGATGACTGCTGCACTGTCAAGACTGAAATAAACATCCATGTAGGTTAATGATTGCCCTCCTCCGGTCTGTGTTACTGTCAGAGGAAAAACACCATACATTTTTTAGTTATCTAAGACACTTTAATAGCATTACAGTGTCATGTGTATGCCCATGAAAATTCAAGCTCAGGCAGGCGGATAAATGAACAAAATGATCACAGCTGAGTACAGGGTAAGCACTTTTTTTGTGGAAGCACACAACTTCTGTCCAATCAAAACTTGCACTATTGGCTCCCAACATGTGGGCGGAGCCAGAACCCCACTCAAGTGGAGCTCACATAATTGTCTGGCAACAGACCATAAAAATGTCATGTAAGCAGAATTGAAAGCAGGGATTGGCCTACCAGACCGGTCGGTGAAGTGGACTAGTATTTTGGCAGATGTGTTTATACGCAAGAGCCAAATGCCATCACTCATAATGAAGACAGTCAAAGGCCAAAGTGGGCTGACCCGGTGCCACATGATGTAGGGTGTGGTGGGTAGAAGCAAAATGTGAACAACAATTGAACAGACCAGTGGATAACTAGCTCTGACCAAAAGCCCCTGAATGTGTGTATATATATGTATAAGTATGCATTTTTATTATGAACTTGTTTGGACAATCCAACACTAGTGAGGCACTTTGGGCCCGATTACGAGTTTGGCGGTGCAGCACCAGGTCCGCCCCGCAGCCGCACCGCCAAACCTGTGGTGAGGCCGCTCGCCAGATTAGGAGTTTGCTCCTGTCTGGCAGGCTTTTTTTGGTATTCCCACGGCGGTGCCTATAAAAAAGGGCACCAACAATGGGAACGCCAAAAACAGTTCCTGCATGGCATGGACTGTAAAGTCCATGCCGTGCAGGAACTGGTGTGCATGCACACATGGGGGCACATGTTGTGCCCCCCTGTGTGCATCCACAGGGCCCAGAGGCACCGGAGGGCCCTGTAGGGCCCCATTGGTTTCCTCTCCGCCAGGGGAGAAGCCACCATGAAAACCATGGTGGGGAGGAAACTCCTAATATGCTTGGCAGGACCGTGGCGGTCCTGCCAAGCATATGGATGCCTCTACACCGCCGCAACACTGCCAGGGAACAGCGGTTCCCTGGCAGCTGCAGCCAGTCTGTGGCGGTCACACGGCCGATCTCGTAATAGGGCAGTGGGGAGACCACCACCGCCGCGCCCCACGAGTCTGGCGGTCCGTGGACTGCCAGACCCGCAATCGGGGCCTGAAAGTAGTTTTAGGTCAGACTTAAAAGTTACAGAGAGGCACCCAAATGGTAGTGAGCTGGAGGTCTGTGCAAAGTAAAGGATTTTAGTTCACATTTTAAGCCACTCGCTTAATTAAGTAGGCCACACTTCAAGGAAAGAATTCCTAGTTATGGGTCTTTGCCACATCCTTTTTAGAAATCCCCCTCATCTCAATCATCCCACTTAAAGCACAGCCGGTTGGGCAACAAGATCTAGCGATAGCTAAAACAAGCAAATTGGCCATCACATTAACACCATAAATCCAAGGACAGAATGAACCAGGGTATTATAAGGTGGTCCTGCTCACTCGCAGAGGGGACATCTTCAGACGGCACAAAAACTGAATTACTGTCTCGTATGACACTGAAGTATTGCAAATGGAATGGTCTCGCTATCCACATCAGCTGTGGGACACTGAAGCATTACAAACTCGGGACCAGGAACTTTTGGGGAAACAGCAACCTTAAATTGGTTTCCGTATAAAAATGGCACCCGAGATTCGACGCACATTCGTGTGGCAAGGCATTGCATAAGGAACGTCCAGAAACAGAAAGCTACACGGCCCATGAATACCACATCTGTTCCTCGGGCCCACTAGAAGGTCAAAGTCTAGCTCTCGTCAACCTGCCAATACATCAAATCTCTGTAACAAAACTTGAGGCCCCCACCTTGCAAAGTACATTGAGCCCCCCCCCCCCCCCCCCGCTTCGGACCCAGTCAGGAGCTCTCAGGCCAGGAGTCCATCGGCCATGCACAGTGCCGGAGGGGGCCCCTGGAGCTCACCCCCTCCCCCGCGCTGGGGGTGGGGGGGCTATTTTTATGCCACTGAGTCAGACTGGTAGCTGGAAAAAAAGTTATGTTGTAGGAACTATTTCTCCCCAACCTTGAAATCACTAAGCTGCTTTCCTTATAACATTTGTGTCATTTTAAAGCAGGGGGGAGCCCAGTGCTGAGAAGTTGTAGGGACCAACATAATATGGCAAGGGCCAGATAGGCCTTTTATTCCACCGGGCACTTCCTCGGTGTACTGCAGCCTGATTTTGAAAGCCATGGGCCGCTCCTGGTGCCTCGGTCACTTTCCTCAGCTTCCCAAGGCTAATTGCACCAGGCACAGGGAGGCTTAAAGAAAGAAAGAGAGAGACGGATAGAGGGAGCTAGAGAGAAATTGATCAGAGAGGGAGATGTGCGAGAGGATGGATGGAGGCGGGAAAGACAGAGTACAAGGCGATGGGCTAGTTTAAGTATTTTTGTCAGGGCTAATTTTGGTTCCTCAGTCCCGCCCTGAATATGGCATGTGATGTGCAGGGGATCAGCATGGGGGTACAATGGAGTCAGATAAAGGTATTGCTGCACAATGGTGCTTCTTCTGTACTGGCACAAAGTATGTTTTCTACCTAAAAATGTCCGGTTGTGACAATTACGTTGTAGCAAACAGATATTCCTTACAACCGCAACAACGTACAAACAGAAAGGTGCACCCAGCGCAGATCGAATCCAATAATCATACACAGTGCAATGCTCAATGCGAACGCCCTCGCGGTACATCCGACCAAACAACGTTGCAAGAGAAAGCAGAAGCTCACGTTGGATCAATATGAATCAATACATTTTCCTGCACAGCACACGCTGCAAATTAAATACAATCAAAGCACTCCAAAATGCTGGCACAGAAACTGAGCCACAGAGATAAAGTTTCCTTCTTTAAGATCACACAATTTCATATAATGGGGGAGCTAGGATTAAACCCAAGGTCTCCAGGTTCGGAAGTATGCAACTTGGGCCACTAAATTAAATTCCCATGGCAACCCCAAATAAACTTCACAAAGAAAAAAGTATACTAAACCAGAGCTTTCAGATTTTACGAACCAGTTGAAAATTCATAGAATAAAAGCTGGAAAGGGTACATTCCATATTTTCTATTTGAACCCCCACCCATGCAATATTCACATTCTGCAAAATAGAATCCAGGCTGGAATCAATATGATAATTCCAAATGTCTCAGCAACAAACTTTAACTGGCTGAAGTTTCTGAATTGCAAGGCTAGATAATAAACATTTCTTGATGTATTTACATATTTTAGTACAAAGAACATTCTCCACCAGAACTTGGCTTCAGGACAGACAATGGTAAGTGTAAGCAGTAGCTATTCTGTATTTAAGGTTGAACAGTGGAAGAGATACTTGTTCAATATGGCTTACACAGTCACAAGTAATCAAATAACCAATGGAGAAGATTGTATCAGAGGTCTAGACAGAAAGGGGTGAAGTTAAACTGCACAGATAAAGGTTGAAACACTGCCTTAGAAATTCACAATGATCCATAATCAGCAACATGGTTAGCAAAAGAAAAAAAGCAGAATATCAGTCATGCAGGGCA